>CM076574.1:640586780-640763901 GCA_034641835.2 Pinus albicaulis | reverse complement strand
GTTCAATGAAAACTTGAGACCAATTATTGATATATTAAATATATCTATTTAATCATTATTTGGAAACTAATGTTCAATACAATAAAAATGCATTTATTCTCTGAGCCTCAACCAATTCTTTTTCAAATTTGGATCTTGTAATGTTCCAAAATAGGAAAAACAATGCTAATACAGAAAATCATAAATTTACATCATGGAAATTCAAACATTGCAGTAAATACTCAGAAAAATTTGAAACACGAAAACAACTGAGCCATTTTATTATGGAAATGGGCAAGAGTACAAATATATAGAAGAAATGCACCTGGGCTTGCCTTTTGGCAAGTGGAGCAAAGCCCAGATGAAACGACAATACCTAGAAATCTTCCTAGTGATGCTCTATGTTGTCCCAGTGAATATGCACTAGTTGTTGCAATGGGATAGTTGAAAACCCCACCTCTGGTGCTCAGAAAATTCTCCAAAATTATTCTCAGACTCCTCAAGCCAAATCGACCAAAACCCGGAAATGGTTTGGCCTGATAATGACCCTCCAAAAATGACCTCCAAAAGGCCCTACACTCCCCAGTAGCTGTTGAAGCATGTTGTCTACAAAATCACCAACAAAATACTCCACAACTCTCCAAGAATGTAGCAAATAACATCTATGGCACTTACCTTATCTCTCTCGACATACAATGGCTCAAATGACTAAGGCACTATCTCACATGTGTGCCCAACTTCCCTCCTCTACGCTGACCCAGTGACTACCATGCAGCCCCTGAAATATGTTATCAATCTCAGCCTCCAAGACTCACCCAATAGCTTAGCAAGCTAATGATCCTTCTCCTCCAAATATTCTCATGGCAACCAACCTCCAAAATCAAGCAGAAATAGACATACAAGAAATACAACTGTGTCCTCTAGAAATACGGACTGTTGGGGCGACTAAATGAAAATGTTGAAGATAACTCGATGAAAATCCCTCGAAGGAAAATGGAAAACCCAATCTAGGGTGGCACTCGAAGTCCGTCGAAGAATGGGTGAGCTCTCCACTTGGAAAACTTGTGCTAAACAGCAAGTGACTCGGCTAAGCAACTCGAGAAAAAGAGATAAAATCTATAAACCAAGAATGCCAAATGAAGTGAGCTTCCTTCCTTTTATAACCTTCGTTGAGCCTTCTTCCCGCATTTTTCCTCCATACGATGTTCCCACTCATGCTTTTTGAATTATTTATTAAGGGTTTGTGTATTTCATGTGTGGGTGGTCCCCATTCATCACCAACAAAATAACATAACAAAATGTTAACGAACCTCTAACTCCCTAACATCACCAAAATTGGCCCTCAAAAATAAAAATAAATCATGTGACAAAATAATTTAGGAAGGGATATTACAGTCCTCCCCTCCCAAATTTTTCTTTTCCACAAGCAACTTCAGTGCTATATGCTCCAATATGTGTTCACCCTACCAGGTGGCATCCTCATCCGACGAGCTCTTCCAATGCACCAAATACTCCCTGATCGTCCTACTCTGGAGATTCCTCTCCTTAGTCTCTTGAATGGCCTCCGGTTCTAAAACCAAATGTCCCTCATCATCAAGTGGAGGAAACTCCACAATTGTTGTAATATGTTTCCCCAACACCCTCTTGAGGCATGAAACATGAAAGATATTGTGGATTATGCTTCCTAATGGAAGCTCCAACTCATAAGCTACCTCTCCGACCCTCCTAGTCTCCTTGTAAGGTCCATAAAACTGGGGTTGCATCTTCTCGGCCCCCTTTTGTTTCAAAGTGGATTGTCGGTATGGTTGCAAGTGTAGGAACACCAAGTCCCCCTCCTCAAAATGTCTCTCTATCCGCTTCCTGTCAGCATATATATTTTTTTTATTCTGATTTGTTAACAAATTATCCTTAAGAGCCTTGAGGATGTCTTGGCTCTCTTTGATCCAATCTTTGGCCTTTCGGGCCATATGTCTCCAAAAACAATGGCATAAAAATAAAAAGCATCATAACGATATAAAACATGGAAATGAGTCATACCGATGGACATATTATGTGTGGTGTTGTAGCAATATTCTCCTAAGTGCAACCAACGAATCCATGTCTTCTGCTACCCGATCACATAGTTCCTCAGATACCCCTCTAGCCACTTGTTCACCCTCTCTGTCTGGATCTCTGTCTGGGGATGGTAACTTGTGCTCGGGGTGAGCTCCGTGCCCACTAACTTGAAAAGCTCTTGCCATAATCCTCCCATAAACCTGTTGGCTCTATCACTGACTATGGTCTTAGAGATTCAATGCAGGCAGAAAACCTCCCTAAAGAACAACTCTGCTACCCGAGAAGAAAAGTATTGAGTCGGAATAGCAAAGAAAATTGCATATTTGGTCAATTTGTCAACCACCACATAAATACAATACTTCCCCTACACCGTAAGAAGTACTGTGATAAAATCCATAGAAATGCTCTCCCATTTTCCCTCAGGAATGGGTGGAGGCTGCAAGAATCCTGCCTGATGTGTCAATTTTATCTTATTCCTCTGACAAGCCTCACACTCCTATACATATCTCAACAGATATTCCTTGAGGCCCTTCCAGGTGAAGCGCTCTCTCACAGCCATATATGTCTTCCTAAACCCCTGATTCCTCGACAGTGGAGAATCGTGAGTTGTATGAAGTACCCGTTCTCTCAATTGTGATCTTGGAACCAGAAATATGTGCCCCTTGTAGTAGATGACCTCAGCCATCACCCGATAGCGCTCATCTGCATGAATGCCCTCCAAGATATCATAGGCTCAATGATCCTTGGAGTACTCAACTAATAAATGTGCCTTCCAGTCATGGCTAATGCTCATGAGTGAAAGCCCTGCAGGTCTCCTAGATAGTGCATCGGCTACCACCTTGTGCTTTCCCCACACATACTTAATATCAAAATCATAGGCATACCCCTTGCTGACCCATCTCTATTGTCTATAATTGAGGCCCTGCTGCCCCATGAAGTGGCGAAGACTATTATGATCTGTCTTCACCCTGAATCTGTTACCCACCAAATATTGTCTGAACTTGGCCAATGCATGCATAATGGCCAACATCTCCTTGTTGTATATAGAATATGACCTCTCATGTGGTAAGAGCTTTCTGCTCTCAAAAGCAATGGGGTGCCCCTCTTGGGACAAGATGGCTCTCATCCCCTCACTTGAAGCATAAAACTTGAATGTGAACGACTGTGTGAAATCAGGAAGTGTCAAACCCGAAAAACTAATCATCACCTTCTTGAGGTGATCACATTTTTTTTGAGCTCCATATGTCCATGTAAAATCCCCCTTCTTGGTCAAATATGTGAGGGGTGCTGCCAATTGTGAGAAGCCCTAGAAGAACTTCCTATAGTAAGTGAAAATGCCAAAAAATCCCCTCAATGCTTTCACATATCTGGGCTCCGGCCAATCATGAATGGCCCTGATCTTCTCCTCATGCACCTTAACCACATCTACGCAAATAATGTGTCCCAAGTACAACATCTCTATCAACCCATATTCACACTTGAACAATTTGGCATAGAACTATTGCTTCTCCAGAATACGCAACACTGTCTCTAAGTGTTGCAGGTGCTCATCCCACGTCCTGCTACAGATCGGTATGTCATCAAAAAAAACTAATACAAACCTCCACAACTTCCCCCTGAACACATTGTTCTTGCACGACTGGAACATGGTCAAGGCATTGGAAAATCCAAAAGGCATGACCAGGAACTCGAAATTCCCATAGTGACATCTGAAGGTTGTCTTCGGGATGTCTTGATCCCTCACCTAGATTTGATGATATATTGACTGCAAATCTACCTTAGAGAATAACTTGGATCCTCCAATCTCATCCATCAAATCATCAATGCGCAGTATGGGATACTGATTCTTCAATGTCTTCCTATTGAGCGCCCTATAGTTAATACACATGCGCAAAGTCTCGTCCTTCTTCTTCACCAACACAACTGAAGAATTGAAGGGACTGAAACTCGACCTAATATGGCCCAATGGAAACAACTCTTTTATGGCCTGCTCAATCTCATCCTTATAGGCCTTGGGATTCATATAGGCAGTAGTGATGACTGCCTGCACACCAGGCTCCACCTCTATGGTATGCTCGAATCCTCTATCTAGTGGTCGTCCGAGTGGTATATTTCCAAAAACCCCTGCATATCTACCTAACACAGCCTGTATTTTTGGTTGTGGAGGCTGGTCTATCCTCGGGCCTTTGAAACCCTCAGCTAAATTTTCGACACTATGTCCTCATTCCTCAAGTATTCCTCCATCCGATGAACTGAAAATGTCCATGGGGCATATGAGCGCATACCCTGAAGAACTACTAGCTTACCACCTGGCCTGCTAAACTCCATCACGAGTTTCCTCCAATCGGTGGAATATCTACCAAGGGAATACAACCATTGGACACCCAACACCACATTGGTGTCTGGCACATCCACTACAAAAAAGTGATCAGTCATCAAATAGTTCCCCATGGCCACTAACAAAGAGGGAACATATCAGTTGCACTGTATAGTCCTGTCCCCTGGAACTTGTACTGAAAATCCCTCAAACTCTGTAGTGTTAATGCCTCTCCTCGGAACCAACTGAGCATCAATAAAATTGTGGGTGGCCCCACTGTCTACCAAGACTGAGACACGATGCCCCTACACTATGCCCCTAATCCTCATGGTCATAAATTTGGGTACCCCACACAAAGATGCAAGGACTCCCCCAGATGGTGTAAAATATTGTCCTCTTGTTGGAGGTGGGGGTGGGAGAGCTCTCTCTAATGTCCCTACGCAGTCCCCTCCATCGAACTCCAACTCCAACTCATCCTCCTAATCAATGTCTAAGAAAGCATCGATATAGTGGCCTTTGTCTGTTGTGCACAGATAACCTGGTGCCCATGACTCTCAACATGTAAAACAAAGTTTCCTCTTCCCGAGGTCTCCCCTAGTCTCATCATCTAACTGTCCTCTCCCTGGAGCTTCTCTCTATCCTAGTGGTGGCCTAGTATCACCCCCTTTTTGAGGGTAGGGAGTGTGTGATGGAAAAGGTGCATGGGTCTTGGGGATAGCTCCCTACAAATCCCTTGTGCAAGTCACAACTTCCAGTAAAGTGGAAGGTCTATGTGACCTCACCAGTCCACGTAATGGCTCCATAAATCCCTCTACAAATATGTACGCCCTCCTAGTATCTGAAAAATAAGGCACCATGACTGAAACACGCAAGAACTTTGAAATATAATGCTCAGGATGTCCTGTCTGCGTAAGTTGGTTCAGCTCCCTGAAGTGAGCCTATGGATCCCCTCGATCAAAATGCTCCACCACTCTCTGTGTTAAGGAAGTCACGCTAGCATGCCCCAAAGTAGACAATCCATGAAACCACCAATCGTGTGCCTCTCCCTCCAGATGCATAATGACCATTTTAATGGCCTCCATCTCGGTCATCCTGTTGATTTGGAAATATGTATCCAACTTCTCCACCCAAGCACAAGTTGTGCACTTGGAAGTACCATCATATGCGGGGAAAAACATCCTCCCAATGGTACGTTGCAACTCATACCTTTGTGTGCCTTGGCCTCCATGGCCCCTTCCCCTCTCATATTGCTTTAGATGGTAATAATTTATGAAGGGTAGTGCTGCTCTGAATTCATCCACCATGGACTGTCATACTCTGAAATATTCTTCTTCATGAAGCTCCACTTGTTCCACCGGTACTAAAGGTATGAAAGAAGGTAGTGTAGCTCTAGCTAGCCCACTAGAAAATGATGGTTGCACAGTAGGTAAAGGTTTATCATACTATTGAGAGGCTCGAGAAGTTTCTCCAAATAGAAAATTTTGTGTGATTCGCTCCCGGTTCTACATCTTGATCTCATTAAGAATGTCTTTCTGTCCCTTTTCCAAATAATATATGGCCTTCAAAAGACTGTCAAATACCATCTCCTCCTTTCCCTTGGGTTCTCCCATGTCTTCTACTAACACCTCCTTTCCTCGATCCTCAATGTTTGGAGTAATCTCCAACTCCCTCTCTTTGCTTCGGTACCTTTGCTTCTTGTAAGTAATATATTGTCTATCTTATTCTCATAAAATAAAATCGTCCCACGACTAAGCCAAGATCTAAGCTCTAATACCACTGTAATGTTCCAAAATAGGAAAAACAATGCAAATACAAAAAATCATAAATTTACACCATGGAAATTCAAATATTGTAGTAAATACTTAGAACAATTTGAAACACGGAAACAGTTGAGCCATTTTATTATGGAAATGGGAAAGAGTATAATTATATAGAAGAAATGCACATGGGCTTGCCTTTTTGGCAAGCAGAGCAAAACGCAGATGAAACAACAGTACCCAGAAATATGCCCAGTGATGCTCTGCATTGTCCCTGTGAATATGCACTAGTTGTTGCATGGGATAACTGAAAACCACACCTCTTGTGCTTAGAAAATTCTCCAAAATTATTTTAGAACTCCTCAAGCCAAATCGACCAAAATTTAGAAATGGTTTGGCCTGATCATGACCCTCCAAAAATAACCTCCAAAAGGCCCTACACTCCCCAGTAGTTGTTGAAGTACGTTGTCTATATAATCACCAGCAAAATACTCCACAACTCTCCAAGAATACAACAAATAACTCCTCTGGCACTTCCCTCTGGCATACAATGACTCAAATGACTAAGGCACTATCTCACATGTGTGCCCAACTTCCCTCCTCTACGCTGACCCGGTGACTACCACACAACTCCTGCAATATGTTATCAATCTTAGTCTCCAAAACTCACCCCATAGCTTAGCAAGCTAATGAGCCTTCTCCTCCAAATTTTCTCCTGACAACCACAAGAAATATGCACTGTTAGGGCGACTAAATGAAAATGATGAAGATAACTCGATGAAACTCCCTCCAATGAGAATGGATAAACCCATCTAGGGTGGCACTCGAAGTCCCCTGAATAATGGGTGAGCTCTTTGCTTGGAAAACTCGTGTTAAACAACAAGTGACCCAACTAAGCAACTCGAGCAACAGAGATAAAATCGATAAACCAAGAATGCAAAATGAAGTGAGCTTCCTTCCTTTTATAACCTTTGTTGAGCCTTCTTCCCACCTTTTTCCTCCATACATTGTTCCCACTCATGCTTTTCGAACCAGTTATTAAGGGTGTTTGTATTTCATGTGTGGGTGGTCCCCATTCATCACCAACAAAATAACATAGCAAAATATTAACTAACGTCTAACTCCTAAGTCTTCTAATGAAAATAAAATATGCCCCAACTTCACCAAAATTGGCCCTCAAAACATAAATAAAAAAAAAATTAAAATAAATAAATAAATAAATAATTAAAAAAATAAAAAAAATAAAAAAAATCTTGTGACAAGATAATTTAGGCAGGGACATTACAGTGCTCAATTAAGTGTAGAAAACATGCTTTTTCTCTTCACCCAATTTATCCCATAAACCATTTCTCAATAATAGATTTTGATTATATTTTTCATAAAAGAGTAGTAATTTATCTTGGATTTCTTACTGATTTTAAAAGAAAAATTTTTATAAGCTGTGTGTAGTATATTAAGCTAAGTTAATTATTATTTTAACTTTATACTTAATTATTCAAATCTAATGTTTTCCTTTAATTAACACAATTTTGTTATTTAAAAAAAATTAGTTCTATTTTACTAATTTAATTTAACTAGATAAAATATTTTCTCAAATTGTATCTATGTTAATTGAGCTATAAAAAGTACTATAATTTAATAAATAAAAATAATAAATATTGAAGTCAATATCTTAAAAAAACAAATATGTAATATTTTAAGCTGAGTCAATTGCCATATACTTATTCATTTAAGTGTAGCATTTTCCTTTAATTAGCACATTTTAATATTATTTTAAAGGATTTAAATAAATGAAGATTTCAGTTTAGGGAATTTTTTTTAAACTTTTGTTCTATTAATTTAATAATATAATATAATTTTTTTCAAAGAAAAGAACAATTTGATGTTTAAAAACAATAAATTTTAAAGTTAATATCTCTTAAAGACAAACACTTATATATTTTACTTTTTTTTTCTTTACATTTATAATCTCAATTAATGTTGGAATTAATGCTTACATCTTATAAGTGAAAAAGTAGTTTGTGAGGTTAAAATATTCTCTGAATCTCTCCTAAATTATTATTTTATTAGATCTAAGAGAGATATTAGATCCTTTTAAGTGCATGGTTGATATATTATTGATTGAGTGGTTAAGATATACAATCTACCATAAGCCAAGCTTAATGTATAAATATGTATGATTGTGATGATGATAATATATTGGAGAATAGTTTTTTGTGGATACGATAACTCTTTTTGGTATAAGAGCAAGTAGCTTTGGGTTAACTCGCTCATGGGGGTCTAGGAATATGTGAGATCCTCGAGACCTAATCCTCTATACATGTGTAGGATTAGAGTCACTCTGTAGGAGTTTGCTAGAGAGAATTGTTCAATAAAGTAAATTGGATTGATGTTTTGTGTTTACCATAGTGTTTTGTTTGTCCATAAAATTTTGAACTGCAAACAACGTTCTTCTTCGAAGTCTCCAGTTCTTGAGTCAAAAGTCCAAGATTGTGGGCCAAAAAGTTAAAAAAAATTGTGAGTCGAATATTCAAATCCCACAATGCATAGTTCTAGTAATTATTTAGATCAGAATTATGACCTTAGTTAATATAGAACTTGAAGGATGTGTTATTGAACACAGGTTTCCGCATCGTGATGACATCATTTTAACGAGAATTTTACAAAAATTTGGAGTTGATTTGTTTTTTGAAGCGAAGGATATGAAATATGTAGTTTGGATGATGAGGTCCCATCATGCAACGAGTTGAGTCACCTGGTTCACACAGCGACCCTGGAGATTTGGCCTGGATAAATTTGATGTGGCTGCTACGTAGAAGGTGCATCCCAACTTGATGGAATGATCACTTGTTATATATTGAAAGATGATGTGAAGTGTTGGCAAACAAAAATGCAATGGCCTCTCAAAAATCATTGTGAAAAACTACTCTCAACCTATTTTGGTATGAATCATGACAAGGTGTGGGTATTGGTGAAGCTTCATTTTTGGAGGGTGAGAATACTTTACAACTTTGGATTTTTGATGTCATACCTATTTCTTATTCTACTTTTCATCTTCGAGCAAGATTTACTACAAGAGAACAACTTGGAGTATCTCAAAGCCCTCAAAAGGGTAGGTCAAGGTGTGGGTCATGCATTTCAAATTCTTAAGCCTTGGTTGTGATGAATCCAAGGATTGACAAAGGCCATGCTTTATATTAAGTTGTGGTTGATTTCCATTTTAGTGTTTAGCAGTGGATATGACAATAGAATGGCTAAAGCCAACTTGAAATATTGAGAAGGAACTCTAATAAAACTATACAAGCATGTTTTTTTAAGAAAAGTTTTTAGTATGTTCATTATTTTTCTTGTTGGCGAAATAAATTAACAAAGTCAAAGATGAAATACGTAATGGTAAAGTGAAACTGTATTTTCAAAGTTAAAAAAGATCAAGTGTAGGTAAAATCTTAACATGGATGGTTGTCAAGCTAGTTTCGAAGTTATAGATCTAGGTAAGGATCCTATTAGTTGTTGAAGACATGAGAGTGCCCTGCTAGTGAGGTTATGTAACATCTTGTGGATGTTGTTCAATACTTGAATTCAGGAGATCTGTTGTTCAATACGAGAATTCAACTTGGGAACTACACCTTTATGAGGGTTATGAGACAACTATGGAGGTCAACCTGGGCTAGTAACTATAAATATTCTAATGAATGTTTGATTATGCTTCTATCATTGTGTATATTTGATAATGTAAGCATTAAGAGGAGGTACTGGAATTGATGCTTACATCCTATAAGTGAAATTAGTTTGTGAGTTGTTAGAGTTGGTCAAGATATTATCTCAACCTCTCCTCCTAAATTAGGAGTTTATTAGAGCTAGAATGGATATTATATCTTATTTAGGTGTGTGGTTGAGATATCACTAATTGAGTGGTTATGATGTTCAATGTATAAATATGTACAAATTGTGATTGTGTCTAGGGCAGTAGATGGCAATATACAACCTAGTGTGGGACATAATTAAAATACTTCAATTTGCACTTTAATTTTACATAAACTTTATATAGAAATATAAAATAATGGAAAGTTTAAAAAATACATTTTAGCTTTTAGTATGAAAAAAAAATATAATTTTTTCACTACTTAATATGGAGATGAGTAAAAAAATTAGTTTACTTTTTTACTATGACGAATAAATGTAATTTCTTCAACACTTAATATGGAGATGACAAGAAATAGTATTATTGATATTCCATTGTGTAATTCATTCTACGTTTAGTTTATATGTGATATTTAAAACAAAAATATATTAATTAATTAAAAAAAAAAATTGTAAATTACTTAAATGTACATATTAAATAACATAATTTTATATCTACTTTATATAAAGAAAAATAAAGTGATTTAAATTTTAAAAAATCTTATATTTTCAATCTCTATGAGACTAGGGAAATGTGTAATTGATTTTTTGTTAGGATATTTTGACACATAAGAAATAGTTAAGTATAACTTGGTCTAACGCAGAGTTAGGTAAAGCGTGTTTCTTTACTATGTACATTTGTAAGTTATAATCACGGTCACGATATGTAGTGATCCAACGGTTCACTCTTAAAGAGGGATGTTAGGATATTCCGACAAAGGTGACACAAAATGAGACTATTTCCTATGTGTCGAAATATCCTAGCATCCCCCCTTAAAAACAACTTGGGATAGGATTGAAGGATTTACAAGGTGACACAATAGGAGAAGGAAGGAGGCATTAGAGCCTATTTTTTTTATCTAATATAGAGTTGATATATAAGTTTTTTTAAATATCAATAACAAAGAAAAGTTTAAAGTAGGTTCTAAGTGAAATATTTTAATACTCACAATGAGTAAAAGATTTTTAAATGAAACGTACATAAAGATAAAGATTGATAGTTTTTTTTTTTTAAATTCAACGTAGGGTGGTATGTGTGATTCTTTCAATGCTTAATATGGATTTGATATGCAATATTTAAAAAATATTAATAATAAACATAATTAAATGTAATGTTGAGAATATGAATTATAAATAAAATATTTTAATGTCAACTACATACTAGATCACTTCAGATCTACTAAATGTGGATAAAAAATCTTTTCATACTAAAAGATGTTTGCATTTTGATCCCTTTGGGTGCTTGATAGATGTAGAGTTAAGATGGATCTAGACTCATAAATAATTGTTTTTCAAAGTTAAACATTATAATTTGCATTGGTCAATGTTAAACTAATAGTGATCAACAAACAAATCGATTATTAGAGTACTACTTTGGCAAGGACTAATAATGATAACAAAACAATTATTTAAATTTAATTAATAAGCACATAAAAACTTTATAAGTACAAGAAAATTACAATACAACAACTTTCTTAAACATGGATATCACCTCACTTTACCATAGCTATTATTAACTTGTAAATACTTTTTGTTACAATATCGTAATTTATTAATACCACATACCAAAAAAACCATAACTCATTTCACAATTTAAAAAATAAAAATAAAATAATGATAAATAAAGATTATTTTTATAAAATAAAATAACTCTTTTATTGAAACATCATATTACATTATACATATATTTAAAATATTTACTAATAAATTTATAAATTTAAGTTTTTTAATTAAAAAAAACTTTTAAAAATTATAAAACATATAAATAAAAATATAATTATATTATTATTGTGAATTATAATTTTACAAACACTTTAAATTTTTATTCAAAACAATAAATGTTGAATTCAATCTCTTAAAAACAAATAACAATACATATTACTTATTTTCCTCTTCAGATGTATAATCTCTATTGAAACATCAATTAACAATAATTATTTATATATGTTTATAAAGCATACAAATTATATATTGATGGTCTAAATTTTTTAGTATTTACAAGAATTTTAAAGATAATTAAAGATTCAATTTTTTATAAAATTTTAATGATTATATCAAAATTGTAAGTAATATTATTTGTTCGAACACTTTAGAGGGTTAATTAGGTAAATCTTATAAACTTTGATAAAGCTTTTAAAAATTATTAAAAAGATATTTAAATTCTTAATATATATATATATATTAAATATTTCAAATTTTATTCAAATCCAATTTTTAGTGGACTATTTTTGTATTAAAACTTTTATAAATTTTAAACATTTTTGGAGATTTTATCTATTTGTGAAAAAATATACCTTCCCAAAATTTCCAAATGAGAAATTTAAAAAAAATTTAAAAAAAAATTATTAAATTTAAAATGATATATATAGCCGTGCACTTTCATCCCACTATGTATTTTGGTATAGAAACACTATGAATTATATACCATATACTAAATTGTTCATTTAATTAATAAAGAATTATTGATGTATTAATATTATTAATTTTATAAATTTTTTATATATAATTGAGAAATTGATTTCATAAAACTTTTTTCTTCTATAATTTTTCATTTTTCAATATTTTCTTTAATCAAAATTAATTAGTTTTTCAATTTTTGATATTTAATATTCATTTTTTCATTTTTAATAATTAAAAATATATTTTCAAAAGTTAAAACTAAATATTTTTTAATATCTCAAATTTTATCATTCAATCCATATATATAATAATAATAATTTAATTTTAAATTCATAGTTAAACATCAAACTAATATATCAAACTTATCTCCTTTCAGCATTAAGCCTCTTAAACTTATATATAAAGTATATGTACTTTATCTTTTTGAATTTGATTTTATTAATTTTTATATATAATTTGGAAATTGATTTCATAGAACTTTTTTTCTCTTTATATATAATTTTTCATTTTTCAATATTTGATATTGAATAATTTAATTAAAATTAATTAATTTTCCAACTACATAATAGCTCAGCCCTAAATCACACAGAGAATAATTTAGATATTAAACCCATAAAAGAGGAAATTAATAAACTAATTGTACTAGACCTTGAACCTCACAAAAGAGCCTTAAACCTTATAATTGGGGATACAGAAGAACAAAACAATGAAGACACACTAAAAATAATTAAAAAACAATTAACAACAAAATCTCAAATTCAAACAACTTATCTCACAGAAGCAATAGGGGTAGGAAAGATGCTTGAGCATAAACACAGACCAACCCATGTCAAAGTCAATTGTAATGAATATAAAATATCCCCAAGCCCAAAAGGCACAAGAATCTTTATAAATGAAGATCTCATTCCAGAAGACCACGCTGAACTTAGGAAAGAATTCCAAAAGGTCGAGGCAAGAAAGGCAAGGAAATGGGCAATCATTAGGAATATGAAAGCTATTATTAGAGATAAAGTCTCAAGCACAAGTGATAAATAGGGACTTGCAACACTCTGGATCCTTTTCTGGAACTGTCATGGTTTTCCATGGTGTAAAGGTCTTATGTTAAGCTCGATCACGAGTTATATTGACCTTATTCTTTTAGTTGAAACTTGGGAGCATAAGGAATCTAGGGTTCCTCACCTTGACGATTTCACTCTTTGGTCAATTTGGAATAACAAATCCTCTTGGAGGGGTTTTGGTGGTATAGTCTGCTATATAAGGAACATTGTTTCCTCTCACATCCGACTACAAAAAATCGATCCCCTCAATCAATACAGTTGGATTGAAATCTCTAATTCTACCACCAATAGGATCTTTCTTGCAATCTGTTATTTCGCTCCTATAAACTCTACATCCTATAAGAAGAAAAAAATTGGATAAGAATTGTCCTTTCAATACCTTGGAGAAAGACATCTTCAACCTGAGGAATGAAGGTAACATCATTTTGCTTGGAGACTTTAATGCTAGAAAAACTACTAACCAAGCCATTATGTTAAGTAACAATTCTAACCCCGATCACTTGTGGCTGGATGAAGGTAGTAACTTAGCTAATAGATTCAAGAGAAAATTTGAAGACATAATTGAGAACTTATTCGACACCGAGCTCCTCAAACTTTGTAGTTCCGAGGACCTAATCATCTGTAATGGTATTAACAAGTGGCCCCTCTCCAGTCAGATGACTTGTTTCCATGGGCTGGGTAGTAGTGTCATGGATTATGCGATTTCTGACACCCTCGTACTCAACCGTATTACAAACTTTGAGCTTCTTAACAGATTCAAGCTTCACTCTGACCAGAGACCTTTGTCTATAACCCTCAATCTTGTTATGCATACCACCCACATGCAAGAGACCAGGGAAAGCAAAAGACACATTCGCTTCGATAGAAATAAGGTCGACCTCTTCTTAAGGGATTTAGAAAAGGATTTAGGCTCCATGACTTATAATAGCAACATTGATCAAATTTATTACCATTTTACTACTACCCTTTCCAATACCATTAGCAAGTTCTCTAATGAGACTTCGTTTAAATAGAATACTAGAGCTTCCAATCCATGGTATGACAAAGATTGTAAAATTGTCAGGAAAGCGATCAGAGACGCCCCTAATGAAATCATTAAGCTCCGAAATATAAATCTTTACAAAGCTATCATCAAGAGGAAGAAGAGGGCATATATTAATAAAAGAAAAGATCATCTTCTTCACCTTTCTAAAGTCATGCCCATAAATTTTTGGTGGAATGTGCTTGTTCGTAAAACAAAAGATAATCATTTAATCCCCTTAGAAAATTGGGAGAACTATCTGAAGAATTTGTATGACTCTCCGGACACTATGGGCACCACCTTAAACACTCCTATTAAGGAGGATGTATTCTCTCTGGAGGACGTTGAGTCTTGGATTAATAAGCTCACTAATGGGAAAGCTAAAGATATTGAAGGATACCAAGTTGAGATCCTTAAAATGGGAAGATATATCCTCATTCCTCATCTCCACAAGCTTCTCAATTTGGTTGTAAAGTTTGGCTTCCCTCAAATTTGGACGCAAAGCCTTATTGTGCCTATTTTTAAAAATGGGGACAAAAGCATTCCCTCTAACTACATGACCATTATGATTAGCCACATCCTAGCCAAGCTTTACGGGCTCATTTTGGAAAAGAAGCTTAGCCTTTGGCTGGAAAAATAGGGAAAAAGAGCTTAAGGGCAAGTTGGTTTTAGGAGACATCACTCGACTATCGACCATCTTGTCACTCTCAAGATCATCGCAGAGGAATGTTGCAATAGTAAAGTTGATCTCTTTTGTTGCTTTATGGAATTTAGAAAAGCTTTCAACATTGTTCCTCGAGATAAGCTTTGGGGGAGACTCGAAGAGATCACGGTTCCTCCTAAACAAAGGAGCGTCGTGATCCTCCTCTACGAGATTGTCACTGCCGAGCTTAAGACCAACGAAGGGTGGTCTAAAGACATTAAACGCAATATTGGAGTTAAGCAAGGGTGTCCCCTATCCCCTACCCTGTTTGGCATATACATCGATAAGCTAGAGGAATGTCTGGAAATTGCGGGATGCAAGGGCACCGAGCTTGCTGGTGTAATCATTACTCTTCTCTTTTATGCTGATGACATCGTTCTTCTTGCAAAAAGCCATGATGATCTAGACAAGCAACTCAAGACTCTTCATGTCTACAGACCAAAGTCATGATCATTAA
This sequence comes from Pinus albicaulis, assembly GCA_034641835.2. Taxonomy (NCBI): domain Eukaryota; kingdom Viridiplantae; phylum Streptophyta; class Pinopsida; order Pinales; family Pinaceae; genus Pinus; species Pinus albicaulis. The sequence continues at coordinate 640,748,254 of CM076574.1, read as the reverse complement.
ATCCAAAAGATCACCCCTAGTAGTAAATTGTTTATAATAAATAACCAATGCTTAGAGCATGTTTCTTCTTATAAATATTTGGGTATTGACTCTCCCCTTCAACTCAACTGGAATTATAGCATCGAGAAAAGGATTATTAAAGGTTGGAAAGCTTATTATGAGCTTGAAAATGATTGTAAGTCGACCGATCTTTGCATTTGGAGTAAAAAGAAATTCCTCTTTGAGACTCTTGTCACCCTTGTTGTCTTATACGAATGTGAAGTTTGGGGTTGCAGTATATCCAGAGTCTTGGAGGAAGATTGAGATGATTCAAAAACATTTCATAACCTACAACCTTAAGATCAAGGGAAATACTCCTTATCCTATCCTCTTAATCGAAGTTGGTATGTCCCTCATTGAAAGTGCGACTATGTTCGAATATCTGATGTATAAGAAGAAGCTTTACAACATGGAATCCAAGGGGCTCCCAAAAATTACTTCTAACTTGAGTCAAAACCCCACCTTCGCCTCAAGCGCTGGTGGCATAAGGATGCCCAGTCTTGGCTCAACCATTGGGGAATTAAAGAGGAAATCAATATGGGAAGCATAGATAGTGTCAAAGATACTACTACCTCCAACTTTAAGGACAAGTTGTGGGAGAATAAGGAGTTGGAGGGTAAAAGGAAGCTAAGATACTATAGGGAGGTGATCAACCCCACCCTTGCTAACCAGAATTATCTCTGTGTTGACCAACACTAAGAAAAAAATGAACATCGCTAAGATAAGAACTCATTCTCATGAGCTTCGAAGTGAAATCGGGCGGTGGTATATTCCCATAACTCCCTGGAATGATAGAATTTGTCAGATTTGTGATACTAAGGTGGAAGATGAAAAGCACTTCCTCTTAGAATGTTCGACTCTTATTCACATCCACTCTCGATTGTCTAACATCTGCCACACTTCCAATCTTCTTGACTTATTAAGCCAGCTCATCTATAGCGATCTTGGAGCACTTCTTTCCCTTCTCTTTGATCATAGAAACAAGAGAAGAATCACACTTAGATTCTTTTCTTGAGATCCGATAGGCCGCATTGGTCTTAATGGATGTTAATCATCGTCATCATCATCATCAATTAAAAATATATTTTCAAAATTTAAACCTAAATATTTTTTAACACCTTAAATTTTATCATTCAAACTATATATAATAATAATAATTTAATTTTAAATTCATACTTAAACATCAAACGGATATATCAAATCATCTCCATTCAGCGATTACTTTGTTAAAAGTATAAATAAAGTTTATATACTCTCACTCATAATAAAAATATATATACTCTCCCTCTAAGAATTTGAACATATAAACTGTTAAAAAACAACACATTATTAACCATTAAAATTCACTCAAATAGTAATCAAACGCACCAAACTATATTACTCCATCAATAAAACAAAATAAAAATTACACTAACAAAGTTAAGTAATTGGAAGTCAATTCTAATCATTCACACCACCAAAACGAACCTTGAACATACTAATGTTAATCTTACAAACAACCTTGAACATACTAATGTTAAGCTTACCATAATGTGATTACCAAAAACCTTATTTCCACACTATTTCTACATGGCCATTCATTTTCATTTATTTATAAAATGAAACAATAATACATAAGCCCAGTTGGATATCTATGGTCAATTTTTGAATTAAGATGTTTATTTTATTTCATGGATGCTTTATTGTGCAAGAATTCATTGCTGGTCTGGTAGGTCTTTACCAGATAGGAATGTTTTAAACAAATTCAGTGCTCTAGCAGGTTGAGAATACGGAACCATGTGAGATGCCCCTCGCACTGTTGCAAAGTTTAGCAAGTCTCCATATACAGTTGTCCACCCAGCTACCTGTTTACCCATCATGAAAACCTTAAATAGTTATCGAGGAGGAATATCCTTTTCTATGAAGCTTTTTCAAAATCCAAATAAGATTGTGCCCGTGTATTAGAATATACCTGCCCTTCATGGTACCAAGCACGATAAGGTACTCTGACAGACAGCTTTAAATCATTAGCTAAATGACGAACATTAGTCCGCGAACCCACCAATGGCACTACAGAGTCCTGATCTCCACTGCAAAGTGAAAGAACGAAAATGTCAATGTAACACATTGAAGCTGTAAATAATATCAATAATACAATCTACAATATGTTATAAATAGGATTCAAATTTCTGCCTTATGCTGTAATTGTTATGCATGCAGTATGTTCTTGGAGCTGAAAATGATATCAATAATACAATGTGCAATATGTTATAAATAAGACTCAAATATCTGCCTTACGCTGTAATTGTTATGTATGCATTATGCTTGTAATGATATTTCATTAACTGGTCTTTCAATTATTATATATTGTTTTTTTACAGGTCCCTTGTATAGGAATGTAAAAATATCCTAATTTCCGATTTATTAGTATCAAGAGGAGTCTTACTATGTAACTTTGTTATCGTTTAATTCTATATCATGTATTAATCTTTTTATATTAAATTTCACTAACTAATATTTTAGTTACAATGTTTCCCTTCTAAACCAGCATAAAAACATCTTAAACCCACATTTATCAAGCGCGACGAGGGATAAAAATTGATTCATCTTTATCACAGCAAATGATCTATGTCCAAAGTTTTGATTGGACGCTCCATCCATCTTGGGACTAAAAAAGGTAAATTGTTCTTGATGTTGGGTGGAGTGTCCACTATTGTTTGACATTTTAAAACTTGGACACAATTTATTACCAAAAAAAACTGCAATAGCATTATGACAAATTGTGAAAATCTACACATTCATAGGGATCAGATTTTTAAAGGTGTAAATTTTTAATCATTTAATTTCATCTCATGTATTATTTCTTTCATATTAAATGATAAAAAAAGTACACTTTCAGAAATTTGATCACTCTCAATGCTTAATAAATCTAATGTAAAATCCCCAAGTTGGACACGGCATGTAAGCATGTACAAATGCACAATCACAACACTACTTTTGTGAAACACATGATTTTTGGACAAGGCAATGGCAGAGCTGTTATCATAGAAAATAGGAGTTCGCTCTTTTTGAACATGTCAAAGATCATTCAATAGTCTTGTTGACCACTCTTTGTCAACGACCCCATAGCAGTACACCTCTATTTTTGCAAATGGGATTCATCATGTTCGAAGTGTTCATGCCATTCAGATTCTATCATCAGTGGACAGTTTTATAAACGATGTAAACCAATTATGCATATGTATGATGTAAATGATCTAAGACGATCATGTATGTAACAACTTAGGTAAGCGTAGTATTTTGGTGACGATTTCTATCGTAGGAGGTATTTTGTCTCACTGATTCATTTGTGGTTCTCGACACAAGTGATTGGCAGGGTTTTTCCCTCCAATCTCACCCCAAAGCTAGGGTGGATTTTGTCATCAAGATGCTAAGTGAGTTCTAGTGTTTTCTATCGAGTCTTTGTAAAAGTAGTTTGGGAATAATCCTAGCTAATTGACTAGATTATTTTATTACAAGCTACTTGGTCTACTAGATCATGTTTTGTGTCGCAGAATTGGGTAGTTATTTGAGGGTCTATCACAAATGGGTTTTCCCCCTTCATGTGTCAAAATATATTTCTCTTATGTAAAGAGAGTTAGAAAAATAATTAAATCTCCTCTCAGTCAATTAATTAAATTTTCTAGCCAAATTAAATTAAACATCCTAAGCCAAAAATTTAATTAATTTTAAGTCCTACGTGATTTAAAATTCTTCAAAGGCAAAATTTGTGAGTCCCTAAAAATAATTTTTTAAAGGTCTTGGGCCAATGGAATAATGAAAATTTCGAGAAATTTTGGACTCTTGGGCCTTGGTGGTTAAGTCAAAGTCAAATTTTTGAGTGAGGTAATTAACTCAAAAATATTATTTTTGCGTTAATTAAAAATGAATTAAACGATAAATTCGAATTTCCTCAAAAATTTATAATTTTGATGGACGAAATTAAAAAATGATTAAATTTTTTTCGACAGTCGAGATTACTTTGACATGGATCAACTGAACTAGTCGTTGGAGATTTTTATCTTATAAATTAGAGGTCTTTGTCAGTCTTTCAATCATCCGATCTCTGGATCGTGTACTTGCTCTTGGAAGCTCTCCTGTAATATTTTCTGGAGTAATACAAACGAAGACTTTGGGGTTTTATTTTGATGGTAGTGTTCCTCTTCAGCATTTTATGGTAAACTTGTTTTTAATATTCTGCTGGTGATTATTTTAATGGATTGTTGATTAATGGCTCTTGTAGAGTAATCTATTGCACAGGTATCTTGCTTCGGTTACTGGATTTATGGTAAGAATATTAATTAGATTGAGTTAGTAGTTATCTTTAACTCTTGAAAATGTTATGTTTTATCTTATTTCTCTATTAGTTTAACAATTTAACTTTAAGTGTGCAGAAATCTTTCGGATTTAGAATTGAGAGTTTAGGGAAGTCCTCAGTTAGACCCGCTGACTCCCAAGGAGATAAGATCTGAAGAGCCCTTCGGATCTAATTCTCCTAGTTTATCTTAAATTCCATTTTTCACAAGGATTTTTCTAGGACTTGTGCCTAATTACAAAATTTATCTTAACTTGTATTGAATTTAAAGTCAGATCTGGCTAGTAAGAGCCTTAGATCTTCAGATCTAGGAGCGACGTCAGACTTATGCTTCTCAGATCTGACAAATCTGCAACTCTTGTGCATAGATCTGTAAATATATTGTATAGATCTGTAATTTACATGTGTAGATCTGAAACATAATTTTGAATTCTAACATTTGAGTTTTTACGATTTTCTCTATTATTTTACATATTGGGTATTTGGTTTTTCTTTTTTCACTTGTGTAGGAATAGATCTAAAAAATCAACCAAGGAAATCTTCAGATCTGAGCCAAATCTAGACCCTGGAGGGCAAGATCTGGGCTCAATATTTTTTTGCAAGAATAGATCTGAAAAATCAGCCAAAAGAAATCTTCAGATCTGATCCAGATCTGGATCAGATCTAGACCCTGGAGGGCAAGATCTGAGCTCAATATTTGTTTGTAGGAATAGATCTAAAAGATCAACCAAGGAAATCTTCAGATCTGAGCCAGATCTAGACCCTTGAGGACGTATAGGCTTTTGAGGCTATTTTTACAGGATTTGGGTCTCCAAAATTCTAATTTTCAAGCAGCAACATTATCCCAAAATTTCAAGAATTTTCAACGATGGAATCTTCAAGGCTTTGGACTAAGGGTTTGATCTCTAAACCCTTATTTTCTGCAAATTTTATTACAGGAAACAAATCACACATAATTAGGCCCTAAAAACACATTTTATATGGTTAAAATTGTTTAAAATTGTAAATCTTCATTTTCAGAACTTTTGGCCATTTGGACATTCTTTAATTTCGCTTAGATCTGACTTTGAAGCTTGCTGGAAATTACAGTATAACTATGAAAAATCAGATCTGAACGTTTCTGATGCATATCCTAAATAAGGTCCATAAAATCTGAATTTTCGGTTTTTCGGCAAAACTTACTATTTTTAGACATAGTGGGGATCATTTTCAGCATTTTCAGTTTGCTGATCTGTTATCAATTTATTACTGTTATAAACTTATCAATTCTGAAAATCACTGAATCCATCACTCTTAAAGCCTTAAAATTGAAAATTTCAGGTTTTAATATATATTTTTTGCTATTTCTGGAAGTATTTGCAAGGTATTTTTGGCAGTTTTATCTTGTTGATATGTCATTATTTCACTACTGAAATAAAAATATCAGATCTGAAATTTTTCTTAATCAAACCCTAAAAATTAATTTTTCTTCAAGTTCAACAATTTTTACTATTTTTAATCATTTTGGGCATTGGTGCTGGTATCGTTTGTTTGTTGATCTATGGTTTAAATCACCGGTGCAATTTATATTTCAGATCTGAAATCTTGATGAAGAATATGTCATAAGTTTGACTATAGGAGAAAAAATAATTTTTGGATTTGCATTATTTTAAGAAAATCCTTTAATCCATAAATTGCTTGATGAAGTGGTTTTATTAGCATTATATTTTCATGGTATATTTGGATGAATAATTACTGAGATTTAAGTGTTAGTACATTTCATATGTTTCAATTGGATTTGATGATCATTGGCATCTGAGTTTTGGAACGTGTTATATCAATTAAAATTGTCTAATGTGTAATTAAGTATTGTTTCATTTACTTGAATTACTGAATCGTTATTGAATAAGTCTTGGGAAATTCTTCTAGTGTGATTGATATCTTATTATTGTGGATATGTGACAAATTGTATATCTTCTAATTAAGTAAATATTTTTGCATCTTCATCATTGGCACTCTCACTTGAGTACTTAGTGGTTAGATCAGATTATTTATAACTTAAGTACTTTAGGCTTTTTAACATCACCTATCATCTTCGAAGCTTGTTTCATCTTGCTCTTTCAAATCATTTTCCTTGCATTCTGCATTGCATAGCAGCAATTTTTCATCAAGTACTTCGTTGTAATTTCCTTAGCAAGATAGTTGACTCCATAAGGCACTGGCATCAGTCTTTCAAATTCAATCGAATCCTTTAATCTTACTAGATCTTTCAAAAGTATTTGGTCGTTTAACTGTGTCTCCCGAACTGGTTGGTTCCCAACGAGTTCTCCTTCATTCCATTTCCATAGGGTCTACCCCCCTTAGTCTGCTATAAGGAGACAACTTAAATAGAGATATTGGGGATCAAGGTGACAGCGCCCGATCTGAGCCGTTGTCGCGATACCTAGACATTATGTGCGACAACAAGTCTTCTCAGTGATACTGCTTAACAAGCTGCGGAAATTGCAGCTACAAACTGTGCCTCTGCAGAAGGTGTTGAAACAATGGGTTGTTTCTTGGACACCTCTGAGATCAGATTTGTCCCCAAGTGAAAAGTGTATCTTGATGTGCTTTTCCGATCATTTAAGTTGTCTGCATAGTCATAATATCTGTGTATCATGAGAGTGAACAATCTATAGAATTCTTGTAGAATAAGCCACAGTTTAGTGTCCCTACAACGTATCTTAAAATTATTTTTGCAACTTTCCAGTGGGAAACAAAAGTAGCTGCAAACATGATCTTTGGTCTAGTTGTAGTAAGATACAAGAGACTACCAACTAGAATTTTATACGAAGTAGAATCAACTGATGGTCCTTCATCTTGTTTGCTTAGTGTGGTGCCTAGAGTAATCGGAGTGTCAACTGGTTTGTAGTTGATCATTCTAAACTTGTGCAGGATGTCAGTGGCATACTTTTGTTTACAGACAAAAATACCATTTGCAGATTGTTGGATTTCAATTCCCAAGTAATACTTCATGAGGCCTTATCAGTCATGTCAAATTATGTTTGCATGGCAGATTTAAATTCTTCTAACATAAAGGCAAACAATGAGAACTTTACCTTCATTATTTGTTTTTGCATAAAGAGTTGGCTCATGGTTGCTTCTGCAGAGAACACTATTGATGAGGTAAGAGTCAATAGCTCGAGGAGCTTGTTTCAAGCCATATAAGACTTTCTTCAACTTATATATTTTATGTTCGTGTCCTAGAACTTCAAAACCAGGTGGTTGATCCACATAAACCTCTTCTTCCAATATGCCATTTAAAAAATGCAGATTTGACATCCAGTTGAAAACCTTGCCATTTATTTTTAGCTTAAGTGGCCAAAATAGTTCTGCCTATATCTAACCTTGCTACTGGAGCAAAGGATTCGCCGTAGTATGCCAAGTTGTTGAGAGAATCCTTTGGCAACCAACCTTGCTTTATGTCTCTCGATTTTGTCTTTTTTCATTCAATTTGGTCTAGTATACCCTCTTGAAACCAATGTTGGTTTTGTCCTTTCGAGATCAACCAGTTCCCAAGTTTTGTTCTTCTCTATGGCTGTGATTTCCTGATTCATTGCATCAACCCAATGTTCCCCTTTCACTGCCTCTTCAAAGAGGGTTGGTTGAGAGGAAAAAAAAAACACAACTACAACCTACACATGCAGATCATTTACTGAATAATTCACTCATGCAACAAAGTGACACATGGATTTTTGGACATAAGTCCCCGGAAAAACCCAAAGCGGGAAAATCAGTGCAGCAGATATGAGGGTTTTATTATTAAGTAGTTCTGAGTACAACAAATTTGGGTTCCAACCTTGGAAAACCCAATAGAGAATAAAAGATATAAAATCTGCAGCTAACCTGAAGCTCTAGTGCCAAATATCTGACTGGTCCACACCCTCAAACGGGATTTATAGGACTCGGCCCGGATTTGGCTCTAGAAACCCTCGGCACTGCCCTTGAAGCCTCAGTGTTAGACCTGCTAGCCTCAAATGCCACTGCGTTGCACTAGAAGGGACTGCGTCACCCCTGGAAGGGTCTCACAGTGTCACATTGGCCCTGAAAGACCCCCTACGTGATTTTTGAAGCCTCCTAGTGCCTCTGTGTTGTCTTGTGTAGCACCTGTGTAGCGGCTGCTCTGCTTCTCTGCGTTGTCCTTGAGCTGCTCCTCTTGCCTCTTGCTGTCTCTTGGCTCTTGGAATCAGATCCTTCCCTCAGCCAATACTACCCCTCACTGCAGGAAATTCCACTGGAAATTTGTTAAAATTGGACAACTAGGTCCAAACTCCATGTTGTGATGCTCAGATGAAGAGACCAATATTTTTATTGGGTTCCTCTTTCGGAGAGGTGCAAGATCGATTTAAAGATCATCTTGATCCGATGAGCAGAACATTTATTTTGAATTTATTTTCTAATATATTCAAATATGTGCAGGTCGGTTTTAAGGTTTTGTACCCCAGCAAATGTGTCACACACCCTCAAGTGATGGATATAAACAAGGTCAACATTGGAGAACATTTCACTCATCTCATCTCATCATCACACATATTTCTCTCTCCACTTTTGATTGGTTCAAGCTACTTGGAGGCAATCTGCGGTTCACACGTGGGAGAAGGACGAAGACATTTCTGCTGCAGCTAGGGTTTCCACTGCAGGTTTGACCAGCGTTGACTCTAGTCAACGCATGGTCAAAAGGAGTTGAATTTTGGCATAGACTTCGATTTCTTCAGTCCATACATTTTTGCACAAGAACCGAGGTAAAAGGTTGACTGTAGACTGTGTTGCATTGACTTTGACTTGATGTTGTTCTGCATTGACTTTTCTGGGCGGCGTTGACTTTTCTGGGGTTGACTTTGAGTTGACCATTTGGCTGTTTTGAGGGTTATGTGACATTGCTGGTTAGCCGACCATATTGAGACTTTGCTGGTTAGCCGACCTGTTGACCGTCGTAACGCACCAACACAAATATCTGTTTCAGTCTTATCTTTTGTCGATCCACTGGTATGTTCTATCAGCTTTTTACTTTATGGTTTATGTGATTGTTGTCTAGTATTGAAGAAAAAGTAAAGTTGCATCAAGCATAGAACATCTACATAAATTTACAAAATTCTTAACAAACCTGCCCTAGAATTCCAGATTTATTCCTCAGTTCTACCAAAATTGTATGTCTCAAATGACCCTCAAGCCTTTCTCTTATACTATTCATTGAACCCTTCAACGACCGAGATTAAATCATCCATCAACGGCTGAGATTAAAAGATTGCTTGATCCATGTGACTTAAGACAATTTCAGCACATGTGTTAATTAATTTACATTAATTATTTTATTTTCCTAAGTTAGACTTAGGAAATCCATTAAAAATAATTAATTATTTGAATAACTTGAACACAACTTGAAATTTCTCAAATCCATTTCTGGGTCTTGTAGATCAAGTGTACTCTAGTCCCTCCACAAAATTTGGGAGCTAGAGCACAACTGAAGCTACCTCAAATACACAAAATCTCAACAAGAACAACCATCAAAGCCACATCATAACAAGTACAAATGTTCATAAATCACAATAGGAGAATAACTCTTATTAACTTATGCAAAATCCAACCAAGTCATTGACTTCCACGTACCACCTGACCACATAGTGACCTAAACCAAATCTTTCTTTCTGTTGGAAAATCCATAGGTTGGCAGTGAAATGATTTTCCTTAAAATGACATTATCTTGTGATGTGTTCGTTATTATTATGTGTTCTTTTAATTATCTTTTCTTATCATCAATAATAATGCCAAGCAATAAACAAAAGAGGACACAATATGTAGGCACACTGCCAGGGCAAAACCCCACTCTATGGGGAAAACCCGGTCAAAATTCTTCCTTCAGTAGATTCAAGATGAGACGACCAAGACCCTTACAAACTAGACTAGAGATTCCTACATCAAGTCATCCTTGTTCTTCCTTTCACTGTGACTGCATACCAAGATTTATGTTACTGTGAGAGCACCAAAATCTTGTCATGTTGAGACATCATCATTGTGAGACCTTATCACTATAAGATCACTGAACTATGATACCATCGGACTGTAATGGCATCCTTCTTACTGTGATTACATCGAACCCTCAACATTGTAGAAGCACCGAGCCCTTAACACTGTCATCACTGTGATAATCCGACACTATGGAGGCACCGAAATTATCCACTATGATTTTCGAACCTTTTCCTTTGCAATTGGTTTGAGATTTTGTGATCTAACCGAACTCCTATCTTGCAGTAATACCGAGACACTATTTGAAATCTTCTCCAAACTTGCTTGACTATCATTCCATCCGAATTTTCAGAGGTAAAACAAACTTTTGTCTGTGTTTAATGTGAACTCCTCACATGGGTATATATAGTGCTTCATCCATAGAAATGAGCCGACATGAGTGTGTGAACAGTTGTGTCTCCAATTGTATGTATGCCGACATGAGTATATTGAGGGAAACCAACTTCTATATAAATTATTTGAAGCCAACTTGAAGACTTTGTTGGAAAGGATGACTTGATGGAGGAGTCCAAACAATAAATTTAGTTTGACTCAATCCTAAAGTCTACAATGGAGGCTTGACTTATAACTGTTGACCCAAGCATGAAACCCATGCTTTAACAAGTCAATTCAACAATAATAAAATTATTTTCTTTTGACAAATATATTACATCTTTGATTTCAAGTACAATGAAGACCGAACCTAGTTACATTCTTCAACACTCCCTCTTAACTAGGGAGGTATTCATATATAATCACAAAGGTACATGGAAAATCTCAACACATCATCTATGAAGAATTTTAGGCACCGCAATGCCATGGACTAGTTTCCTAACCAGGGCAATCTATTCATTTGTCTCTCAACAATTTAGGCACCGCAATGCCACAGACTAGATTCCTGATGAGGGAAATCTATCCGGGTGGGACTAATATGGACTCAAGCTTTCAACCTCTCTAGGTACCATCAAGCTTACTTGCTAACCACCAACCCAAAGATCCAGGTGTGTATTCAAAAACGAGGCTTTATAATCAACACCACCTTATCAAACTTCGGGACCTAGACATCAACACAAGGTGTCATCCAGATGTCCTCCCAGGCAATGCTTCACTCACGAAGCCTCAACACTCCTTGAACCAACAAATCAAGGATAACAAATCTCTCCCAATCAAACTGATTGGTAACCGACATGTTATCAAATCCTTCGAGAGATTCACCTGTACAAACACAACCCCAATCAATAATATACTTTCACATGTACATAATCAAATACAAACCTACAGGGTCTTCCAAACAACTGATGTTGCTTCTCAACTTTTCATAGTAGGATTATCAACCGAATCTTTGACAGAAGATTCCTCAATCATACACTTTCCTTTCCCACTTGATATGCAGCAACTTATTCTTCAATCAGATCTTGCTTTCCTTCTTTCAGCAACACCTCAAAATGCATTCTCCAATTTCATTTTCCTACTCATGGCCTTCACTAAAACTTATAGTTGTTAGTCCTAGTCTAGTGCATGACACATGAAGTAGAGAATTATATTTGTCACTCCCTTTTAAACAGAGAGGATCTAATCATTCATGTACAAAGAATATTCTCAACCATCCTCTTATCCTAGGGAGATTTCATCTAGGCTCCCTCTTAACTTAGGGAGTTCTACTACTTCTTTATGACATCGGAGAATCTTTCATGGCTTCCATCCTTCTATATCATGCTTGTCACATCAACTTTACTTACAATCATCTTTACCAATCTTGAAGATGATGTACCTACACAACTTAGATAGAAAGTACAACCAAAATTATAGAAGCATCAAGTTAGCCATATCAAAATCTTATAACAACGGAAGCATTTAGACTAAACATGATCATCAAGAGACTATACTTCAGTACTTCAACTTCTTGCTCAGGTTTTGTTACAAACCCTAAATCACATGCACAACTCAACAAGATATCAAGCTCATTATATCTAGGGTTTCAATATTCTTTCAATGACAAGTTCTCTCATATAGAAAACCCTAGAAACAAATCAAATCAATGAATCTAACAACTTTCAGAATACATATGTTAGACTCCTTACTAAGATTCCATACATATCCTACATTTCATTTATGAGCTTCAATAATAAAAAACAAACATAGATTAATCAACATCATGACTAGCATCTACTAGGGTTTAATGTAAACCCTAGATTTCAATCTTCAAATTCTCAGTAGTCACTATATAGATTCATAGATTCCAGATTTTCATATCACACATACTAGAGAATTTTAACTACTACTAGGGTTTTGCTGCAAAACCCTAGATTTACATAACATCATCCTAGACCATCAAACTTTGATTAGGGCTTATTTCCAAACCCTAGGACTCATGACTGTCAACACATATATCTAGGAATTCATCAGTTTATCATAAGCACATCATATGTCAAGCAATATTAAAATGTTAGACATATGCCGACCTAGACCAAGCTAGGGTTTCAACCAATGAACACATGCCTAGAGTTTCATTCCTAGGACTCTAAATACATAACAAAGGTTTTGCTTATAGACCCAACCAAACCCTAAAGATATAGGGTTTCATAACATAGCAAAGTAAACCCTACTATTCCAAAAATTTCAAAGGTTCGGGATTTCAGACAAACGTAACAAGTTAGGCTTTCATGATCACACTGTAATCCCAAACATGACATCATCAACAAAAACTTCAAATAGTGTTTCACAATAACCCTAAGCAGTTTAGGGTTTCAGACATTCACATTAGCATACCCTTAGGTTAGGGTTTTCCAGAGAACTTGTCTATGGTTCTATAAAATCAATTAGGAATGTAGACATGGGTAGATTTATCGAGAGATGAATCTCGCTAAACAAGAATCTCTATGATTCAAGATAGCTAATCATAACGATGTTAGTAATGTAATGAAAACTTCAAAAATAAGATGATCATATCTTTAAGAGAATCTTGTAATGTGTATAGTTTGAAACATACCTGGAGATGTTCTTAGCAAACCTGGTAAGGATTTCTTGAAATGTTCTCTTTATATTAAGCTATCATCCTTTATACCCATAGTATATACTTTTGCATTTCTTTGATTTAACACCGTATGTGCAATTTTGACAATACCTACTTGATTTACCTTAAGTTGATTCCTTGTGCTTGTATTTGGATCCTTGATGTATCTTATTAAGGGCACCGAATTGATGTCATTGTGATGGCTCCACGCTGTGATACTAAAGTAGCATCGAATCACATTTCTCACTGAGATATCACCATTGTGATAGAACCAAGTCTTATACGTTGTATTAGTATCAAGGCACCATCACTTTAACACTGTCGGGACTTCATCACTGCACCAAGACCACCGAGATCTTCATTTGTAGAAGCACTGAGACCTCATCCTTTGATATGAAACCGAACTACAGTTATTGTAGTAGCATTAAATCTGTGATATCAATGAACTATGGTATCTCCTATCCAAGCTTCTTTCGGTGATGGTACTGAAATAGAGATAGCACCGAGACTGTAATTTCGCTCAACTGTAATGATACCAAAATAGAGAGGCCTCTTTATAGTAATGATACCAAACCTTGATCACTGCAATTGCATTGAAAATATCTCCACTGTAATGCCTGAATTTCTCTTAGAGATGATCTGAAATGCGAGGTTCACTGTAATTAGTCCGTCCTCCTTTCAGAGGATGATCCAAGCTACTGTTTTGTGATAGAATGTGAAGATCCTAGGCTTGTTTTCTTCAAGATATACCGAAATCCTTTTTCTTCCTTTTCTGTGATGGCAGCACATGGTCCTGTGGTAGTAGCCCAATATTTCCCCCTGAAATGATGTTTAACCGAACTATTACTTCATTGTGATTTACTTATGATCTGAACTCTATTAAGGCATACTTAAGTCTATCAACCGATCTTCACCGAACTGTTTTACTGAGGCTTACTCTTGTAGTTTCTGCACTAAGATCTTCACCAAAGTATATCGAAATCCACTATTGATAATATTTCCTGTGACCATGACCATAGCTTTGATACCATGTTGGAAAATCCATAGGTTGGCAGTTAAATGATTTTAACATAAAATGACATTATCTTGTGATGTGTTTGTTATTATTATGTGTTCTTTCAATTTATCTTTTTTATCATCAAGAATAATGCCAACCAATAAATAAAAGAGGACATAAGATGTAAGCACACTGCCAGGGAAAAACCCCACTCTATGGGAAAAACCCGATCAAAATTCTTCCTTCAGTAGATTCAAGATGGACGACCAAGGCCCTTACAAACTAGACTAGAGATTCCTCCATCAAGTCATCCTTGTTCTTCCTTTAACTATGACTGCGTACCAAGATTTATGTTATTGTGAGAGCACCAAATTCTTGTCACACCAAGACATCATCAATGTGATACCTTATCACTATAAGATCACTGGACTATGATACTATCGAACTGTAATGGCATCCTTCTCACTATGATTACATCGAACCCTCAACATTGTAGAAGCACCGAGCCCTTAACATTGTCATCATTGTGACAGTCCGAAACTGTGGAGGCACCGAAATTATCCACTGTGATTTCCAAACCTTTTTGTCTACAATTGGTCTGAGATTTTGTGATCTCACCAAACTCCTATCTTGCAGTAATATCGAGAAACTATCTGAAATCTTCTCCAAACATGCTTGACTGTAATTCCATTTGAATTCTCAGAGGTAAACCAAACTTCTATATGTGTTTAATGTGAAGTCCTCACACGGGTATACATGGTGGTTCGTCCATAGAAATGAGCCGACATGAGTGTGTGAACAGTTGTGTCTCCAATTGTATATACGCTGACATGAGTATATTGAGGGAAATCGAATTGTAGATAAATTATTCGAGGCTGACTTGAAGACTTTGCTAGAGAGGATGACTTGATGGAGGAGTCCAAAAAATAATTTTACTTTGACTTAATCCTAAAGCCTACAATGGAGGTTTGACCTATAACCATTGACCCAAGCATGAAACCTATGCTTTAACAAGTCAATTCAACAATAATAATTTTTTTTTTTTGACAAATATATTACATCTTTGATTTCAAGTACAATGAAGACCGAACCTAGTTACATTCTTCAACACTTTTAGCCAATCACCCATGTGCCATATTCCAATCCTGAACGTGGGATCTCATGGGATAAACCAAGACATAGACAACTAAGGGAATCCAGAGGTTAAACCACGTCCACGCTCATACTACTGCGATTTCGCCAAAACCAGTCAAGAGATCACAAAGCCAAAACAAGCTTGGATGCCTCAAAATTCCTTCACCATTCCTTTAGGAATTTTCCTGTTGCCACCCACCTATCAAGGGCTTCTTGAAGAAAAGCATCTCCATCCCCAACCCTTGGGAATTTCCTGAGACCATCTCACCCAGATCCAAAACCTTCCAGCAATCCAAAGCTCAACTAGAAATGAATCCCATCACATCATTGTTATCTAGGAAATGGCAAGGCAAGGCTAAAATCGTTGTCAAACCCGACAAAACCCATGCCAATGACAGTAAATGAACCAAGAAAACAAATGCGTGTACCATGCATTCACACCTCAGCTAGAAAATCACACATGCAACCTTTTACCTGCAAAATCCTACTGTTGAAGTTGTTGATCCAACCTTTCCTTGCTTGTCTTTTTCCTTCCTTTGCTTGCTTGTTTTCTCCTCCTAGTGCTTTTCTCTCTCTCTAAAACTAATTCCAAATCCAAACTGACAAAAAACTGTGAACTGATCCTCATAAGCCTTATTATCATTGAAACCTTTGTTTTCTTCATTTTCCTTAACTTTCCTTCTCATTTACCTCTCATGCAAATTTGTATCTCTTCACCTACCTTTTCTCCTATTTTCCTTTATTTCTCATAATTATATGCCAATTAATGTCTCTTTTCCTTTACCAATGCCTTTGGCAATTTCCTTAGCCATAAATAAATCGAAAGTGATGCCCAGTATAGCGTTTGCCCAACATTCAGCTTGAAATACATGTCCCATGACCTTGGTCTTATTTTTCCTTTATTAACCTTTATTACATGAAATTTTTAACCCGAGGTTGTTACACATTTGGACTCTTGTGCATAGAGTTGTTGCTCGTCCAGAATTCCCAACACCTCATCCAAATGCTTGAGATGATCCTCCCAAGTCCTGCTGTAAATGTGTAATATCCCAAATTGGGAATAAACAACAATATAAAGCACAAAAGACTAAAACTACAACAAGACAATAAATGTTATTAAAACACCATGATATGAGCCAAAATCATCTGAGCCATTTTATTAATTTTTTTATGGAAAGGTACAATGAGGTGCTTAGAAAGATGGCACCTTGGCCTGCACGAGACGGGCTGAAATATCTCCTCAATCCCAGACAGAAACTCTGTTGCTCTGCATGGATCCTCCTCTACGTTGCCAGTGTTGGAACTGTTGCTGCTATCTGGGAATGAAATGTGTGTTGAGCCTGAGCCCTTGCTCAGAAAATTCTAGAAATTAGACACCGGACTCCCCTCAACAAACTCACAAAAACTCGCAAAGGGTTTCCAGAAATATCGACCCCCGAAAATTTGCCCCTTTGGGCTTGGCACGCTACTATATTGAGCAATCTGGTTCTTTGGCTGAACTGCTAGAAGATGCCATCGGAAATCTGCCCAAATATCCTAGTAGAAGGTTCCTAGCCTACCCTCCAAACTCTAGACTGAAATCTGATCTCTTTCCCTCTCTCCCAATGCTGCTCCTCAATTGGACCACGTTTTCCCTCTGCTACCTGCGTGGCCTCTACACTATCTTGGAGGGACTGCGTATGCCTAGTTGTTTTACTTGCAAACCTTCTCTCAAAACTGAATGGGACTCCTCTCCTTAGCGAGCACTCGAAGTCCCCCGAGGTAGAGGTTGAGATCTCTGCTCGGAAATCTCTGTGCTAAACAGCACTTGCAGACTCGGCTAAACAGCTCTGCTCGGAAATCTCTGTGCTAAACAGCACTTGCAGACTCGGCTAAACAGCTCAAGCGTGCTACACTCTATCAGACAGAAAATCATTGATTGAATGAATGAGGAAGGAGTTGCTCTCATCCTCTTTTACCTAGGTTGAGCCCCCAACGTTCCCTTGAGCCCACCTTAACTGTGTTGCATCTCTGCTAGCCTATCCCTGCATTGCCACTGCGATGCTACCTCTCCCACGCTGCCACTACGTTGCCTACGCTGCTGCCTCTCCCACGCTGCCACTAGGACATTGTCTTCTTCGGGTGGCTGGCCTCATGGGCCCCACTTCAGCTTTAATATCTGCCTTAGCGAATTTAGGAAAGTGAATTAACTATATGGTTTATTTGTGGGTCCCCTCACCCACATTATTCCTGTTGAACATTAGAAAAGGAAAAAATTAACAAAATTTAATATTCCAATTAGTTGATTGCTAATTGGGAATATTACAGTCCTCCTTGCCAAAATGTTGCTTCTCCTCAAGCAACTACAAGGATGGATGTTGCAGCATATTCTCCCCCTCCCAAGTAACATCTTCATCTGGGAGGTTCCTCCACTTGATCAAATACTCCTTCACTACCATGCTCCTCAAATGTCTCTCTGGAGTATCTGAGATGGCCTCCAGCTGTAGCACCAGATGCCCCTCTTCATCAGTGGGTGGGAGTTCCGTGGTTGTAGTCATTGCTACCCCAAAGCCTTCTTGAGGCATGAAACATGGAAGATGTTGTCTATCCAGCTCCCTTGTGGCAGTTCTAGCTCACATTCTACCTCTCCAACTCGCCGGATCACCCTGTATGGCCCATAAAAGCGTGGCTTGAGCTTTTCAACTCCCTTCTGCTTCAGCGTGGACTGCCTGTACGGCTAAGACGGAGGTACACCAAGACACCCACCTCAAACTACCTCTCCACGCGACCTCTATCTGTGTACATCTACTAGTAGTTTTGGCCTGTGGCCAAGTTATCCTTGAGAGCCTGGAGTATGTCTTGGCTCTCTTGGATCGAGTCTTTAGCCCTGGGGGCCTTGCTAGCTCCAAACATCACATCAGCAAAAGTCAGAGCATTATAACCCTACAAAGCATAAAATGGAGACATATCGATCGACATGTGGAAAGTCGTGTTGTAGCAGTGTTCCCCCAAGTGAAGCCAATGTAGCCAAGCCTTCTGCTGCCCTGTGACATAGTTCCTCAAGTAGCCCTCTAGCCACTTGTTCAGGATCTCGGTCTGCCCATCTGTCTGTGGGTGGTAGCTAGTGCTAGGTGTTAACTCTGTGCCCACCAAACGGAACAGCGCCTGCCAAAAACCTCCCATGAACCGGTTGTCCTTATCACTGACTATCGTCTTTGGAAGACCATGGAGTCTGAAGATGTCCTTGAAAAATAGTTCGGCTACTTGTGAAGCAGTGTACCAAGCTGAAATGGCGAAGAAATGGGCATACTTCGTTAATCGGTAAACCACCACGAAGATGCAGTCCTTGCCCTGTACCATGGGCAATCCCGTGATGAAGTCCATAGAAATGCTTTCCCACTTGCCCTCCGAAATGGGAAGCGGTTGCAACAACCCCGTCAGACAGTTCAACTCCCCCTTGTTCTTCTGGCAAGCTACGCACTCCCTGACATGCCGGAGTACATCCTCCTTGAGGCCCTTCCAAGAGAACCTCTCCCTGATGGCCCGGTATGTTTTGGTGAATCCATGGTGGCCCGAAAGCAGTGAGTCATGGGTCGCATGCAAAATATTCTCTCTTAGCTGGGAGTTGCCTATCAAAAAGCTCTGGTCATGGTAGTAGATGACCTCATCCATCACCCTATATCGATCATTCGTCACCTGCCCATCCAGCACCTCGCATGCAAACTTGTCTTTGGAGTACTCTGCCAGCAGTTGAGCCCTCCAATCTGCGTCAATGCTCATCAAGGATAGAGACGTTGGTCTCCGGAACAACGCATCTGCTACCACATTGTTCTTCCCCTTGACATAATCGATGTCAAAATCGTATGCCTAGATCTTGCTGACCCACTTTTGTTGCCTCTCCTGCAGCTACTTCTGCTTGAGGAAAAATTGAAGGTTGTTGTGATCTGTCCTCACCCGGAACTTGTTCCCCACAAGATATTGTCAAAACTTGGCCAATGCATGCATGATGGCCAACATCTCCTTGTCATAAATGGGGTATAGTCTCTCATGCGACAGTAGCTTCCGGCTCTCAAAAGCTATGGGGTGACCCCCCTACATCAGCATTGCGCCTACCCCTTCCCCTGAAGCATCACACTCCAGCACAAAGGGTTGTGTGAAGTATGGTAAGGCTAATACTGGACAGTTGCTCATCACCTCCTTGAGCGTGTCAAAGGCCCTCTACGCAGTCTTGGTCCAACTGAAAGCCCCCTTTTTGGTGAGGTCCGAGGGGTGTTGCGAGCTGTGAAAACCCTTTAACAAACTTTCAATAGTAGGTGCAAATACCCACAATGAGTGAATGGGAGCAAGTCAGGGGAAGTTCCAAATAGACTAAGAACACTAGGACTCACCTAAGACTTTGTCAATAAATTCCATCCTAGCTTTGGGGTTTAAGATGGAGAGAAAAACTTTGCCGATTATCCATGTTTAGAAACACAAATAATTTAGTAAGATGACAAACCTTCTAGGATGAAATTCGTCGCTAAAACCATAGGCTTACCTAGGTTGTTACATAAATAAAAGGGCGTACTAGCATCATTTATATTACAAATTTGCAGAATGGGTTTTACAATGACATGATAACTGGTTGGCTGATGATTCTGAACTTTGAAAAAATGTGCATAAATACTTCCTTAGACTTGTGACAAAATAGGCGCAACAGACTAAAAGAAAGATTTGGTTTAGCTCAATCTATGTCCAGGTGGTATGTGGAAGTCCCTGACTTGGTTGGCTTTTGCATAAGTTAATAAGAGTTATTCTCCTATTGTGATTTATGATCATTTGTACTTTTTATTATGTGGCTTTGATGGTTGTTCTTTCATGGTTAATATTCTAGTTATATGTTGGTAATAAGCATGGTTCTATAACATGTGCTAGCTATGGCTCTTGTTAATCTTTGATTAGTTAATGAACGGTTGATGAATGCATGGGCTAACAAGTGTTGTTGCAACTATTTGAGAGTTCCACCAAGTTCTTCCTCTTTCGACTGCAATTTCACAACACTCGTTCCATGCTTGGCTGCATGATCAACTTCCTCTTCACGGTGAACAACTTCAACCTGCTCAACCAAACAATCTTCTTCAAAAACACAAGTGCCAACTTGTTCTTCAACATGATTGGGCTTACCTTTTTTATGGTCAAGAGCTTCCTTCTTAGCTTTCTCTAAAGTAGCTTCAGCATCCTTTTGCAGTTCAGCCACTTCTTCTTCCATGCGATTCAATCTTTCCATTATCCACATATGTTCATCCTCACCCTGTTGTGACTTTCCTCGCATACCCTTTGCACAAATGGTCTCTTTCATGGTAAGAAGCTTTATTTTCAACTTCTTAGTACCTGCCTTCAACAAATCTTCTTCCAACAAGTCACGAAACCTGTTATCACAATGATGGTCATGGTGCTACTGCTTTTACTTCAACCAACGACTTCTCTCGAGTTATTCTACAAATAGGAACATTATCTTCGCCCAGTCTTCAAATTGCACTAATACCAACTGCCATGCCCCTCGGGTGCACTTTGACCATAAGGTTCCCAAGTCCAATTGAGGTGTGTGGCACCGACGCATTTTCTTCCTAAAGGCTTGACCTACTTAGGCTTACTGATACCCGGACTACGCCTCTAGCCTATGTTCCTTTAACAAGATCGTTATCAACTTATGGAATTAGTCTTAAACAATCTCACACGATAGCCCTGCAATAGTCAATTTACCTCTTTCACATTCATTCAACTTGCGATATGAACAACTTCAAGAATAAATAACAATATAACTTCAATAGTACAGTATTAACATAAAAATACAAGTGCACACCAATTTATATGGGAGGAGGAACTCCTAAGAACAAATTCCCCTTTACTACTTCAAATATAACTTACAACTTAAGATTTACAATAATATACAATAAGGTTGGTTGGACTGAACCCGATACTTACTCACCCAACCAACCGTGCATATCTTTCATCGTGCACACGACATCCCTTGATGCCCCTTCGTGAGGGCGTTCACCCCATCGCACGCCTTTCTCGGCATGTTGGCTTGTCTGGCCATCTCGTTGTGAGTCCACACAACACCCACAACTCATCTTTGCGCCCACCGAACGACATAGAGTGCACAATATGGCAAGACAAATAGATGACGGAATGGACGTTGGCTAGACATGCGCGACAATAAACAAGTGCGAAGGAGAGTTGTGGGCATCGTGCAGACCCACAACGAGTTGGCCAGACAAGTTGACGTGCCAAGAAAGGCATGCGAAGGGTTGAACGCCCTCGCAAAGGGGCGCCAAGGGATTCCATGCGCACGAAGAAAGATATGCACATTCATTTGGGCTAGTAGTATCGGGTTGGGCCAAGTTGGCACAACCAGCCAACTCCACACTTAGTTGCATATAAGTAAAGAACAGGGGAGTGAGAGGAGGGGCAGAAGGAACTCAACAGAGTAATACGAAGAAGAGTGAAGTCTAAGGCAAACCGTAGATAAGGACGTGGCAATGGTGAGGCTCACTTGGATGAGCCAAAGATGTGCGCAAGTTTGTTTTGGGTTTCTGGTGAGTGTGCGAGTTGCAAGGTTACACGACTTGGGTCTAAGTTCAGTTGAGGGTTCGGTTGGGCGTGCAAACCGAAAGGTTGCACGACCAAAGGTAGATTTCAGTGTAGACTTGGCTGGACGTGCATGTTGTGGGCTGCAAGACCCCAGGTTATTTTTCGCTGAAGTTAAGACATGTGAGCTTAAGTATTGCATGTGGTTTTCTTGAAGAAGTTGAAGTGTGTTGCGACAGCAAACCTTTGAGGGTTCGGTCCATCCACCCTTTTTGTAAATTATTGTAAATCTAAAATTGTAAATTATATTTGAAGTAATTGAAGTAAATGGGAATTTGATATTGGGAGTCCCCCATCCCATGTAACTATTGTGCACTTGTATGTTTATGTTCATGTTGAACTGTTGAAGTTATATTGTTGTTTATTATTGAAGTTGTTCATATCGCAAGTTGAATGAATGTGAAAGAAGTAATTGATAAATTGAATAAGAGTTGAAGGAACTCGTTGAAGGGCTATTGTGTGAGATTGTTTATGACTATTTTCGCAAGTTGATAGCGGTCTCGTTAAAAGCACATAGGATAGAGGCATATTCAGGGTAAGCCTATGTAGGTCAAGCTTTTAGGAAGAAAATAGGTCAGTGTCTCACACCTCAGGGGACTTGGGAACCTTATAGTCAAATTGCACCCTAGGGGCATGAAAACTACATAATCAATCCAAAGCATGGTGAAATTAATGTGCAAAGACATGTCCAATCCAAAACATCGGGGAAATTAATCTGCAAAGACATGTCCAAGGTAGTGGAAGTACAAATGCAGGAGTATGTCATGGAAGTTTAGATGTAGTGACTTCTCCAAGTTGGAAACTTGAGGACAGGTTTTCATGGTAACATTCCAATTAGTGAGGTTGGACGAGCGAGTTTGCTAGTTGAAAGGTCGCCAAGGACAACAAAGAGCATAGAGTGGAGAAGGATGTAAGACCTCTAAGTTGGCCATGGCATGTGGCCATGCATGGAAGCACAATAACAACATCACCATATGCAAGTAGCTTCATGTGCAAATATAGACACACCTTGACCAAAAGCAAATCCACACACGAAGACACATGATGGGTATCGCAGTGACAATAATAGACTTGGGGAGCTCCATACTTGTATTACACTTCACTGGGGCATCTTGGTCACCTACGTTGTGGAGGCGTGCCATGGAGCATGCCTAGCTGGATTCATTAGAGACTTGGAATGCGAGGTGGCACCATCCAATAGTCCGAAACCATCTCAAAAGTATGCCAAGTATGGTGTGCAAGTGGAGCAAACAAGAAAACGTGGGGTTTATTCGACAAAGGATGTGTTGAGATTTTGAGTGTCGTGGTAGCTTCGGATGTGCTCTAGCTCCCAAAATTTGTGGAGGGACTAGAGTACATGAGATCTCCAAAACCCAGAAAGGGATTTCAGAAATTCCATCCGGTTTAAGAGAAAATTAATTAATTAATATTTCTAATTAAGGACCCTAAGTCTAACTTAGGAAAATTAAAATATTAAAGGTAATTAATTTAAACATGTGATGGAAATGACTTAAGTCACACGGATCAAGCTGTCATTTAATCTTAGCCATCGATGCAAGATTAGATCATGGTCGTTGGTTTCCTAACGAGAAAGTATAAAGGAAAGGCTTGGGGTCAGTTAGAAAACACACACACACAGAGGCAGAGCATTGAGACTAAGCTAGAATTCTAGGGCAGGTTTGCTAAGAATTCCCAGAAGTGTTTCAGCTGCAACGAGGGGTAGTATTGGCTAAGGGGATGATCTAATCCCAGAGCCAAGAGTCAGTGAGAGACAGAGAAGCAGCAGTCAGAGCAGCACGGAGGGGGCAGCAGCTATGCAGCAGTTACGCAACAGTTGCGCAGAACAGAGGCTTCAGGTGCTACGCAGACCCAGAAAGGGCAGCGCAGAGGCAGCAGGAGGTAGTCAGGGCTTACGCAGGCCCAGCTAGTGTAGCGCAGAGACAGCGTAACCCAGTCTGGGGTTACGCAGCCCTCTCCTAAGCAGCGCAGGGGCACTAGCAAGTTAGCAGAGTTGACGTAGAGGCCTTCAGAGCAGGGCTGGGTTTCTAAAGATAGAAAGGGGTTGAGTTCTATAAATACCGTTTGAGGTTGTGAATTAGTCCAGCTTTTCGTCTCCAGAACAAAGGTATTGCTGCAGATTTTATATTTCTCTGTTGGGTTAACCAATAAGGTGCCTAGATTTGATGTACTTAGAATCTACTTAATAATATAAACCCTCCAACATCCAGAAGATCGGTTTTCCCGCATTGGGTTTTTTCCGAGGACAATTGTCCAGAAAATCTTGTGTGTCACTTTGTCTATGTGCATGTATTCTGTTTAGATCTTAATCTGTGAAGATTGTTAATGTGTTTACTTCGATGTTAATGCTGAAATTTCAAATTAATAACTTGATTAAGTAGGAGAAGTATAAACAGATTTAACAGTAGGGTTTCTGCATAAGTAATATTCAGAAATTTTCACAGGATGGACACAAAACATGAAACGTGATGAGTTGGCCAGCTACCAAACAGACGTGCATTGCTTGGGTGAAGTGTGGATGCACAAGTTGGCTAGCATGTGGATGAGTAGGAAGGTGGCACAACTCCAAATGGATGGGTTGGCTATTATTCCAAATAGGAACTACACAGGACCACATATATATATATATTCAAGTGAGTGGAAAAGTACACCATTTAAACATCTTCGTAAAATGTCTTTCAATTCAATAACAAGATGAAAATACCAAATATTATTGATGATAATGTTGAGGTTTTGGGGTAGCATCGGATGTGCTCTAGCTCTGAAACTTTGTGGAGGGACTAGAACACATGAGATCTCCAAGACCGAGAAAGCGTTTGGAGAAATTCCATCTAGTGTAAAAGTTATTCAAATAAATAAAAAAATTAATGGGGACCCTAAGTCTAACTTAGGGAAACCCTGGACGCGGGTGTTAGAAAGGACGACAGAGTGCATGCGAGGGGACATATGGCTCCCCTAAGCGAGCCAGTTGCCTCATTTTCTCCCCCCCCCACCCCCCCCCCCTCCCTGTCTTAATGCAGAAGCATGTGATGGATACCATCGCAGGTTGGAAAATCATTGGCGGGCTGATGGGAAGGTTGAGAGCCATTGATGTGCAGGAGGGGCGTCATGCAGAGTACAAAGATGAGGTCAATTGCCAAGGGCCGCACAAGCGAGAGGCTTCCCTCCTCACAAGGCTTACCATTAAGTCACCTTCAATCATGATCTTCATTCCATTGTGTTGAGCGTCGTGGTGAGCTTCCATAGCAGGGTCTCTTGCAGTGAGGTCTGGAAGAGGAGGACGCTCTAGTTTCTTTCACACAACCGGCCAGCCCTCATGCGGAGGCGCAAAATGAGATGCATGCGTGGGGACGCTTGGGCATGCAGGTCCCTGATGATGATGACGAACTCCCTGAGAAGTGGGAAGCTTTCAGCTACGCGCCCGACATACCTGTGCACATTTGACACTAAGTTGATGCGCCGGAGTTGGTAGCCCTAGCCGATGCTGCGAATTCACGAAGTACCATGGCGAGGCGCTACTGGCTTATGAAGAACTTGTTTGCCGCCTCGCTAGTTCACCGTCAACTCTCGGAGGACAGGCTAAATCACCAAATCATCCAAGGTAACCATGCGCTGGACAAAGCCTGCGAGGCCATGGACCTTATCTTTTATGACCGTGGGCTCTGTTTCTAGGTGGGAGGGCTATAGGCGGCAGATATCTTCCACCTCCTGCCTTTCGCTGCCCTCAAACCTCCGAGTCCTACGGCACCTGTGAGACCCAAGCCCAAGAGAACCAGATTGGGGCCAAGAGCGCAAGTTAGTAGGTTCCAGACAAGATGGGAGAGATGCTGACGCCTCCACCTCCGCTGCGAGTAGGCCGGCTACAAAAGGTGATGGCATGCTGGAAAGGGCACGGCAGATGACCAGTTGGCAGCGAAGTTCGCGAGTGTTGGTGCTCCCTCCGGCAACAAAATGGATCACAAGGAAAGTCATGACAGTCTGCAGGTTGAGCGGGCGGTTGGGTACATGGCCGAACATAAGGACTCCGAGTGTACTCCTTCCATCCCCTATGCCTGTTGGATTCTGGAGGAATTACCTCCCTAGTTTATATGATTTCTGGTGTCTGACTGTCAATTTTGCAAAATCTCAAGTCTGTCTTTTATTTTTGTTAAATAAGATTGTATATATGTTTGTCTGATTTCTAGTTATGCTTTTGAACATGCTGCGACTGGTGGGCTGCTTTCCCTCTGTTGGGTAGCCCACCATCGCCAATCAAACTCTGATTTTGACTGCATCAAGGGTTGACCATCGTTGGCTCCCCTGACTGCCCTTGTCACCTAACCTGTAATATATTTTTTGTACTCTAATAGAATAGATGGAACTTTACAAGAAAACAAAAAATTCTGACTTAGGGAAATTGAAAAATTAAAGTGAATTAATTTACACATGTGATGAGAACTTTCTCTATGACGTGGATCAAGCTTCTTCTAATCTTAGTCGTTGATTAGAGATTAGATCACAGTCGTTGATTTGTCAACAAGTAAGGTATAATGGAAAGGCTCGGGGTCAGTTGGAGCACACACACAAAATCTAAGAGATCGAATTCTTCTGACGGAACAGTGCTCGGACGAAGATCAAATCTGACTGATTCATAGAAGCAGTGAGGGGCGGATGCAGTGATTGGTCGGAGGACCAAGAGTACAACGCAGAGCAAGGGCAGCAAAGACGCAATGGAGGTAGTGCAGCCATCAAAGGGTGTGACGCTGACCCTAGAGAGGGTGACGCAGGCCCACGCAGGGCTCACGCAAGGGCAGCGCAAAGCCTCCAAGGAAAAGTCTGCAATTCACTGGAGACTGGGGTTTCTAAGTCGGCAGAGCTGAAACCAAATTCCGAGAGAAGCTGATCAGCGCAGAGCAAGGGTGACGCAGTCCCTCAGTCAGGGCCACACAGCCTTATGCAATGGCAGCGTAGAGACTGTGCAGAGCTAGCTGGGGTTTCACCAGTGACTCATCTGAATCAACAGGGACTTGCAGGAGTGAGCTAAAACTCACATTTTCTCTGTAGCTGAGGTTTTCTCTGTTGGGTGAGCCGGATTATGGCACCCTAGATGTACTCAGAATATTGTTGTTTAATAAAAATAAACCCTCAGATCTACTACAACGATTTTCCCGCATTGGGTTTTACGGGGACATTTGTTCGAAAAATCATGTGTGTCCTTTGTCATATGTGCGTGATGTTCAGTAAATAATCTGTATTTGTATAGGCTGCTAGTTGTGTTTACTTCGATGTTTTTCTGAATATTTTCAGTTAAATAACTTGTGCATAATAAAACAAGTAGGAGAAGTAAATCAATATTTTGCAGTAGGATTTCTGTGCTCGGAAATTTTCACAGATAATACTACTAACAAAGTTGTTTTTTTAAATCTATTCAGTACTCTTAACAGAACAGTGGGCCCTATCAGAAAACAGTATTATATATTTTTGTAAATCTATTCTGTACACAGAGTAGTGGGCCTATCAGAAAATAGAATTATATAGTTGAATTTTGCAATTTTTTTGGGGTAATAGAGAGGAATAGAGCATATTAAGGAAAATAGGTCATCACTTCTAGAAATTTTAAGGGGAAGGAATTAAAAATACTCGTTGCTTCTGACAGGCAGAATAAATTCAACTTCTCAAGCATTGTCTTCTGTTATTTGATGATACCTACCTGAAAATCCAAACACGTATGCCTTCTTGAATGATGCCCTTAAGGACAGGAAGAATGTCGATGCCTTCGTCATATGACGAGTAATTCAGGACACTGATGCGAAAAATCATTATAGCAACTGGTCAGAACACTGCCTTTCTATTAGCAGACAAACAAAATGCCGAATGGAAATTTTATGACGTGAATTACAATGAAATGAAAACATTTAATAATATATTTCCCAAACTTGTGCATCTCAGTAAAAATAAATTTTAATTTTCGTTTCAACTTCACTTCCCGTATAGATACACAACTGCTACTATGATTTTGATAATTTTAATTTGTTTTTCTTTTCTAGATAACGAATCTCGGTTAAGGAAAATAACAATCCATTCAACAATCTCTCAAACTATATACAATAAACCATATTTTTTGTTATAAATCTACACAATTCATATATCAAAAACATTCATCATCCAGGCATTCACTTAGGGGTCACCTTTGTCGTGAAAACCCATTAACTACTTAACTTACTAGTTCCTGATAATGGGTGGAGCACCACTGGAAACATTGGACGGACTAACTACTATACACAGTTCTCTTCCGAAAAAAGAAAATATTGTCAACATTAACTACCATTCCACCCAAATTTTCCACCATAAGTGTACTAGATATATAAATGCCTTCGATAAATAACCCTTGCTATCAGTTAAACCCAATGCAAGCAGTTTTGATTCTCTTACGAGGTTTACCTGCTAGAGGCTGAAACATGGAAAATATATCTCGGATGCAGAATGGAAATGGTTAGGATAAAATTAACAGGCTCTCTAGTCGACCACAACTGCAGCAATCAACAGACACAAGATCTTGAAACACAGTGCAGATGGGATCACAATGCTGAAAGATGAGACATGGAATCAAAAGTTCACCTCCAATTCTCCTATTCTATAGTTTCTTTTGTTGCTGAGGTTGACCAAACTGCTACGGATTTAATTTCAGCGGTTTTCCTGATAGTGACGTCGTACCATGTAGTTGTGAATGGGCCAAGTATAACAGTGCTATGATTACAATTATTTTTGAATAGTTAAAAGTTAAATACTAAAGAATGCCGTTTGAGTAATTATCTAGGTAGTCATAAAACTACGACTTTATAGGCTCTACAAATATGGTAATTGTACTTCTTGTGCACCTAGAGTTGCAAACCCTAGTTTCTTTATTTTGTGGTGTGGCGTCAAGATCAATACTAAGTCCATGGAGAGAATATGGTTCTCGTCAACTGGTCATAAGACTTTCTACAGTGTCATGATGATTATCAAGTAACCATCGGTTAGCCATGCCCAGGTCACAGACATATTCTCTTTCATGTGATATTGCTAAGAAGGAACTTTCATTAGATCCATGAGTGCTTCGAAGTTTGAAGTAGAAAAGCATGGAAATGGAGACTGCTATGCCTCGTACGTTTTTGTGAGGGGTGCAGCTTAGCAAATCGGTACCAGTTACTAAGTGCTACTTGTTTTGAGTTGGACTAAGGTTTTTCTCTGTAAACTAGTAGGACTGTTCTATAAATACTGTACAGTAAAAGTTATAGCCAACCCCCACTGTAGCCTGCCACAAGGGAAACCAAGTCTACAGTGGGCCAAAATATAAGTGATATTCATAAAGAGAAAAGCATATTTATGCCTATTCAGAGCTGTTCTATGCTGTTCTAGGCTTATCATTTGAGTATGAACACAATCAGGTGCTGGAGCATCATATAACAGCATGTTAACGCAGTCTAAACTGCTTATGCTTCTCCTGAAATGTTTCCTAGTAGAGACAATGCTTCTCCTGATAATTGGCATAAAAGAGAAAAATCGTCCTCTTCACAATCACAGTTGACATAAATGACTGGTGTCAGGTTGATTCTTCTCCTTCCCCATTACTTCCATGTCCCATAGTGTTTTAACCAAAACCGCACATATTTTATCCAGAAATTCCAATTTATCAAGGATGGATTTTTGTTGCACACCTGTTCTTCAACGACCTGAGCCACTGTGAATTTTGTTTCTGTTTTACAGCAAATATCAATTTGTTTGAAGTACTTTGTATCCCATTTGTGAAAGAAGCTAGTATCAGGTATCCACATCTTGAGCTCATCATATATGTATACTAAAGGAATGGAGATTGTTTTTCCCTAACCTTCTACTCTATTCACTCAAGCTCAGCTTTAATCTTGGATGAGAACCTCCTATGGTACTTCATCATTACCTCCCTGGCCTCCATTTCAGCCATGGTAGGCGTGGTGGAGGGGTTAGCCTTCTCAGGGTTCCTACATGTCCACAGTATGCCTCATCTTGTAGGCCTAGAAGATTCACTGTCAACCATCTCCACTTTCCACTTTACCTTTGTTAGCTCTGCCATAGATATTTGCAGACTAATACTGCTCCGTTCAGCGACCACCTACAAAGGACCCAGAGGAATGTAGGTAGCTTAGAATCTCAATAGTGCCTACCCAGCATAGTCCTTCAGATCATTCTGGAGAATGTCAACTTTTGCCAACAAACAAGCCCACATCATCCCCATGCTCATTGAAACCCTGTAGCTTTTGGATAAACAAAACCATGATCGAGCTATCACTGCAAATTTTCACAGGCTAAGCCCCAACCAAATAGAAAAGTTCACAAAAGCTCAAATTCGGCCAGAATAACAACCAACAAAACTGATATGTGGAGGCCAAAAATATACCTCTTGTCAAGTTCCTTCAGTAATCATGGCTATAGTGGACTCGTCTTTCCCTTGCCCGTGAAGAGCCATAATGTTCACTAGAGTGGGAGAAATGGTTAATTTGTTTCAAGGACTGAAGGGCCAGGGAGAGGTGACCTCCCTTGTCCTTCTTCCCTGACTCAACATATCACTACTGTGCCAAATGAATTCCGCAAGCCAACTGAAGAGACAGGCTTGAAGACTACCCTTGCTTCTCATCTCTTACACCCTATATGGGGTGAGTTGGACTTAACTAGCAAACCCAATAGCTGATCTTCAAAGTTAAACTAATAACCTTACAAATTTTCTCTTGTAAATTAGTAATGGTAAGATTTGTATAGCTATACATGGTGATATTGTTGAGACTTGTAGCAGTGCCAGTTGGTGGGATTGTTACAAAAAGAAGCTTGCACGTAAAAATAGCGCAATCTAAAACATGTAAGAACAGCCTTCTTTATAAATCCACAAAATATGGTGCATTAACTAAGACTACTAACACTCAACCAAATGTCTTGAATACCCATTTTATTGTATGAATCATGTTTGTGGAAGCCCATTGTATCACTCACAGTTTGAATTGTTATAAAAGGTTTTGAAAGAAACAAAAGAATCTTTATTGAGCAAACATAGCATAACCTAGAACATATATCAACAACCAAATTTCCTTAACCCATCTTTATAGAAATCCACAACATTGCTTGTTGACTAAGGCTACTATACACCTATACAAAACTTCTTTATGGACTTCCATTCGTAACCATTAATTGTGCCACTAGTCAAATTGTATGTTCAAAGGACGAAAGCTGCAGAGTCCAACCTACATTGTATAATCTAAGTCGAATCTTGATAAGTCACCCACTATCATCCCAACAGCCTACCTTTGACCTCTGTAGGTCAGCTCTCTTGTAGCTTCGAGGGGGTCTCCCCTAAAGATCACTAGATCATAAAAAATAAGGAGCAAGGTGATATCACAAGCAACCCCAATAATTGAATTGGGCTTACGAGAAAAAGGGAAACAGTGGTGACGGAGGATGTGAAGATCAGTGGCAATAGTCAAGAGTGATGGAGTCAAGAGAATGTTAAGGATGAGAGGATATCAAGAAGAATTACCTTGCTTAAGTCAGTTACCTGGAATAATAGATTGAGGGTGGTTACCTGGAATAATAGATTGAGGGTGGGTGGGGGGTAGGGGGCGAAGAAACTAGTATCTAAGGATAGGTAACTTCCTGGCCAATCAAGATAAACATGCAAATTCAAAAACCCACTAGACAGAATTCATGAATAGGATTGCCCTCAACGCATGGATAGAATGAGATAAAACCAAGAAAATAAATGCTTCTAAGTCGAAACATTCATCACATAATAAACTCGAAACCCCAATAACAACAAGGAAATCTTCATTTAGCCCCAGGGAAAGGAATACTCCCACTATCCAACCATGACCCACAAATGAGGAACTCCTTCCTTTATATGGAGGAGGTAAGGAACTTCCTTTACATTAAAATAATATTATTTGGAGAATTTCCTTATATCTAACAAGGAAATTATAGATCTAATCTACTTCCTTGACCCATAGGTGTGAGTTGGCATGCAAATTGACTAGCCCCAAAAATTGGCTTGTGGAGAAAATGCCCTAGAATATTTATCTGGAATTTTGCTTCAAGGTTGGCCACGTCATGATGATTCCAATTAGCTATTGCATCCTTAGTTTGGAGCCAGGGCGTTACCTGTAGGCCCTCTTGAATAACTCGCATGTGTGAGTTGGAAACTGTCGTTTTTTTCTTGCATGGGTGCTTCAACTCGAGCATTTTGTTATTTTTGGGATTCAAGAGGCTGACACATGTCTTAAGAGGCTATATGCATGACATGCAATGTAAATGTACTTTGCCACCTTTTTTCTCATGTATTTTGCTTGAAAATAAACCTTCTTTTGTCAACTTTTCAACATGTCATGTGAAGTATGAATGATGCTAAACAAAATCAACCCTCTCTGAAATTTTAACCCAAGAGGCTTGTGCATCGAGATCTGTGAGAATAGCCCAAAATAATCATGTCTCCTATTTACCCTACTAAACCAAAGTGAGATTTAATTCTAGGTACCCCTATTAGAAAGAAGGGTAACAAAGTGTATGTCTTACAATCCCTAATCAGGGTCAAATTGCTAACATCTTTACTTCCATGTAAGAAGAGTTTTCTCAAGCAACGACCCAAGATAGTAGAAAAAATTTTATCCACTAGTTGGATATTTACCTAATTAGGGTCACATTGCTACTATCTTTACTTTCATGAGAGAGGAGTCTCCTTGAGCAATGGCCCTAGATAGTAGGAATTGTTACCCACCACCAGTGGGTAACCCATATAGAAGAAATTTTCTCCTAGATTTGTCCAGCAGCTAGTAGCCCCTTGCAACCACCGTATAGCTTGATGTACCACCATTATCCGCCACCTGAGACAGGCATTGTGTGCCCTCGCCCATTTGTTATGATCACATGTTTGAAGGTGGGCCTTCCAACCCCGAAGGTATGACTTTTCATTATGTAATTAGGTGTTTATGCTTGCTTTTCTTGGCCACATTTGGATGGATTAGTGGGGGGATTCAGTGGAAAGAAAGGGCTTGGACTGTACTCTTGTTCCCTTGTCCCTATTGAGATTTTGTGTATTTGGGGTAGCATCAGTTGTGCTCTAGCTCCCAAATTTTGTGGAGGGACTAGAGTACACTTGATCTACAAGACCCAGAAATTGATTTGGGAAATTTCATCTGGTTTAGGAGATATTAAATTAATTAATTATTTTAATGCATTTCCTAAGTTAAAACTTAGGGAACTTAAATAATTAAAGTGAATTTAATTAAACATGTGATGAAATTGTCTTAAGTCACACGGATCAAGCTTTCTTTTAATCTTAGCTATTGATTCAAGATCTGATCATGGCCGTTGATTTGTCAACGAGAAAAGTATAAAGGAAAGGCTTGGGGTCATTTGTAAAGACACACAGAGGTAGACCGAGGCGCTGCCGCCGAGACTCTGGCGTCGGCGTTAATTTCGAAGTGTTTCGCCGCAGAGGGGAATTTCGACCAAGGGGATGATCTGATCCCGAGTCTAGAATACAAAAGAAGCAAGAGAAGAGATCACCAAGGATGCCGCAAAGGAAGAAAGCAAGAGTGTGCCACTGGGCGTACGCCGCAAAGGAAGACAAAGAAGCAAGGACAACGCCATTTTCAGAAACCCTTCAAGGGTTGTGCGTAGACCCTTAGGGCAGCATGCTGACTACGTCACCCATTCTCCGGGGCACCAGCCCCTTCCGCAAGCAACACTGAGGGTTTGGAGGCCATCCAAGGCTGACGCAGTGCCTGTCAGGGGCTTCAGAGGCTGACGCAGGTCATTTCATGGGCAACGCTGGGGTTTCTAGGCCTGGATCTGGCTGAGTTCTATAAATCCCATTTGAGGGTGTGGATCAATGAATATTTTTGGTCCTAGATAAGCCAGGAGCTGTAGATCTAGAGTTTTCTCTGTAGGGTTTTCCAGATCTAGAACCTGGAGTTGTGTATTCAGAAATATTCTTAATAATAGAACCCTCCAGCAGCTAGAGACTGGTTTTCCCACATTGGGTTTTTCAGGGGACAATTTGTCCAGAAATCACTGTCACTTTGTCAATGTGTGCATGTGCTTATTCTAGATCTGAATTGTTAGAGATCTGTTTTGTGTTTTGCTTCGATGTTAACTTGAATTTATTCAGTTGATAACTTATATAAGTAGGAGGAGCTTAACCAGATTAACAGTAATAATTTCTGCATAAGAATTAAGATTCAGAAATTTCTACATGGTATTGGAGCAATTGCAGATCTAGAAGGATCACCAGCAAGAGAATCTGAAGGATCTAGCTGCAGAAAGCAGCTAGAAAAGCAGCAGAGAAGCAGATCTGAAGGGACAACGCAGTTTTCAGGAGTAGATTCACGCAGAGGGAAGGGTGACGTTGTCCAGTGCTGTGTCCTAGTGAGCCCACGCAATTAATGCGCAAAGGCAGCTCAGAAACAATGTTGGTTGGGTCTGAAGCCAGCCAGTGTGATTCAGATCTGAATCTGTCGGATCCAGAAAAAGTCTGCAGAAAAGTTGCAGAAATTCTGAAAAGCTGGTGGGTTAAAACTCTGAAGATTTCAAATTTTTAGCCTGAGCACAAGTGACAAAGATTGGGAAGAGATCAGCTTCTCAAAGAGTTTCTTGCCAAAGGAAACTTGTAGTTTGATCAGAGGATCAAAGAAGAAGCTAAATCATAGTTGATTTGGTAGATTTCCAAGGAGGGAAATCAAGTGTCAGAGGGAGCAAAGGGTGCCCAATTCGTAAAGGACCCTAGATCCAGATCTCTAGCATAGAGAGAAGGAGCTCCGACACATTCTGAGCAGATGGCTCCTCATTGACTGCATGATTAGGATAGGCTACAGGGCCTCTCAAACTTTTCGGTGTGGAAAGCAAAGATCCTAATTGTCCTTGAGGCATACGGTCTAAGAGACCATGCAGAGCAAACTCTGGCCACACCGACAGATGCGGATCTCCTACGGAAGCATAAAGAAGCTGTTGGGCATGCCAAGCAGCTGATAATGGACAGTATCAAGGACCATATTGTACCACACATAGCTTAGAAGAGGACAGCTAATGAGATGTGGAAGGCCTCGACTTCCCTATATGAGGGAAAGCCAGTCCAAAGAAAGATGTTGTTGGAGGCCCAAATGAGGTCATTCATGATGACCAAGGGAGAAGACATCAAGCATCTCCTCTTCAGATTGCAGTCAATCAGAGATCAGCTGACTGCAACGGGTGCAACCATAGATGATGCGGTGATAGTCAGGACTGCCCTCAATGCAGTCACGAATGAGTGGGAAACCTTTGTCCAAAGTATCTTGGGCAGAGCGGACCTCCCAGATTGGGACAGCTTGTAGTCAATCCTGCGGCAAGAAGAACTACGTAGATTCACCAAGAAGCAGCACAGCCCTGGGTTGAGCAAGTAAAGAAGGAAGAGGAGGAAGATGCAGCCTTGGCATCAAAGAAGGAGTCGAAGAAGAAGAAGGATTTTTCAAAGATCAAGTGCTTCCAGTGTGGCGAAATGGGACATTTTGCCAGCCATTGTCCAGAAAAGAAGAAGGACAAGGAAGCATCTTCTTCCAAAGCAGCGGTGGCAGATGATGGGTCAAGAGATGATGTAGCCATGAGTGTTCATGAACCATGGAGGTGGGGTGACATGGACATGTAGAGGAACTACATGGAAGAAGGCGAGATCCTTTAGCAGCTCATCTCTTGGATCACAAGAGAGCTACGGCAGCCTTAAGACACTAGCGGGACAAGTGGAGCAGTGGGTGCATAGATCACAAAAAAGGCGGAAGCAAAGGCAGATCTGAAGGTTGGGAGGAGCAGCGCAAAGCAAAGCAGCTGCAGCGTAGAAGCACAGAGGCTCATGTGACTTCAGCAGCGCAGAGCAGTATTGCTTACACTGTGCAGAGCTGCAGCAGTGCAGAAAGCTTCAGAGGGACAGCGCAGGGCAGCAGCAGCGTGATAAATTTCAGCACAAGGAGCTGATGTGACTTCATTAGTGCAGAGGAAGTTTGATTACGCTAGCAGAGTTGTAGCTGTGCATCGTTCTTTAGATGCCAGCACAGATTTGTAGCCTATGGAGCTTCAGTGATGAAGATGCAGCCCATCTGACTTGTCTGTCAAATATTGGGTAGGAGATTCATTTGTTTCTCTCAACAACTGAAGTTGTAGTGCAGCAGACCAGTAGTGGCAGTGCTATGAGCAGCATAGATGCAGCATATTGAGATGGAGTTGTAGTACAGTGGTTGCAGTGGCAGTGGCAGAGTCATGGGCAAGAGTACAGAATGGCAACAGTAGTGCAGAGTTGAGTGGTAGGAGGCCAAGCTTCAGCAGCACAGAACCAATGCCCAAAATCATGTAATGCATAAGTGTGATGTATTGCTAGAGCACACCCTTGATACTAAGAGGGAGTGTTGAGATTTTGTGTATTTGGGGTAGCATCAGTTGTGCTCTAACTCCGAAATTTTGTGGAGGGACTAGAGTACACTTGATCTACAAGACCCAGAAATGGATTTGGAGAATTTCATCTGGTTTAGGAGATATTAAATTAATCAATTATTTTAATGTATTTCCTAAGTTAAAACTTAGGAAAATAAAATAATTAAAGTGAATTTAATTAAACATGTGATGAAATTGTCTTAAGTCACATGGATCAAGATTTCTTTTAATCTTAGCCATTGATTAAAAATTTCATCTTGGTCGTTGATTTGTCAACGAGAAAAGTATAAAGGAAAGGCTTGGGGTCATTTGTAAAGACACACAGAGGCAAAGCACTGAAGCTAAGCTAAGATTCTAAGGCGGGGTTGCTAAGAATTCTCAGAAGTGTTTCAGTTGCAGAGAGGGGAATTTAGACCAAGGGGATGATCTTATCTCGAGGTCTAGAATACACAAGAAGCAAAGAAGAGATCAGCTCAAGGACAGCGCAGAGGAATACAACAGCAAGGACAGCGCCATTTTCAGGAAACCCTTCAGGGGTTGCGTAAAGACCCTTAGGGGCAGCGCAGTGACTGTGTCACCCATTTTAGGGTAACACAATCCCTTCCAGAGGCAGTGCTGTAATATCCCGAAAGGGAAATAGACAGCAATACAGTATACGACAATATAGGAAATTCCGAAAATAGAACATAAAGCAAATACACATAAAAATGCCGGAAATGCTAAGCCATTTTATTAATCTGAGAATATAATGAGATACAATGGATAATCAGAATAAATGCACCTATCCTTGCTCAAGGCAAGTGAAGAACCCTCTCAGAAAAACAGGAAATGGCTGCTACAAGAAACCGCATCCCAGCTGCTGGAAGAAACTGCCGTAAATTGCTGCTGCTGGAATGAACTGAAGCTAGGGGCTGATCCCCTTGCCGGAATGAGCTGAAAATCGGCAGACCACCTGAACTCACCACCCCGGACAAAACCCAGAAACCATATACAAAACGGACCACCTCCGAAAATCACCCCCAGAAACCCTCCTCCTAGAAAAACGCTATCCCTCCAAGAACTGCGCAGACACCAACTGAAATAGACTGAAATGGGCCCAAACAAAACACCTGCAAATCTCCTGCTAAAGACTGAAGAAAAACCTTGCCCGAGCAGGCACTCGAAGTCTCCCGGGGCCAAGGGTGAGATCTCCGACCGGAGACACTCAGTCGCACTAAACAGTGCTGCAGACCGACTAAACAGCCAGCGTGCTCAAGTAGACAGAAGTCTAGCTCAATATCATCAACAATATCAATCATGCCAAATGAGATGGCTCTCCCTCCTTTTATAACGCTGGCCCTCCTCAAAACCCTACGTGGTCCCTCTCTCTCCCACGTGCTCCTCATAAGACTGCGCAGAAGCTCCTAGAGGCTACGTGAGCCTCCTCTCATGCGTGGTGTGGACCCCCAAGGCTCCCCCTTAAGTTATAACGTTGCCTCTACTAGGGAAACACTTTATTTTATTAAAGTGAGTTAGGCCCCTTTTCTCACTTTTATTTATTAATTAACTATAGTCGGCAAAACTATACAAAAATCAAATATTCCAATTAGCGGTGCTAATTAGGAATATTACAGTCTCCCCCGGCAAAATGTTGCTTGTCCTCAAGCAACTGAAGTGATGGATGCTGTAAAATCTGCTCGCTCTCCCAAGTGGCATCCTCATTCGGCAAAAATTGCTTGTCCTCAAGCAACGCTTGAACAAGCCTCCTCTCTAGCTGATGCTCCCCACCGATACTGCAAAATGTGCCTGGGTCCCACTGAAACCTCTCTGACCTCTGCATCACCCTGATACGAAGGGATATCTCAATGCTAGGATCCCAAAGTGACCTCTCACAGTACCAGTGAACCAATAATCCCCCCGGATCCCATCGCCACCATGGCCAATAATCGCCCAAGTCCCACGGCTCGGACCGTGCACTGCCTCAGGCTATGACTAATGCTCTTAGAGGTGAAGACCACCAATAAGCATCAATGCTCCTGGGCTCCTGCTGCGTTGTACCTGTAGCTACATATGCTACCCCTCCAACTACATACCAACTCATCACCTCTCTCCAATCCACGTCATGACTCAATCCCATACTGATCCTGCTCTCCTGAAATTGGGAAGGAGTCCTGAAGTAACGACAACTGGTGCCCTCCTGCCGACTGGGATCTGTAACATCTACTATGTCCAAGGGCCCCTGCTCGACTGTGCTCCCTACGAAGAATACCGTACCATCTAGAGGGTACCAACTCATGATCTCCCGCCAGTCCATCCTGGAAGAAGAATCCGATGTAGCAATAACAACGGCATATGGAACACGCCTGAAGTGTTGTCGCCAACCTGTAATCAACTCCCACTGCTCTGCCCTGTCTGCCAATGAGAGCTGCCTGTAGAAGGAAACCCCTCTCTCTATAATGGGCCAAAGTGGGCAAGATATGTTGCAAGCTCCATCGATGTACTCTTGGAGAGTACTACTCACTGAAAGTACTGCAGCTCGACCGACTGTATGTACATCTATCTGTACCTCATCAATGTGTCGGCCAAAAGATGAATGCTCCACCATATCCAACAGCTCCTGCTGTCTAATAGCCCCCTGCATAACAATCCCATCACCCTCCAACATCTCTAGAGGATATGGGTCTGCAACTGCCGTCACTGTACTCAGTGTCAATGCATCTGACTGCTCCTCCTCAATGGCTGACCCCGCGGTTAGCCGCATATCCATCACCGACTCAATGTGAGCCTCCATCTGGCTCTCCCTCAAAGGACCATCATGCATGACGTGCATAGCATCCTCCTCTACTGACTCAGGCTCCATCACATATAGCTCCGACTGGATCGTCACAAGTGTCTCATCGCCTAGGGCATTTCCCATAGAGTCCCCTGACTGCTCACCCTGTATACTGGAATGCAGCTCTGGTCTACTGTCTCCATCTCTGTGTGACTGCTCTCGCTCCCCAGAAGCGACCTCAACTAATCCTATGGACTCATATGAAGAAGAGTCCTCACTCTGGCATACAGGAGAAAGGCCCTCCTGTTCTACCTCCACCACCTCATCTGCAGTGAATATGCCATCCACCCTCTTGATGAAGTGTCGATACAATGTCTGGAGTCTAGACGCATGCTGGAATGCTATCTCTACGGAACCCAGTATCCTCTACTCATGCATAATCTCAACATGCACTGAGGGAAGAATGATGCATGTCTCCCTCATGACCCGCTCCCCAAGCATAGGCTCAGCAATGACTAATGTGCCACCACTGCAGAGGATTATCTCATCCCCTAAACTGTGGCTGTCAACTAGCGTACTGACCCAGTGCCACTGCTGAGAAGTCTCTCGCCTAGGGTGCTGAGGGCCATCCAAATATTTTGGGTGTGCCTCACGGACCCTGCTGCTCATGCCCAAAGTGCCCGAGGACAACAACAAAATCAGTTGTGCCCATGAGTGATGTAGAAGAGTGTCGGATGTGTGAGTCCCCACAGATACCATCAAGTATCGCTCCTCTGTCTCCTCATCGATCCTGGGTGAAATACCCCCAAAGGTAAGCCCAGTGTCCCTGTCTGTGAGTCTCCCTGGATGTAATACTCTAAGACCCTGCTGTGCCGCGCCGTATGCCCTCGCAAGCCACCGGTCATCCATGTACTCCTCAACATGCCACTGCACACTAAGGCATACCCCTGAAT
Source organism: Pinus albicaulis (assembly GCA_034641835.2). Classification (NCBI taxonomy): domain Eukaryota; kingdom Viridiplantae; phylum Streptophyta; class Pinopsida; order Pinales; family Pinaceae; genus Pinus; species Pinus albicaulis. The sequence goes on along the minus strand of CM076574.1, from coordinate 640,707,955 downwards.
ACTGCTGGATACCCCATGCTACTGCTGTACCACCCTGTACCGTCTCATGCCCTGACTATATCCAGGAATCTGTCACTCCCCGCGTGCTCTCAATGTGATGTAGGGCACTCCTACTCCACAATGCGGTCCCACACACTACGGTACACCACCATGTAGCTCCATGTCTACCAGTAGTCGACTGATCACTGCTAGAGGCTCCCACACATCCATGGATGTGATGTCCTAGAGCTGTGCCTCTACATATCGGACTACCACCAATCGGTATCGTCATGTCCACCGTCGCATCACTATACCTGCCGACAAATGGATCATCACTGCAAATCCTCCTCGAGGGGTCCGAGAAGTGAATCTCCCTATGGGTCAGTAGTGTTACCACCACTGCTCGGCTCCGCTGCGTCCTTTGTGCCCCACACAAAGGTGAAGAATCCTTGGCCCCATACAAGGTGCCATCTGGTGGCCTGCCAATGCCACCTCCTCCGACAAGCTCCTGCCAAGGTGTGCTGACCACCCCGTGATCCCGTGTATGAATGTCATGCCAAGACAACCTAGGAAGTCTGCCCATAAACTGGTTGGCCACTGGAGCTGACCGAAACTGCACATGCTCTACTGCTAGGCCAACTGTACTCTCCAAGACATAGTCAGCCGACCTGCCTGGGAAACGATAGGTGATCCCACCTGGATCCCAATGCCAATCTGGGGTTCCTGTATTCCCCATGCATAGAAAATCCTGCTGAGCTACACTCGGATCCTTCACTATCTCCATAGCCCGCTCCACCGAGTACCAACTCAAAATCTCTCGCGCCATCCAACCTCAACATGTGGATGTTGTACCCTGTGCAACTCTGATCGTCTCATACCGCTATCCAAGTCAACATATGAGATCTGACTAGGTGGCTCTGCCTCTCTCTCTCCAACGGAAAGAGATGACCCAACAACACTGCTAGTCCCATCCATGCATGCCCGAAGGGGAATGATCTGACGCTGTAATGTGCCCTCGGGTTGTACCATCAGGGAATCCAGTTGTTCCCCAATGCGGGCCAACTTGGCAGCCGACTCGGCACAAGCCACTCTCATGCCCTCCAGCTCCATGTCCTGCAACAAAATGGCCTCCCGAACTGATGTGGCCTTCCCTTTCAAAACTCGAAGGTCTGCTCGAAGCCGACGATACCGCTGCCTGCGACCATCATCCGATACCTCTGTATCTCCTAGTGCCTCATCGAATGGGGATACATCTCCTGACACTGCACTCATCTGTGTGCTGCTACCACCCGAAGATTCGGACGCGACTCCGGTCGTCAACTCAATGGATGGCTCTACTGGGGTAGGCTCTACCTTCTCCACTACCACATCAACCGACCCGGCCGAGGAGGTCTCCAATGAGGGTGAATCCCGTGTCACACTAGGTGTAACCTCAGACTCCCTGCAACCCTGTGTTCCCTCATCCTCCAAGTGCGAGGTAACCATTTTAATGGTTTCCCTCTCCGATACTCGGTCAAGCTGGAAAGAGGTATCCAACTTGTCCACCCAAGCTTTTTCTGAGCGCTTGGATGACCCGTCAAATGTCGGTAGATGGAATCTGTCCACTGTGCGCTGTAAGCCCCCATCATGTGAGCGCTTGTTCCCTCTGTGAAAGTTGTGAGGTCTACTGTCACGCTGTGCTTCTGCCCCTGTGTCCTCTGCTAGGAAAGTGGGCATAGTGGAACGCGTGGGTGCATGCGATGCCATGATGGGGATAGCCCCATGCTCCGGCATATGGTGGGATGTGCCCGATCCCTCGCCGATCTGAAAACTAACCTCCAACGCAGTGAGTCTCTGTGACACCTCCTGCATGTGTTGGAGGAGCGCCTCTCTAAATCTCCTCTCATCATCATCACCTGCCATCGGCTCTTTCTGCTATGTGTCTACAGGCTCCTCAGAAACTGCACGGCTGCTGCAAAACCATATTGCTGCTTAACTTCGACCTCCAATTTACCCACTGAAAACTACTCAAAAAATTCCAGGAATTTGGGAAGGTGATCCTTGCCCAAAACCCAGAAAAACCAGAAATGGTTTCTTCGAATTCCAACCTTCAAAATTTGACCCTTTATATTTTGGCCCTTTTTCCAATTTCGTTTTTGGTACTGCAACTGCTATTGCTCTCCAAAATTCCAGCAAACCTCTGTATGATCTCTTTCCCGGTGTCATAGACCACAGGCTGAGCCAGAATTATGCTCTGATACCACTGTAATATCCCGAAAGGGAAATAGACAGCAATACAGCATACGACAATATAGGAAATGCCGAAAATAGAACATAAAGCAAATACACATAAAAATGCCGGAAATGCTAAGCCATTTTATTAATCTGAGAATATAATGAGATACAATGGATAATCAGAATAAATGCACCTATCCTTGCTCAAGGCAAGTGAAGAACCCTCTCAGAAAAACAGGAAATGGCGGCTACAGAAACTGCATCCCAGCTGCTGGAAGAAACTGCCGTAAACTGCTGCTGCTGGAATGAACTGAAGCTAGGGGCTGATCCCCTTGCCGGAATGAGCTGAAAATCGGTAGACCACCTGAACTCACCACCCCGGACAAAACCCAGAAACCATATACAAAACGGACCACCTCCGAAAATCACCCCCAAAAACCCTCCTCCTAGAAAAACGATGTCCCTCCAGGACCAGCGCAAACACCAACTGAAATAGACTGAAATGGGGCCACAACTCCTCAGGAAACTCACCAAATGATAAACGCTGAACCTCCACACTGGAATAGGCCTGAATCTCCTGCAGAAATCTCTACCACTGAACAACTCCAACTCAAATTGTGTCCTCCCTCCAAGGACTGCGCAGTCACCCAATGAAGCTCAACTCCTCAGCCAAACTCCCAACAAAACACCTGCAAATCTCCTGCTAAAGACTGAAGAAAAACCTTGCCCGAGCAGGCACTCGAAGTCCCCCGGGGCCAAGGGTGAGATCTCCGACCAGAGACACTCAGTCGCACTAAACAGTGCTGCAGACCGACTAAACAGCCAACGTGCTCAAGTAGACAGAAGTCTAGCTCAATATCATCAACAATATCAATAATGCCCAAATGAGATAGCTCTCCCTCCTTTTATAATGCTGGCCCTCCTCAAAACCCTACGTGGTCCCTCTCTCTCCCACGTGCTCCTCATGGGCCTGTGCAGAAGCTTCTAGAGGCTATGTGAGCCTCCTCTCATACGTGGTGTGGACCCCCAAGGCTCCCCCCTTAAGTTATAACGTTGCATCTACTAGGGAAACACTTTATTTTATTTAAGTGAGTTAGCCCCCCCTTTTCTCACTTTTATTTATTAATTAACTATAGGCAGCAAAACTATACAAAAATCAAATATTCCAATTAGCGGTGCTAATTAGGAATATTACAAGTGCTGAGGGTTTGGAGGCCATCCAAGGCTGACACAGAGCCTGTCAGGGGCTTCAGAGGCTGACACAGGTCATTTCAGGGGCAGCGCTGGGGTTTCTAGGCCTGGATCTGGCTGAGTTTTGTAAATCCTGTTTGAGGGTGTGGATCAGTCAGTGTTTTTGGTCCTAGATCAACCAAGAGCTGTAGATCTAGAGTTTTCTCTGTAGGGTTTTCCAGATCTAGAACCCAGAGTTGTGTATTCAGAAATATTCTTAATAATAGAACCCTCCAGCAGGCAGAGACCGGTTTTCCCACATTGGGCTTTTCGGGGAACAATTTGTCTAGAAATAACTGTCACTTTATCAATGTGTGCATGTGCTTATTCTAGATCTGAATTGGTAGAGATCTGTTATGTGTTTTGTTTCGATGTTAACTTGAATTTATTCAATTGATAACTTATATAAGTAGGAGGAGCTTAACCGGATTAACAGTAATAATTTTTGCATAAGAATTAAGATTCAAAAATTTCTACAGTCCCAACCTAAGGGTTAATCTTGTATCCTAGTCCCATGGGATCTCCTCTATTGGCTAATAGCTTTAGGAGTAGCACTACATGGGAAACCCTAATTTTGGTCGTGTGGCCCCACTTCCCGACACCATATATTTCACCCCCCCTCCACTCATTACTAGCACTTTTCACATTTTCCCCATCTGGGTCCACATTTGTGCATTGGGTCCACAAGGTGTTGTCTTTCCCCTCCCTTTGTCCACACTTTGGGTCAGGCTTGGAACGATGCCCCGGAGGTTGATGTAACTAAAAAGAAAGATAAAAACATAATTTGGCCGCTTACAACAGGAAATGTACCATCTAATGCAAAAGATGGCTCGGACATAAAAATTTAGCATGTGGGAAAAATCCAAACATTGAGCTCTACCCCCTTATCACTACGGCCATCACCCTGGTTCCTAGGGCCCCTATGAGTGCCCCCTCAATCATTAAAGAACCCATGATTTTCAATCATTAAAGAACCCATGATTTTCACAACACCTGGTGGGCGATAAACTGCCCCACCTTAAGGGGGTATTCACTATTATATCCTACGCGTCATGCTCTTATCCCCTGGAGCCTCGAGCAGTAAAATGAAGAAAAATCAATAAAAGGCAAAAGGCATATGATAAAGGTGGAAAAACAAAGGCCAGGGTAACTCATGTACTGTGATTGCTCCCTCCTACATTCATATACCGAAGGTGTGGGATTTCCTCATTCTAGCTTCCCTTGTACCATGGCATGTGGCTTGGAGCCTTCCCTATTGCCCCACTCTGTTCCATCATCATTTCACGTGGCACCTGCCATTCGATGGATGTACCATGGACTTGTCACTCCCTTAGAGGTTGAAACCACTTAATAGGGTCCTTTACTAACCTCTTTTGTCGAGCAACGACCTGTACATATTGAAGCCCATTTGGAAGGGCATGCCACTATGAAGTGTCCACTTATGCCCTTGATTAGTAAGCTTATTTACTCAATTGCACTAATGATTAATTGTACTAGAAGGTGAGGAGACACATTGGATCGTATACAAGATTACAAGTGGGTCTTCATCTTGGACTTGGTATCTCTATACAGGATCCAAGCCCTTCAAAGGGTCATAATGGCACTTGTAGGGGGGGCGTTGAGAGCCATAGGCCTCCACCACAGCAGAACATTGATTGCCCCACCATGGGCTTCTTCAACAACAAACATTGCTTGTTCGTGCCCTAGACATACAAAGACGATGATGCACTTGGACCACATTGCCCAGTCGACCATGCATTTGCACCCAACACTTGGCAATTGATCCAAGGCCCAGATGAGGTTTTGTCTCATCGGGAGAGACATGGGAGGGCATGTATCATCTTCTAGCCCTTACTGAAGGAGCATTAACTTGTTATTGAGCCACTAGAGACCCATAAGACCATTGATTGTGCCACACAACCACTTTGGAGCACTACATGATGTTTTGCTTGGAAATCAAGGGGGCACCCCCTTGATCATCATTTTTGGAGCCCTCCTCTTCATCATGGCACTTTGAGGACTCGTTCAGGCCCTCTTGACTATTATTCTAGCTTTGGATGGACTATTTTTCACTTACTGAGCTATTTGGTGGGCTTGTCACCAAAAGAGATGTTATTGGCACATTAAAATATTATTAGGGGCTTAACTAGACAAATTTGAACTTCAGAAGCTTTATATAAATATAAGAGGCCTCATTTGTGTTGATCATCATCACTTGGATTTCAATCTCCCTTGTGAAAAGAATTCAGACCTACAATTGTTGCATGAAATTGGATGTTTCGATGCATTTTCATGTATGGAAAATTTTGTTATCTTATCTTGGAGCTTGTCTTTGCAATGTTGATTGAATGATATATTCTCATTGTCTTGTAAGTGCCTTTTGATGCTATATTTTACATTGTTACATGTCTAATGAATGGAATATCATGTCATGATCTTGAATGTGCCCTAATTTAATGTGTATTCATGAGAACCCTGGATTATTGGATGTATTGCATGCATATTGCAACCTTGCATATTGCAACCTTGAAACTCAATCAATCATTATCAACGAAGTATAAATATCTATTGTAGTTGCGTAGATGCCTCCTTTAGGTTTAGTGAAGTTGGATAGGTCTCCTTGATAGAGCGAAGTTCTTGAATCAAAGTAATTCTTGACTCCATTTCTCCCAATTGATAAGCACTAGGTCTGGGATCCTTGGTGATCATATCCTCATTCGAAAATCATTTTCTTCACCTTATCTCTCATCCTATTTCTTCGTCCCTTCAAGGATAGGTAGCCTCTCTAGGGTTTGGTATGAAATTCATTAGGAGGGAACTCTTGCAAAACCAATTGGATAGGCTCTTGCGCTAGTGTTTCCTCTAGCTCTCCTCCAAATTTGAGGCATTTCTCGTTGTTGAACCTCAAGATAATCGATGCCCTAGCCATCGTACCATGTGGGAACCCTTGAAGTTGCTTTTGACTTGGGGATTTCTTGAAAGTTTGAAATTTTGGCAGCGCATATCATTCAAAATATTTTCTCTTAACTATATTGACCTTGGATGAACTCCTATCCCAATTCCCGACAAATACCTCAACCTTAGGTCTAGTATAGTCTCTCTCTCTCTCAAGGGGATTTTCGTGGAAATCCATGTTAGCTGCTCCCATGGCTCATGCCTCAATTGAACCTATTGACCACCATGTGTCAACAACCCTATAGCAATACACATTTTTTCATAGCATTCCATCATGTTCGAGCAGTCAAACACCCAGAGATCATCATTATTCTTCACCAGTTTTGTCAAATTTGTAATCCAAATTCTGCAGCACTTTGTGGCCATTGTAAAAATGATTCTAGTATGCTTATAAGGCCATGTAAAACACCTATGTAAGCTTAAGACTTTCAGCAAAGAGTTTCGCTCTAGGGAGTTTTTTTACCCTCCGCCAATTATTTGTGTTTTATAGATCTTTATAATTGTTAGGTTTTGTAGCATCAGATGGTGTTCTAGTCTCGACAGTTATCAGAGAGACAAAGAAACAATAGGACTTCATAATCTTGAAAAGGTTTCAAGAAAATCCACCTAGAGTTGCCTTAAATAAGTTAATTAATCAATAATTAAAGTTTACCTAAGTCTAACTTAGGGAAAATGATTAATTAACATCAATTAATTAAGGAAGGTGAGATTTCTCTAGAAACTCACACGAATCGACTAGGAAATCATCTAAGCCATTTATTAAGTTTTAATCTTGGTCAATGGAGTCCCACAGTGAGATTATAAGAGGAAGTCGATAGGTAGATGGCGGATGATACTTGAGATCGATTTCCTTGGGCATTTCGATTTTCTAGAGAGCAACAGCATTCTGCCAGAAAAGTTAGAGACAAAGAAGGGCCGAGATAGTGAGTTCGGAGGAAGTCTTCCAGTTCTAGAGAGTCAGCTATAGGAGTGTCGAGTTTCCTTAGTGAAGTTGCGCAGTGCTGGCGCAAAAGCTTCAGAGGCAGATTTCAATTTGGCCGGTCAGAGGGTCGATTTAGTTGTTGGTGACCGGGACGATTTCTAGATAGTGCCAACGAGTCATTCTCAGTGGTTGAGTTGGGAAGACAGCTTGATTAGCTGCAGTTTCCAGGAAGAGCATACCAGTGCTTGCGCAGAAGTGTCGCAGAGGCTGACGCAGGGGTTTCATGGAGCACAGAAATTTCCAGTTTTGGGGATGGATCAATGTCGAGTGAGACAAAATTTGTCTCACTAATTTTCATTGACAGTTTTCCTGTAGTGGATTGCCAGTTTGGGCATCTAGTTGTACTCGGAATTTTCTCATTGCTTCTTAATAATAAAAACCCTCAACTGCTCCATTGGTTTTCCCACATTGGGTTTTTCTAGGGATATTTGTCCAAAAACAACAGTGTTATATTTTCGTGTCAGTATTTTCTCAGTTTCTAGTTTATCTTCTGTGGTATTTTTTATTTGTGAAGATTGCAGTGTGATTAATTCATTGTTGTCGTAGCAATAAACTGCAAAATTAATTTACAGTTAGAAGAATTAATTTCAGTTGTTGCAATAGAATTTTAGTAGTGATATTTTCCCATGGTATCAGAGTGATTTTAATCAAATGGGGAAGCTCAGAAGCGGAAGTAGAAAATTCATTGTTCAGAGGGAGTGTTACCACTCAAACTAAAAAGGGTACTAGGAGGGGTTCCTATAAAGAAACTACTAGGTTGAGGGCAATAATGGAGCAATAGCCCACTGTCACCTCATCTAAGGCTCCCTGCTCTTTACGGACTTTCACCGATGGGAGGAGGCACGGTATAATGGGAATCACAATAATGAGTATGTCAATGAGAGGAATAAGAAGGTGATTCCAATGGCCTATTCACAAGAGGGGCTCAAATGTATGGTTTTCTTGCTTGAGAAGCAAGGTGTAAGGCTCTCTAGGAAGGGCCAAGGGGATTTCAAGGGCTAAGGTTTGAGGATAGGACTTGTAAAGCAGATACCTAGTCCTAGAAATCCTTGTGAAAATTTGGTTTCCAAGTGGTCTTTGTGAAATTAGCTTCAATAAGTTGTGGGATCAGATGAGACCAAGCAGACCCAAAAATTAAGTCAAGGATATGGAGTTGATCACTGAATGAGGGGATTGACCTAATTAGGGAGGAGAAGAGGATCAAAGGACAAATCTTCTTTGAGGTTTGAATTCAATGATCCTAATGAGGACACTAGCCAAGGGAAAACTATGGCAAGAAATGGTCCCCGAGCTAGGGCTTGCTATATCTTGAGATCCCACAGTCCAATTTGCTTCAAATTTGGAGGGCCTCTAGAGCAAACCCCAGCGCAATTATGGACCAAAAATCAAAGTGTTTGGATGGCTAGATTGTGAGATAATTGATGCCCTAGGTGACCTATGTAGGCTAGGCCTAGAAAAAGAAGGTGGTGAAAAGAATAAGCATTGAAAATGATCACAAATGGAGCATTAGTGCCTTGTCCTTTGGGAGAGATGGAGTCAAGGAGAATTTATGATTTGGGAAGAATTCACCCAATCAAGGAGGCCTTCAACAACTTTGCATGGCATTTAGAGCATGAGAACAGTTGTTGCAAGGACTTTATACTTTTGTTTTCAATAAATGATGACTTATCGAGATGTATTTAACATAAATTATCTCTAAGAACATTCACCCATTCATACATGGCCCATGTCATGATGCAACGCTATAAAAGATCAAATTTCCACAATTTTGCATAGGAAAAGTAGTAAATTTAACCCTAGTATAGCGAAAATCCCAGCAACATGCATGTGACAAAATTAAATAACAATAATAACATTAGAAGAGCAGTTACATATAAGAAAGAGTATATCCAATCATCAAGATATGCCAATAGAGAAGCTCCAAGAAAAAATGAAAGAGATCCAAACATCAAAGTTCATCCATTCATCCAAACTCGTCTTCCAAAAAGGATAGCGAAATTCTCACAAGAGGAGATAACCCAATCCCAGTGATGATGAGAGTATGAATCACCTCCCATCTATTTATGCAATCTCTAATGAATTCAATTTAGCTAATTTGGCCTAATTAAGCCCCTGAAATAAAATAATGTGCATAATAACAATACTTTTGGTGACAAGCCCACCAAATAGCTCAATAATAGAAGAATGAGCCTCTCAAGAGGGAAGAATGATCAACTAAGTGAGTCGTTGGGCCGTTGAGGAAGCCTAATGAAGTCCAAGTGGTGCCATAATGAAGAAATGGACTCCAAACATGTTGGATAAGGGGTTGGCCCCTTGTTTTCCAAGCAAAAACCAGTGGTGCTCCCAGTGGGTGTGAGGGCACAAGGTCATCCTCATGGGTCTCCAAATGGATTGGAAGTGCCTGTAGACCATCTATAAGGGTTGGATTGATAACATAAGCCGTCCCTATGCAACGGGGGACAATCCCCTGTATCCTGGAACATCTGCCAAGTGTATGGTACATTTGTGGAGCCAGTTGGACATGGTGAACCTAGTGCATCGTCCTCATCCCAAAGGTGGAATAGGAACAATCAACGAGCGTTGTTGGGGATCCATGAAGTAATCTCGGCTATGGTGGAGGCCCATGGCTCCCAACGCTCACCCTACAAGTGCCAATGTGGCCCTCTGGAGGGCAAGGACCCCGTATAGGGAGACCAAGCCCCAAATGGGGATCCACCTGCAATCCTGCATAAGATCCAATGCATCCCCTTGCCCTCCAATACAACAAATCATTAGAAAAATCAAGTAAAAGATCTTACAAGTCATGGAATCAATGGTACACTTCATGGTTGCATGCCCTTCCATAGTGGGCTTTAGTAGTATGCACAAGTGTCTCCAAGCTCAAGAGGGGGTTAGCCAAGGACCCTATTAGGTGGCTTCAACCTCTACAGGGGGTGACATGTCTGTGGTACATCCCTCAAATGGTAGGTGACAAATGATATAATAATGGAGCATAGTGGTGATCAAGGGAAATCATCCAAACCACATGCCATGGTTCATGGGTAGCTATAATAAGGGAACCCCACACCTAGGTATGTGAGTGTAGGAGGGAGAAAATCGTGGTACATGAGTTACCTCGGCCTTTGTTTTTCCACCCTTCTCCATATGCCTTTTGCCTTTTATTGAGTTTTTGTTGATTTTGGGCAACTAGGTCCAAACTCCATGTTGCACTGCTCATATGATGATTATCATATTTTTGTTGGATTCCTCTTTCAGAGAGGTGCAAGATTGATCTAAAGATCATCTTGTTTGGATGAGCAAAACATATATTTTGATTTTATTTTCCACACATGTGCAAGATCAACCAAATTTGTAATGTAGGCTCACAAGCCTAATAGATGCGTCACACACCCTCATTGATGGATATAAATTGGAGATCATTTTCCCATCAACTCATCACACATTCTCTCATTGTGATCTGATTGGTTCGATAGCTTTTGGAGGCCTCTTTCCTTCACACGTGCGAAGCTGAAGCTGGGGAAAATCTGCGGATCTATTTTAGGGATGTTTGTTGTGTGTTGACCAGTGTTGACCTTGGTAACCCTTGATCGTTTGACCTCCAAACTTAGTTGAAAATCCAATTTTTGTAAGTCATACAGCTGGGCACAAAAATCGAGGAAAAAGGAGCAGTTTGACCGAAGCCCTAAATCTACATCGTTGACTTTCTGTGTTGATTGTCTTGCGTTGACTTTTTTTGGTTGCCTTTTGTTAACCAACATTGACTTTTGATGAGCTGTCTTTGAGGGTTGTGTGTGACATTTTGGAGGGTTGGCTGATCTGATGTTGAGAAAGACTTTGCTGGTTTGTCCATCCTGTTGACTGCCGTAACGCACACTATCCTATAACTTTGTTGGACAAGAAGAATTGTAAAATCTGATCTATATTATTGGCTTCTCTTCTGTTAATCTATTATTGTGTTCTATCAGCATTTTACTTTCATGTTTATGTGATTGCTAAATTGTATCGGGCCTAAGAAAGATTGAAGTAAATTTGCATTAAGCATAGAACACACCATGGTTATCTAAAATTGACATGGTATCAGAGCTAAGGTGAAGACAAAGCCCAAGCTAGCGTGAAAGCAATCACCGAAGAAGAAATCCTATCAAGGACCAATGGTGTCCTCAACCTATAAGGGTTTCAATTATGATGATAAATTGACTAATAAGTCTGATTATCATGCATGGAAGATGTCCTTGGATTTGGCATTAGAAGATCAAGATGTCATGGACTATGTGAAAGGGAAGATTCATGAGCCTCCATCAAGTGCACCTGTTGCCACAAAGATGAAGTATAGAAAAGGGGAAATCAAAGCAAAGATGATTATTCGGGATTCTATTCAAAAGCACTTGGTTTCTTACATTTTTTAGTTGAGCACATCTAAGGAGATGTATGATAAGTTGGTTAGCATGTTCAGGGCTTGACAATGTTAATCAAGTTCTTTTCTTCAAGAATCAATTGAAGAATATCAAGAAGGGCAAGGATGAATCCATTCAATCCTATTTTATGAAGCTCACTGAAATCAGGAACAATCTTCTAGCTATTGGAGAAGAAATAGTTGATCGAGAGACGGTTCTCATTGCGCTTGGAGTTCTCCCCCGTGATTGGTATGTATTCAATACCACTATTCTTAATAATAATGAGATTCCTGATTTTGATGAAATATTTACGAGATGCACTCAAAAGGAGACAAGAATGATGGAGAGAGATCATCCCTCTAATGGAAATGGAGGTAACCCTACTGCCTTAACCACTCATGCAAAGAAGAGGAACATTGGTGGTCCGAGAGATCAAAACCATGGATGAGCAGGCCCAAAGGAAGGAAGGAAAGATGTTACAATTGTAACAAGTTTGGTCACTATGCAAGAGAGTGCCCTAATAGAAGGGACTCTCCTAGGGATGATGAAAACAACAACTCCAGGGGGAATGGCAATCAAAGTAACAACAGGTTAAAAGGAAAAAGGAAGGCTCCCTCTGATCGTAGTGGAAATGGGCAACCTTTCAAGAGGTCAAGAAATTCCAGGTACGATGAGTCTAGTGTTGTCAATAATAAGAAAAATGAATTTATTCTTGTATCTGCCATCTCTGTTGCATCTCCTCCTGACACCCTGGATGTCTGGTTGATTGATAGTGGTGTTTCAAGGCACCTCACTGGTTATAAAGAAGCCCTCTCTGATTTAACTGACAAGAATACAAATTTATAAATTATCCTTGGAGAATATGCCACCTATCCCGTGAAAAGGACAGGGACTATGACCCTTCATTTATCTCAAGGTCAAGTCCTCCGTTTACAAGATGTGTTGTACGTACCTGATTTGAAGAAGAACCTTGTGTCTATTTCGGCAATGGAAGACAAAGGGTTCAAGGTGGCATTCGTTGATGGAAAGGTACGCATCTGGAAGAAGAACTTCAAGGAAGCTCTTACTATTGGTTTTAGAGTTGACACACTCTACCAGGTTGGAGGAAGTCCATTGGGGGATATGTCATGTGATACAACTCTTCAAACAGAGTTATGGCACTGAAGGTTTGCACACCTTCATTACAAAGCCCTTCCCGAAGCAAGGAAGGCGATGACAGAGATGCCCGAATTTAAAGGTGATCATGAAGGTATATGTCAGGGTTGTTCCAAAGGGAAGCATACAAGGGAACCATTCCCCTCAAGTATCACAAAGACAATTGATATCTTGCAGTTGATTCATTCTGATTTATCTGGTATGTTGCACGTGACATCCTTGGGAGGATGTTCCTATTACATGACTTTTACAAATGACTTCTCCCGCAAAACCTGGATATATTTCTTGAAGAAGAAGGGCGAAGCATTCAAATGGTTTCGTACCTTCAAGGTCTTGGTGGAAAATCAAACTAAGAAGAGAATCAAAGTTTTGAGGACCGATAATGGGTTCAAGTATGAGCCAAATGAGTTCAATGACTTTTGCAATGAAGTTCTCATTAAGAGGGATACCACAACTACGTATACACCTGAGCAAAATGGTGTTGCTGAAAGAAAGAACGGGACCATTATGGAAGTTGCCCGCGCCATGCTATATGATTAAGGTCTTCTGAAGTTTCTATGGGGAGAAGTTGTGAACACTGCTGTGTATGTTCAAAATAGATGCCCTCATTCTGCTCTAGACTCCAAGACTCCCAAAGAACTCTTCTCTGGTAAGAAACCTGATGTTTCTCATTTTAGAGTTTTTGGTTGTCCTGTTTACTTTCATGTGCTGAAAGAAAAAATAAGCAAGTTGGATGCTTCTAGAAAGAAGGGAATGTTTGTGGGCTACAGTGAGACTTCGAAGGCATATCGAATCGATGTGCCTGATCAAAGAGAAGTAGAAATATGCCACGATGTCACCTTCGATGAAGATGTTGCCCTCAAGAAAGCGTGAAATCTTCCTAGCTCCAAGGAAGACAAAGAAGATGAAGAAGCAGGGAAGCAAGAAGAGCCGAAAGATGAACTGATGCACGATGTTGAAGGACCTATGGATCCTATTGATCCACCTCCTTCAAATAAGAGAAGACCCTCATGGCTCAGGGACACTCTCAAAGATGTCGAGAGACATTTTTCCCCAAGGGGGGCATTCCGTGAAAGCAAGAAGCCGAATAGATACCAAGGGTATCTAGTAGCTATGAGTAAAATTGTACAATCTAAGCCTGGATCATTTGAAGAAGTCGTAAAGCATCAAGTTTGGAAGGATGCTATGCTCGAAGAATATGAGTCCATTATGAAAAATGATGTCTAAGAAGTGGTCTCGAGACCGGAGGACAAATCTATTGTCACCTCGAAATGGCTCTATAAGGTCAAGCATGGATCTGATGGTAGTGTTGAAAAGTTCAAGGCAAGATTTGTTGCCCAAGGCTTCGCTCAAAAAGAAGGCATAGATTATGATGATATATTTGCACCTGTGGCCCGCTATACCACCATCCCATCTATTATTGCACTTGCTGCAACGCAAGGATGGAGTCTCCATTAGATGGATGTGAAGACTGCTTTTCTGCATGGTTCAATAAAGGAAGAGGTGTATGTCGAGAAAGCTCTGGGGTTCGAAGTCCAAGATAGAGACACCTATGTATGCAGGTTGAAGAAAGCCCTCTATGGGTTGAAGCAAGCCCCCAGGGCTTGGTATGAGAGGATAGATAGCTACTTGATGAAGTTGGGCTTCACTCGAAGTAATGTTGATCCAAACCTTTATTTTAAGGTTGATAGAGAAAGGCCTCCCATTCTTGTTCTCTATGTGGACGATCTCTTCCTGAAAAGTGCTAACCCTCTCATTCATCAGTGTAAGAGGGAGCTAGCTTCCGAGTTTGAGATGAAAGACCTAGGAATGATGCACTACCTCCTAGGCTTAGAGGTCTAGCAAACGCCAGGCGATATTTTCCTTTCTCAAGGACAATATGTCGTGAAGTTGTTGGATAGATTTGGTATGGTGGACTGTAACTCTCTGTCGACACCGATGGAACTCAACTTTAAGAAGTTGTGTGGAAACGCTGCTAGCCCCGAGCTGGGAAATCCCATCGAATATCGACAACGCGTGGCAGCCCTGATGTTCTTAGTGAACTCCTGTCCGGATGTATGTTTTTCAGTGAACACTTTGAGTCAAGTTTCAACATATGGTTGAGCCTCATCACATTCACTAGATTGGTGCCAAGAACGTATTGAGATATCTTCGAGGCACAATCAACCATGGGTTGAGATACACTGTCGGGAGTTTGAGACTCCATGGATATACTTATGCCGATTGGGCTGGCAGTGTGGTGGATTGCAAGAGCACATCTGGATGTTGCTTCACCTTGGGTTCTGCTTCGATATCTTGGATGAGCAGGAAGTAGAAGTCGGTGGCTTTGAGCAATGTTGAGGCCGAATACATTGAAGCGAATATGGCCTATTGTGAAGCTGTTTGGTTGACAAAGCTCTTCAGTGAGTTGTTCGGACATGTGCTATACCACCATTATCCTTTGTGATAACCAGAGTGGGATTCGTCTTTCTGAGAATCTCGTACTCGACGATCGATCCAAGCACATTGATATCAAGTACCACTTTATCCAGGATATGGTACAGCGAGGCGCCATAAGGCTCGATCACATAGGAACTGATGAGTAGGTTGCAAATATTCTCACGAAGCCCCTGGGGAAGCTCAAGCTCCTAACCTTCCGTGAGAAGCTTGTAATCGTGGAAATACCTTATTGTGAGGGTCCTGCTTCAGTTGGACTATGAGCTCTAGGAGCTCTAGGGGGCTTGGGGATAGCTTCTTGGAGCTATAAGCACACATGGGGCAAGGCTTGCCGAACCTTTTTGTGCTTCTGCCCCACCGTTATGATATTGAGTTGGTTCACCTCTCTTTGATCTATGCCCCACATGCATCCTACCCATGGAGTTTCGAACTCATGGGAAGTACCTCTCATTTGGCCAATGAGGTGGGAAATGTGGATAGAGACCAATAGCAAGACGGATGGACGCATCAAAGATTGTCGTACTCTCTATGTCTAGGATGGCACGTATCCAACACCTTGATCTGGGATCAAGTCTGATGAGGTTCTTACCTCTAAACTGACTTCAGGTTAGTATGTGACTCTTTTTGAGTCTATTGAGGTTTTATCCTCTAAACTAACTTCGGGTTAGTATGTGACTCTTTTGAGTCGAAGTTGACTTCGGGTCAACAGAGCATGATGTCTTTGTGACTCAATCTCCTTGTTCTATTTGCGACAAGAGCCAGCAAAGCAAGTGCAACATGATGACGCACTATGCTAGATGATAGTACAGATGGTACTGATCCCTAGATGGAACAGGTGGACAGATGGAGTTCTCCCTAGTTGAGAGGGAGTGTTGATTTTGAGCAACTACGTCCAAACTCCATGTTGCACTGCTCATATGATGATCATCATATTTTTGTTGGATTCCTCTTTTGGGGAGATGCAAGATTGATCTAAGGATCATCTCGTTTGGATGAGCAGAACATATATTTTGATTTTATTTTCCACACATGTGCAAGATCAGCCAAATTTGTAATGTAGGCTCACAAGCCTAATACATCTGTCACACACCCTCACTAATTGATATAAATAGGAGAAACTTGGAGATCATTTGCTCATCAACTCATCACACATTCTCTCATTGTGATCTGATTGGTTCGATAGCCTTTGGAGGCCTCTTTCCTTCACACGTGCAGAGCTGAAGCTGGGGAAAATCTGTGGATTTGTTTTAGGGTTGTTTGTTGTGCGTTGACCTGCATTGACCGTGGTCAACCCTTGACTGTTTGACCGTTTGATATAAATAGGAGAAACTTGGAGATCATTTGCTCATCAACTCATCACACATTCTCTCATTGTGATCTGATTGGTCCGATAGCCTTTGGAGGCCTCTTTCCTTCACACGTGCGGAGCTGAAGCTGGGGAAAATCTGTGGATTTGTTTTAGGGTTGTTTGTTGTGCGTTGACCTACATTGACCGTGGTCAACCCTTGACCGTTTGACCTCCAAACTTTGCTAAAAATCCAATTTTTGTAGGCCATACTACTAGGCACAAAAATCGAGGAAAAAAGAGCAATTTGATTGAAGCCCTAAATCTACAGCGTTGACTTTCGGTGTTGAATTTTGTTGACCAGCGTTGACTTTTGATGAGCTGTCTTTGAGGGTTGCGTGTGAAATTTTGGAGGGTTGGCTAATCTAATGTTGAGAAAGAATTTGTTGGCTGATGTATCATGTTGACTGTCGTAATGCACATTATCCTCTATCTTTACTGGACAAGAAGAATTGTAAAATCTGATCTATATTATTGGCTTGTTTTCTGTTGATCTATTATTGTGTTCTATCAGCATTTTACTTTCATGTTTATGTGATTGCTAAATTGTATCGAGCCTGAGAAAGATTGAAGTAAATTTGCATTAAGCATAGAACACACCATGGTTATCTAAAATTAACATTTTTCTTCATAACTGCTTGGGGCTCCTGGGGTTGAGAGCATGATGTGTAATATGTAGCAGTGAATACACCCTTAAGTTGGGAAGGTTCATCACCCACCAGGGGTTGGGAAAATCATGGGTTCCTTAATGATAGAGGGGGCTCATCTAGGGCCCATAGGAACCAGGGTGATGGCCATGGATAAGGGGTAAAGCTCATGTTTGGCTTTTTCCCACATGTAAAATTTGTATTTCTCGGCTATATTTTGAATTTTGTGGTACATTTCCTGTTGAGAGTGGCCAAATTATGCTTTTACTTTTCTTTTTAGCTGCATCAACCTTCGAGGCATCGTTCCAGGGCTGACCCAACGTGTGGACAAGGGGAGTGGGAGGCTAACCCTATGTGGACTCAGTGGACACATGTGGACCTGGATGGGAAAATACATGAATGGAGCTAAAATGAGTGGAAGGGGAGTGATGTAGGTGGTATCGAGTATTGAGAAATCTAGGGCATTAAACTAGGTGATTTCTCTCGATTAGTAACTGCTTGTGAGTATCTTTTACTTCATTACATTAGGATCTTGTCTTTGCTTAAGTTATTAGTGTTCTTTTTCAGCAAACAACGACCAATGCATAAACATAAATAGACAAGAGACACATAATGTATGCTATGAGCCAGGGCCAAAACCTCTCACTCTTTGAGAGGAAAACTCACACAAATTCTTCTTATAGAGATTCTAATTGACGAATACCAAGACCAAGATCCTTGCCCTATTAGCCACTCCAAGACCAAGACACTAGTCTTCTTCTTTTCCTCTTTCATCTCCTTAGCATTGGGACACTTGTCACCACCAAGATCTTCTTATTGTCTTCATATTGAGATCTCCTTTTTGTGAGACCTCCTTGTTGTCAGCTTACTTTTTTGATGTCAACGATCTCTTTCCCTTGATCTAGTACTGGTGTCCTTCCTTTAAGGTAGCACCGAGACCTTAAGTTGAGGTTCCACCGCATTACTTAATTGCATCTCTTCCATAGCCATAACACCTAACTATTCTTCGTATCACTGTAATCCTCTTTGTCACTGTGCTTGGTTACTAGACTTCTGAAGGATCCGAATTCCTTTTACTGTGATCATATTTGTGAAAATTCCTGAATCCACTTAATAAAAATTTCTACTACAGAAATCTGGTTTACTTCTCCTACTTGTGTTTTTACATTTACAAGTTATTTTCAGAAATATTCAGAAAACAGCAAAGTAAACACACTGCAGATCTACACATACATACAGATCAAGTACTGAAGAATTAAACACTCATGACAAAGGACACACAAGATTTTTCAGACAAATGTCCTCGAAAAAACCCAATGCAAGAAAACTGGTGCAGTAGCTCTTAGAGGGTTTGTTTATTAAGCAGAATATCTGAATACAATCAAGGGCACCAGTAGTGGTTTGCCCAACAGAGAAATCACGGTTGATGTACCTCTTTCACTCGAAGACAGAAAATATGGTTGATTCAGCTAAGGCTTCACACCTTCTAAATCGCTGAATACGATCCCTTTTTGGCCCAATTGAAATCCCAGTGCTGCCTCTCCTGGCACTGCGTCAGCTCTACGTAGCTGCTAGAGCCTCTGCGCAGCACAAGCTGCTCCTACATCACTCCTCTGGGCTCAGCGATGACTCTTCGTCACCCTAAAGGACCTGCGTCAGCGTCTGCGTGAGCCTAGCTGGGTTGTGTCCTTCCTGCTGGGTCTCTACGCCTAGTATGGATCTGCCTCTTTGTCTATGTATTCTCGGACTCAGATCTGAATAATCCCTCGCCGAACTGCCCCTCACCATCACTGCAAGCTCACTCGAAAATTCTCAATGAATCGCACCCCAGAATTTTGACTTAGCTCAAATGCTACCGCTATGTGTGTGTCCTCCAACTGACCCCAAGCCTTCCTTTAATACTTTTCTCGTTGCTCAATTAATGGTCGTGATCTAATCTCTAATCAATGGCTAAGATTAGAAAAGACTTGATCCTCGTCACTTAGAACATTCTCACCCACATGTCTAAATTAATTCACTTTAATTATTTAATTTCCCTCAGTTAGACTTAGGGTCTCCATTAAAATAATTAATATTTTAATAACTTAGGTTCCAGGTGGAATTTCTTCAAACCATTTCTAGGTCTTGGAGGTCTCATGTGTTCTAGCTCCTCCACAAATTTTTGGAGCTAGAGCACGTCCGATGCTACCCAAAATCTCAACACTCCCTCTTAGCAAGGAATGTGCTCTAGCAACACTTCACTTCAAAAGCATTACTCTGATCCATGGCATCGGTCCCCTGCTCTGTTGACGCTCAGCCTGCTGCCCCTCATCCACTGCATTGCTGCCTTCTGTACTATTGCCCATGACTCTGCCACAGTCAGTGCCTCATATGTACTGCAGCTCCCTCTCAAATATTGCATCATGCTTCCATAGCACTGCCACTGCTAACTGTTGCACTGCCACTCAGTTGCTGAGAAGTAAGCAATTGAAGGACATCAACCAAAATACTGACAGACAAGTCAATTTGGTTACATCTCAATACTGAAGCACCCTTTGTTGTTGCTCTGTGATGACCCTTTGAAGCTCTACATTGTCTACTGTTCTGCACTGCGTAAGGACTGCCTCTGCCCTACTGAAATCCCATTAGCCTTTGCGTTGCTGCTTCCACGTTGATGTTGCCTCTCCTTTGCATTGCTCCAGTCTTCAGCGTCTCAGCACTGCCAAAGTGCCTCCACGATCCTCTACACCAACTAATTCCAGTCATCCTGCTACTGTCTTTAAGGGCTCCCGTAGCTCGTATGTGATCCAAGAGTTTGGGCACCTCAAGGATCCTGCCCCAACTTTTCCTCCCATACTCCATCTGGGTCCGATGACCTTTTCAAGCCTAGTCCCTGGTTGGGACCCTTCCTCTCTGTGCAACTCGCACTAGACAACTCACACTTCTTCTGTTAACTTCTTCTGGCAACTGGAAGTTGATATGTTGCCTAGATCCCTGCCGAGCTGCAAATATATGGAAACTCAAAACTGGAGAAGGAAATGATCTCGCCAAAATGACGAATGCCTCTTCTCTCCTCTATGTAGCTGCTGGCTGGCTCTACGCACTCCCTGCTGGAGTAAGTAGATCTACTCCTAGCTACTACTGCTCTACAGTGAGAAACCGAATTCCTTGGCTCAGAATTCTCTGACGAAGACATTCCCTCAGGGTTATGCAACCCATTGGTTGCCATCTCTGCTTCCAACTATTGAACAAGTTCTCTTCTTCCTCTTTTGATGTTGCCCCAGCAAAACTCAGATCTGGGTTTCTTGGCGCTAGAAACCCTCTAAGGAACACGCTCATTCTGAAACACGATTTCCTTCTCGAAAATCCTTTGCCACTACTATCGAATCAACCCTCTCCAATTGCTCTGTTGATCAGATCTCAGATTTCTTGGCGAGAAATTTGCTGAGGGACTACTTCCCCTACTTTTTCACACTCTGCTAGACAATGTTCTGCACAAACAGAAACAATGCCCCACCAGCCGATGCCGAAGAAAACGATCTGCACTTCCAGTCACGGCAACCGGAAAATCTGAGGTTCAAAGCCTCTGCGCTGGCCCAGCAAAGACTGCGTAAGCCTCTGCCACAGGCTTCTGCGTTACTCTGATCGTTGACACAGCCTTTATGTGAGCCCCTCTAGTGACTGTGTCACCCTTTCGTGTTTCGTCCTGGATCTACGCTATCACTCGGGACAACCCCCTTTCCTGCAGCAAAAATTCCTCGGTGTTCTGCTGATGGTTTCAGCTCCACCTGATCTGCAATCGCTCTGATACCATGTGAAAATTTATGAATCTACTTAACAAAAATTTCTACTGCAAAAATCTAGTTTACTTCTCTTGTGTTTTTACATTTACAAGTTATTTTCAGAAATATTCAGAAAACAGCGAAGTAAACACACTGCAGATCTACACATACATACAGATCAAGTACTGAAGAATTAAGCACACATGACAAAGGACACACAAGATTTTTCAGATAAATGTCCCCGGAAAAACCCAATGCGGGAAAACTGGTGCAACAGCTCTTAGAGGGTTTGTTTATTAAGCAAAATCCCTGAATACAATCAAGGACACCAATAGTGGTTTTCCTAGCAGACAAATCAGGGTTGATGTACCTCTATCACTTGGAGATGGAAAATATTGTTGATTCAGCTGAGGCTTCACACCTTCTAAATCGCTGAATATGAGCCCTTTCTAGCCCACTGGAAATCCCAGTGCTGCCTCTCCTAGCACTGCGTCAACTCTGCTGTAGCTGCTAGAGCCTCTGTGTCACCCCTCTGGGCTCAGCGCTGCCTCTACGTCACCCTTAAGGCCCTGCGTCACCCTTTGCGTCAGCCTAGCTAGCCTGCGTCCTTCCTACTGGGTCTTTGCGCTACCTCGTACGAATCTACCTCTCTACCTATGTATTCTTGACCTCGAATCTGAATAATCCCTCACTGATCTGACCCTCACCAGCACTGTAAGCTCACTCGAAAATTCTCAACAAACCGCGACCCAGAATTTCGACTTACCTCAAGTGCTACCACTCTCTCTGTGTCCTCCAACTAACCCCAAGCCTTCCTTTAATACTTTTCTTGTTGGTCAATCAACGGCTGTGATCTAATCTCTAATCAATGGCTAAGATTAGAAAAGACTTGATCCTTGTCACTTAAAACATTCTCACCCACATGTCTAAACTAATTCACTTTAATTATTTAATTTCCTTGAGTTAGACTTAGGGTCTCCATTAAAATAATTAATATTTTGAATAACTTAGGTTCTGGGTGGAATTTCTCCAAACGATTTATGGGTCTTAGAGATCTCATGTGTTCTAGCCCCTCCACAAAGTTTCGGAGAGCACATCCGATGCTACCCAAAATCTCAACAATATTCACACTTCAAGAAGGTCTGAACTATAGCCTTTATTCAAACTATGTCACTGTGTTTAGGGCACCGAAATAGTCACTTTAATCTTAAAGATAATCCGAACTTCTTGCTACTACTATTTAACCGAAATCATAAAGAGACCCATCCGAACTTCAATCTGCCACCATCCGAACTGTGGATTGTAGTTACCCTCCGAAAATCTCAGAGGAATCTGAACTCTGAGTTGTCCCTTTTGTGATAACCCTAGCCTTGTATATATAGTAGTTCGACTATATAATAAGCCGACATATGCAACGAATGGGTGTGTCTTCAAACTGAGTCGACATGAGTTTGTTTACTCCTCTTTGAATCTGACATGAAGAGAGGACTGTGTGCTTGTTGTTTGAGGGCTATATAGACTCATATTCTATTGACACATGACATTGACTCTTTGACTCAATGATAAATCCTAAGGCTCTCAATAGGAGACACTAACAAATAAAATCTCTTGCTCATGAAACCCATGAAGCAAGCCTTACAATAATAATAATTTTATTCTCTTCTTTTGATCATTTACAAAGATCACAATTACATGTCATTATGAAGACTGAACCTAGTTACATTTTACAACACTCCCTCTTAACTAGGGAGGTATTCATAATGGTACTTGGTCATTCTCAATCTGAAGAATTTATCATAAGAAGAATCGGATTGGTAACCTATCTGTCTAGCATCATATCAAACAACATTGTAACATAGCAATGCCTTGACTAACAACTCTATCCACATGATCAGAGCACAATGTTGGTGAGAGCAATGATTCATAAACACCATAATCATTGTCTCTCAAGGTACATACTCCACCCGAGTGTTCACAGAGTATGACCTACTTTGGACTATTCTTATCTTAGATAGCCAATCCTGAAAAAAGAATATCGGTCCACGACCACTCTTATCTTGGATGCCCTATATCATCCTCAAAAAGTATCGGATGCCAACCCAATCCTCCATTTTGTCTTCCCAGATGAAGACCAGAATGATGTGTCTATCTCTCCCTCTCAATTAGGGAGGACATATCAATTCCAATAACGGAATGTACTCATTCCTACAAAAAGAATGTACCTAAGCTCCCGCTTGGCTTAGGAATTTCAAAGTTTCTTCCAAGTAAGAAACTTGTGTTTAGGCTCCCTCTTAATTAGGGACCTACAGCAGCTCCGTAACCGAGTGCTTGAAGAGATCCTTCCTTTGATGTCATGAATTTCTTTGTCAAGGAATCTTCATCTTTTGTGGCTTCTTCATAGGGCACAGACCATTCATCACTTTCATCCATGGGTCAGTGATGTAATTATTCCTTTCATCAGAAAGTGATCCATTAGTCTTCATCTGGTATTGCTTCATGTCTCGTTGCCTTCTATATGCCATATTTTCGAATGGATCTTACATCCTTCTAGATGATCCTCTTGGAAGACATCCACAGTTCTGCCCTTTGGCAATCTTGCATAAGCCCATCTAGATATTTGTTCAAAAATAAGAAATGAACACTTGAATAAAAAATTACATTTGTGGTGGTCTTTCATCATGACATCTTCCAGTTAACATCAACATCTTGAATACATGTTGACATATCTCCCAAAAATATCCAATGTTAAGGGTCTCTATCTTTTTCCAAACTTCCGTCAGAGTCTCCATATCCTTTCGGGAGATTTCCTAGTCAAATCATTTTGGTATTGGATCTTGAATGCCTTCTTCCATGGTTGCATAGTATATGTCATCATACCAATGTTGCACGAAGCAGAGACGAAGCGGGGGCATTTTTTGGAAGCGGGGACGTGGAAGCGTCATTTCCAAAAAATATTGTAAGTGAAGCGTCACGGAAGCATCTATTATATATATATATATATATATATATATATATATATATATATATATATATATATATAATTTTTTTTTTGCATTTTTATTAAAAAAACATCCAAAATACCAGATTAATTCTAGAAGATATGGAAGCATGCATATTTGTACATAAATCAAGATAGATATGACATCCATTATACATTAATGATTAATTATTCGAGCATCAACCATCTAGAATCTAGATTCTTCTCCTCTTGTCTAGCCTTTGCCTCTACCTCGATTATCTAGGGACATTAGTCAAAATTGCCCAATTTTAATCAAACTACCTAATGCAAGCCTTAAAATATGGTAGAAAGAACTTAACATGATTGATCGATGATTTTGACTTGATTGAAATGAATTTTTTCCTAACGACATGACAAAGGAGTTCAACAATTAACACAACCAACACTAGGGTAGATATAGGGCTTGGTGCTCTTGATTAAATGCTAATCCCATACCCTCATACATGGTATAATCTAAAGAAATGCCACAATACCATTGATCTTGAATTCCTAAAAACTGATAAGTCTGTTGAATTTTGAATAGGATATGAAATTCTATTTTCTCCATATGAAGTCCGATCAGGCTAGAACCACTCTCAAACATCCTGAGTCATTTCATGGTAATGTTAAAAAATTAAGTAAAAGGATGAAATCCTTTTACTTTAAGAATTTAACATTACCATGAGGGAGCATCTAGGAAGCATCTAAGGAGCATCACAGGGGCACCATGGGAGTGTCCGAGAAGCCCCAACCCAACCTAAGTCAAATAAAAAATAAAAAAGTATTTAGAACTTTCTGGAGCCCTATGGAACCGCATGTCTCCCTTCGGATCTGCTCCCGATCCGTGGAGGATCCATCATCGAATCCGCGGTTCGGAAATTTGGAACCGCGAATCGGGTCGGTACGGTTCCGAATTTCCAGGAACCGTCTTCGCCGACCCGATCCGCAGTTCCGAAATTCCGAACCACAGATCCGACGGTGGATCCCCCATGCACCCATCTGGGACGTGATTCCTGGTTTAGATCCTTAGGGGTGGGGACGTTTCTTGCAACACTGCATCATACCATCATCCCATGAATTCCACAAGTTGGAGTTCCTGATGAAACACTTGCTTCCTCTCTAGATCGATGGATCTTCCAATGAAGATTCCATCAGAGAATCTTGAGGATCTTGCATATCCCTATCCAGCAGATGTTTCCTTTTTCACTTGATGTATGATGAGCCTTGTCTTGGATGACTTCTTCCTTTCCTTAAGTTTCCAATGAGGTTCCCAAGAGCTATATCCTTCATATTCGACTGCATGGATTGTGTTCCAATTGTCCTTCATGATTCCCTATGGTGATGTCACGAGCTCTTGCTTCTAATATTTTTCCTTTTTCAGCTTCCTTCATTTCTTTGGTGAAATGGACTTCTTCTCTATCTTCCTTGTTATTGCCCTTGAACTTAGGACAATATTTCTTGCAGTGCTCATAGCATAGAATCTTAGCTATGTTCTTATTTCCTTTCGACAAACGTATGAATACTTTTTCCCTCAACCTATCTTCTTCTATCTAGCATATAAACCACAAGTTGTTGAATGGGATAGCCTTCTTATTCTCGTAGACATTTGTTACCTTGTTCATCAGTTAGTGCATTTAGAATAATGAGGATTATCTCCTTATCATCTCTCCCAGATCCTTGCACTAGATATTTATGAAGATAACCTTTTATCCTTTGATACCTTCAATATTATCCTTTGATACCTTCAAGTTGTGTAGATCAGATCTAAGTGATATGATCTTTATCGCATCTTCAGAGAATAGTTTCACCAGCTTATCATATATCTCTTTGATGTCTCCAATACTGCTATATGAGGGGACCTTTCATGAGAATCCCTTTCCATGTATTCAGAGGATACTGTTCCATTGACATGTTCAATGACTTCACTTTCTTCGAGGACTATGTTTATCCTCCTTTTTCCATGCAAGGAATTTCGATGACCCAACCAACTTATAGATATCCTTGCAAAACTAAGTCATTTTACCAAATTTGATTATAGAATGAAAGATACTTACTTGGAAAGTGAAGATCAAATCTTCAGCTTGATCACTTTGATGGTGTTTGAAGAAGATGTATTAGTGCTCCTTTTGGATGGTCTTCTTCCAAATGAAAAGTCCTTCTTCAATAAAGGAGATTGCTACTTTTATGATGTCAACGCCTTTAGATCTAGCTTCCTATGTTGATGGTTATTGATGAGGATGTTTTGATGCTTCCTCGGATGATCTTCTTCAAGGATAAGGATGAGATCCTTATTGCAATGATAGGGAGTTTGCCTTGTAGCTTTTGAAGATGATAATTCCTTCTCGCCTTCAAGATACTTCGACTTCATTGGTAGTGAATGAATGCAGATCAAAAATGCTTCTAGGATCTCCAAGATGATGTGATCTTAGTCCTAGAAATGCTTCTTTATACTTTGGGCTACCTTGCCTTGTAGATATCTTCATCTTGATGACAGTCTTTGTGGTATTTTGCTAAATATTATAGGATCCAATACTCTTGTTGGTGTAGACTTCTAGTTTCCTTTATTTGTAGATCTATTCGCCTTGAGTAGAAATAAGGCTTTGGCCTTGATTATTTGATGATCCCAAGACTTTTTCTGAAGTATACCTTCTTCTTTGATCTAGGGTTTGATTCTTCAATGTCAATCCTTCACTTTTATTTTATGCCTTCCTTGAAATTCGATCTTTGAGTGTCTCTTAGATTAGATATCCTTCCTTAACTGTCACCTTAGCTCTGATACCATGTTGAAAAATCTAGGGCATTAGACTTAGGTGATTTCTCTCGATTAGTAACTACTTGTGAGTATCTTTTACTTCATTACATTAGGATATTGTCTTTGCTTAAGTTATTAGTGTTCTTTTCATCAAACAGCTACCAATGCATAAACATAAATATAGAAGAGGCACAGAATGTAGGCTATGAGCCAGGGCCAAAACCTCTCACTCTTTGAGAGGAAAACCCGCACAAAATCTTCTTATAGAGATTCCAATTGACGAATACCAAGACCAAGACCCTTGACCTATTAGCCACTCCAAGACCAAGACACTAGTGTTCTTCTTTTCCTCTTCGATCTCCTTAGCATTGGGACACTTGTCACCAAAGATATCTTCTTATTGTCCTCATAACAAGATTTCCTTTCTGTGAGACCTCCTTGTTTTCATCTTACTTTTGTGATGTCATCGATCTCTTTCCCTTGATATAGTACTGATGTCCTTCCTTTAAGGTAGCACTAAGACCTTAAGTTGAGGTTCCCCCGCATTACTCAAATGTAGCTCTTCCATAGCCATGACACCTAATTGTTCTTCGAATCACTGCAATCTTCTTTGTCATTGTGCTTGGTTACTAGACTTCTGAAGGATCTGAATTCCTTTTACTGTGATCATATTCACACTTCAAGAAGGTATGAACGGTAGCCTTTATTCAAACTATGTGACTGTGTTTAGGGCACCGAAACAGTCTCTTTAATCTCAAAGATAATTTGAACTTCTTGCTGCTACTATTTACCCGAAATCATAAAGAGACTCGTATGAACTTCACTTTGCCGTCATCCGAACTGTTCACTGTAGTTACCCTCCGAAAATCTCAAAGGAACCCAAACTCTGAACTGTCACTTCTGCAATGACCCTAGCCTTGTATAAATAATAGTTTGACTATATAATAAGCCGACATTTGCAATGAATGGGTGTGTCTTCAAACTATGAGCCGACATGAGTTTGTTTCCTCCTCTTTGAAGCTGACATGAAGAGAGGCTTGTGTGCGTGTCGTCGGTTGGCTATATATACTCATATTCAATTGACATGTGACATTGACTCTTTGACTCAATGACAAATCCTAAGGCTCTCAATGGGAGCCACTAACAAATAAAATCTCTTACTCATGAAACCCATGAAGCAAATCTTACAATAATAATAATTGTATTCTCTTCTTTTCATCATTTACAAAGATCACAATTACATGTCATTATGAAGATCAAACCTAGTTACATTTTACAACATCGGGAAGCGGGACCACGCAACCAAAATTGGGAATTCCCATGTAATGTCAACCCAAAAGCGAAATGGTCAATAAAAGAGATCCCATGGGACTAGGATACAAGGGTAACCACGAAATCAGGTAGTGGAGACAAGAATACAAGCCTAACCCACTCTTTCTGCTGAATCCCCCGACCAATCCATGACCAAAAGAGCCCATGACAAGTAAGGAAAATTACTCAACTATACTAATGATAAGCCATACCTTTGGGGTCGGGAGGCCCACCTTCAAACATACATTCATGACAAGTGGTCGATGGACCACATCGCTGGCTCAAGTGGCAGAGACAATGGCACATTAAGCTATCTGGCGGCTTCAAGGGGTTGTTGGCTACCAGCTAAGGACCATCTAGCAGAAAAATTTTCTCCTATATACACTAGCCACAACTGGTGGGTAACATCTGGCTCCAACTGGGACATGAGCTCTCGAGGAAAGTGCACGAAGCTACTCGGACGGAAGGTCCTGACTCATGAGAACAACAATCTCTTGGTACCATAGACCTATTACCTGCACATATCAAAGACTAAGCACACGGGGCAGCATATTTTCGTGGTGTCTAATGTTCACCCATGCTTAATATTAGGCCGCAAAAATCAACAGAAAAGTAAAGATATGCAAAATTAATCTAAATGCAACTAATCTACCATGAGAAATATCATATGATGTTAATTCTAATGAGAAACTCAACATGTAATGCATCCTACCCTAACATGAATATAGTAAGCCTAATACTAGTGTAATCATAAAGCTAGTGCAAGCAACATATCATCATATCTCTATGCATATGCTTGCCAGTATGATTACTCATGAAACAAAACCCAAAGCAAATGCGAACATAATCAGATGGAGGGTGAAGTGGGTGGGAGGTGGGAAGACATGATCTCCATTCGAGGTATAAGGAAGCCCTAGGAGAAGGAGAATAGGTCAATCTAGAAGTGCAGGGCTTTCCCTCTATGTACACAGTGGTGGAATGAAAGATCACTCTCAAGAACTCCCTATCACAATCATTGCTTACAATATTATGCTTTGTAAATGCCACAAGTTCGTCATGAGAGGGGAACGAAGGGTAAGGGAAGCAAGGAGTGCAACAAATAGGTTGTTCACGGTGATGGTCACATTGGAGAGGGGAGGTTGTGGAGTGATCATAATCATGAGGGTGTGCCAAAGGAGATAAAGTATATTCAATGAGGGGTTCTTCCTTGACACCATACTCAAAAGGGGTAAAGGGCTCATGATCTCTTGAAATCATCTGAAAAAGGGGCGAGGGAATCACTTGTGGAAGACTTAAGGTGATGAACAAGAGGAAAAGGGAAAGGGGAGGGTGAAGTATTATATTCAACGAGTTTTTCCTCTTCAAAATCATAATCTAAAGGCTCAAGTGATTTGAATATACAATCATACTGAGGATAGGTGGGAGCCTTATCGATTTCCTTAGTATCGAAGATTGGGTTTCCCCTAAAAAGAGAATCAATTACTTCCAACTGCCCCCTTCATGCAAGGGAAAATAATAATTCTCCTTCCCAAGGGTATTAATGGATATGTCATCATAAATAATGCCTGAGAGAAAGGGAAGACCAATCTCAGCCTCATACTCCTTGTCGGTGTCGTAAATGGGAGCACAATCAAATTGAGGACCAACAACTTCTCATTTCTACTTTTCAATGTGTAAGTAATCTCCAATGTCATCTTTCAAGGGGCTAATGGGATCATCTTCCTCAAGGTTCTCAAAACGGGAGTCATCAGGAGTAATATCCTTGAGAAAGGTAAGGTTAGTCTCAACTTCACCTTCCATCGATTCATCCTTCTCAACACATGTGTTCTCAAAATCATTTTTTTCATCATGTGGACCCAAGGAGGACTCGTCTTCTTGTTCATTACTTAGATTCTCAATGTCTTGATGATGCTCGATGAAGGCTTCTTCTTGAATGCTTAATGCATGGTATACTTGAAAATGTCTAAAAGAGCCATCAACGAACTCCTCAATAGATGAGATGCTCCTAGGTTCGTGATTATGCAACCATGAGTTATGACCACCAAGAGATCCCATGAACAACAACATAAGGACATCCTGGTGAACCACTTTCTCTTTTGAAACATGTGCATTAAATATTTCTACATGATCAATTGCAGAGGGTGGATCACCATCAAATACGAGCACCCCACGTACCATCCTTCCTGTGACATGATTAGGGTGCCCAGGAATGCTAGTGATGTCCAAAGTGGGAAAATCATCAAAGAAAGACACCCTATTTGAGATATACATTTAAATTATGTAGGAGTCACCAAGGTGAACTTAAAAATGCCTAGAAAAATGCTTGCTTCACCCTCCAAGCATTGACCTTAAAAATCAATGAAGAACTAGGGCTTGTTAGTTTTTGTAGCATCGAATGTGTTTTAGCCATGCAACTTTGTGGAGAGGCTAGAATACATGAGTTCTCCAAAACCTAGAAATCGTTTATGGAAATTTTGCCTAAAGTGTCTCAATTAGAATATTAACCGAGTTTTAATAATTTCCTCAGTCTAAACTTAGGAAATATGGTTAATTAATTAGTATTAATTGAGATAAGGCAAGAATAGTCTAGACTCACACGAATCGATTCCAAGATGATCTTAGCCATTGATTAAGTTCTAATCTTAGTCGTCAGTGCTCCAACAGAGGATTATAAGAGGAGGTCAATGTGGTGATGGAGAAAACACTTCAGCAATTCGATTTCATAGGTAGATTGATTCCCAGAGTAGTAGCATTCAGTTGTCAGAGAGAGAGTCAGTGAGAGCGAAGCAGTGTGAGGGGCAGGGACAATGATCTGGAGAAAATATTTTCCAAATCCGCAGAGGCAGGAGCAAGAGGGCCGAGTTATCCCGGAGAGGCAGCGCTGAGGGACAGCGCAGTTGCTTCAGCCAGGAAGTTCGAATTGGAGGAAGGAAAAATCGTTCTTAGTTCCAGAGGCCGGGAAGAAGTCCCAGAGTGTCGGAGAGACAATTTTCTCAATATCCAAATGCAGAATGACTTCATCAAAGCCTAGTCCGAGGCAAGTCGTTCATCCAGCTACGCAAAGCAATGCAAAGGCTGGCGTAGACCTCCAAGAGGCCGAGTTCTGGTAGACAAAGTCGTGCCAGAAATTGCTTGAGGTAGAAGGGCAATTTCCCTTCAATATTTTGCCCAGATTTTCTTGTTGTTTGGATTCCAGTTGGGCATCCATAGATGTACTCATATATCACTGTTGCATAATAAAATAAAACCCTCATCTATTGCACCAGTTTTCCCAAGTTGGATTTTTCCAGGTACTTTTGTTCAAAAATAATTGTGTAAATTTTACGTGTGTGCTGGCATTTCTTCCAGCGTTTATTCTTCCACAGTTTTTATTTGTGAAGGCTCCAGTGTATTTATTTCGATATTTGTCGTAGGAAACAACAGATAAATTGTTAAATAAAATTAACAATTAGAAGAAATAATATCAGTTGCTCCAATAGAATTCCGGTTTTTGGAATTTTCACATGGTATCAGAGCACAGTTGAATAGTCGGAGAGCTCTGAGGTGAAACATAGGAATTATGTTGTTCAGAGTGGGCAGCATATCAAAATTCCCAGGGGCAGCGCAGTCACTTAGCCAAGAGGCCGAGTTGCTTGAGGAAATTTGATTTTTCTGAGAGGCAGAAAAAATTTGAGTTTACCAGATCAAGTGATTCTAGAGGCAGAGAGAGCAACTCATAACTTTTCGTTGAGTAGATCTCTAGTTGGACGCAAAGGGTTTCTGCAATAGTTTGCTAGAGCAGAACCTGCGTCGGGTGGAAGAAGAGCACACACTGAGGGAAAAATTCTCTCAAGGAACTTCTAGTCTTAGAAGTTCGAATTTCCAGTTGCAGATCGACAGTAGCAGCGAGTAGAGCCACGCATTCCAAGAGGGAGTGAGAGTAGCAGAGCAGCAGCTAAGCACAGGGGAAGAGGGAGTTTTCGACATTTTATCAGAGATGGCCACTCCATGGCTGAGAGATCAGGACATGTTGGATGGTGCTTCCAACTATGTCATCTGGAAGGCAAGGATCTCCTTCCTTTTAGATGAATTTGGCCTGAAAGCATATATCAATAATGTGGTGCCAATTCCCACGAATGCAGATCAATTGAAGGAGTACAAAAAGGAGATGGCATTGGCGAAACAGTTGATCCTAGATGGAGTCTAGGATCATGTAGTCTCGCATATAGCTGGAAAAGATACTGCCAAGAAGATTTGGGATGCTATTTACCACGTTGTATCAGGGTACTTCCGAGCAGCGGAAGATGTACCTCAAGGAGAAGCTGAGATGCATCAGGATGCAGAAAGGGGAAGGCATAGACCCCTTCCTTACCAAGATTTAGGAAGTCCGAGACAAATTGTCAGTTGTTGGGGCAACACCTCAACCCACGGAGCTAGTGAGATTGGCACTCAGCAGTGTCTCTGAGGAATGGCAAGTTCTTGTCCAAAGTATTTTGGGCAAAGACACGCTACCAGGATGGGACAGGATGTGGACTGACTTGCAGCAGCAAGAGTTGAGATGAGCTCTTTTGAAGAGCTCCATCAGTGGGAGCAGCAGCAGATCGAAGACTGTGAAGGGGGAGGAGAATGTGGCCATTGCATCTAAGGGTCCCAGTCAGGGGCATGTGGAGCAGAGGAAGAAGAAGAAGGACCTGTCGAAGGTCAAATGCCTCAAGTGTGGTGAGCTAGGCCACTATAGTACCCAGTGTCCTCTTAGGAAGAAGGACAAGGAGGAGAAGCAGAACCAGCAGGCAGCTTCAGCAGAGATAGACAGGCCTTCCTCCAGGTTGGAGGAAGACTTCACTATATTCGCCGATATACCTCCAGGAGTGAGGTGGGGTGACTTGGTATTGTAGACCTAGAGAGTTACAGATGGGCAAAATCCTTGAGGAGTCCACCTCTTGGATCAATACTTGGCTACGGGCGCCCACAGTATTCACTACCAAGATGGACCAGTGGCAGTTGATGCAGTCAGATGCCAGAGTGACAGTTCCAGAGACTAGTAGAAGTCAGATGTTGAGGAGGTTGTGCAGAGTTGACAGCAGTGCAGTTGCCACAGTGTAGAGTCAGCAGCAGCGCAAAGTCTTCAATGGACAGTGCAGAGGCTAGTAGCAGTCAGGTTTCAGGTGACAGATGCATCATACTCAACACAGTTGGTTCAGTATTTTGGATGTTTTTTTGTTGCAGTTACAATGTCAGCAGATGAGAGGGAGTTGCAATCCAAATGTAGTGTTGGCAGTAGTTCAGCAGGGTCAGTGGCAGCACAGATGCAGCTCATATCAGACTTGTGCAGTGGTTGGTGGGCAGTAGCAGCCAGACATGAGCATCGTGACATGAGATGATGCAGAGACTGGGTGTTGTGGCAACAGGTGCAGCACTAGAACACATTCCTCGCTAAGAGGGAGTGTTAGTTTTTCTAGCATTGCATATGTTCTAGCCACGAAACTTTGTGGAGAGGCTAGAATACATGAGTTCTCCAAAACCCAGAAATCATTTATGAAGATTCTGCCTAGAAGTGTCTCAATTAGATTATTAACAGATTTTAAAATATTTCCTAAGTTTAAACTTAGGTAATATGGTTAATTAAACAATATTAATTGAGATAAGGTGAGAATAGTCTAGAAACTCACACGGATCGACTCCAAGATGATCCTAGCAATTGATTAAGTTCTAATCTTGGTCGTCGATGCTCCAACAGAGGATTATAAGAAAAGGTCGATGTGGTGATGGAGAAAACACTTCAGCATTCGATTTCGTAGGCAGATCGATTTACAGAGTAGCAGCAGTCAGTTGCTGGAGAGAGAGTCAATGAGATCGACGCAGTGTGAGGGGCAGGGACAATGATCCAGAGGAAAGATTTTCCAGATACGAAGAGGCAGCAGCAAGATGGCCGAGTTATCCCAGAGAGGCAGCGTTGAGGGACAATGCAGTTGCTTCAGCCAGGTAGTTCAATTTGGAGGAAGGAAAAATCGTTCTCAGTTCCAGAGGCCAAGAAGAAGTCCCAGAGTGCCAAAGAGACGATTTTCTCAGCATCCAAAGGTAGAACGACTTCATCAGAGCCCAATCTGAGGCAAGTCGTTGAAGTCGTGCAACCAACTACACAGAGCAACGTAGAGGCTAACGCAGAGCTCCAGGACGTCGAGTTCTAGTAGACAAAGTCGTGCCAGAGATTGCTTGAGGGAGAAGGGTAATTTCCCTTCAGTATTTTGCCCACATTTTCTTCTTGTTTGGATTGTCAATTAAGCATCCATAGATGTACTCAAATTTCATTGTTGCATAATAAAATAAAACCCTCATCTGCTACATCGATTTTCCTGAGTTGGGTTTTTCCGGGGACTTTTGTCCAAAAATAATTGTGTAAATTTTATGAGTGTGCTAGCATTTCTTCCAACGTTTATTATTTCGTCGTTTTTATTTCAAGGTTGCAAAGTATTTATTTCAATATTTTCCATAGGAAACAGCAGATAAATTGTTAAATAAAATTAACAATTAGAAGAAATAATATCAGATGCTGCAATAGGATTCCAGTTTTCGTAATTTTCATAGGGCTTCATTCTTCCAATGGAATCGCCAATAATGATATGTCAATATGTCGTATGGGGCGTTGTTGTCGCACAGAATGTCCAGGCACCGCAACAACGGCTCAGATCGAGGACTGTCACCCTGATCCCCAATCTCTCTGTTTAAGCTGTCTTCTTATAGCAGACTAAGGAGGGTATACCCCATGGAAATGGAATGAAGGAAAACTAGTTGGGAACCAAACAGTTCAGGAGACACAATTAAACGACCAAATATTTGTAAAAGATCTAGCAAGATTAAATGATTTGATTAAATTTGAATGATTGATACCAGTGCCTTATGGAGTCAACTATCATGCTAAGGAAATTACAACCAAGTACTTGATGAGAAACTGCTGCTATGCAATGCTAACTTAAAATGCAGAATGCAAGGAAAATGATTTGAAGAAGGAGCGAGATGAAGCAAGCTTCGAAAATGAGAGGTGATGTTGAAAGCCTAAAGCACTTAGATTACAAATAATCTGATCTAACCACTAAATACTTAAGTGGGAGTGCCAATTATGAAGATGCCAAAAATTACTCAGTTAAAAGATATATAATTCATCACAGATCCACAATAGAGTGCTAAAAAAAGATATCAATCACACTTGAAAAATTTCTCAAACTTAAACATTCAATATAAATCCAATAATTCAAGTAAATGAAACAAAAGTTAATTAAACAATAAGTGATTTTAATCGATAGCAAACATTTAAAATCCCATCAAACTCAACTGAAGGATATGAAAGTAATTAGCACTTAAATCTCAATAATTAGTCATCAAGAAATAACATGAAATTTAGATGCTAAATAAACACTTCATCAAGTAATATATGGATTAAACGATATTCTAAAATAATGCAAATCCAATAATAATTCTTATTTTTCTCCTATAATCAAACTTAAGATATATTCTTTAGCAAGATTTCAGCTCTGAAATATTAATTGCATCAGTAATTTAAGCCATTATCAGCAAACAAATGATACTGGCACCAATGCCCAAAATGACTAAAAATAGTAAAAATTATTTAACTTGAAGAAAAATCAATTTTTAGGGTTTGATTAAGAGAAACTTCAGATCTGATATTTTTATTTCAGCAGTGAAATAGTGACAGATCGGCAAGATAAAACTGCTAACAATAGCTGCCAAATACTTCCAGAAATAGCAAAAAATATATTAAAATTTGAAAATTTCAATTTTAAGACTTTAAGAGAGTTTGATTCAATAATTTTCAGAACTGATAAGTTTATAACAACAGTAAATTGATAACATACCAACAAACTGAAAATACTGAAAATGATCCCCACAATATCTAAAAATAGTAAGTTTTTTCAAAAAACTAAAAATTCAAATTTTTGGACCTTATTTAGGATATGCATCAAAAATATTCAGATTTGATTTTTCACAATTATGCAGTAATTTCCAGCAAGCTTCAAAGTCAGATCTAAGCAAAATTAAAGATGCTCAAATAACCAAAAATTCTGAAAATGAAAAATTTGAAATTCTAAACAATTTTGACCATATAAAATGTTTTTTTAGGGCCTAATTATTTGTGATTTGTTTGTTGTAATAAAATTTGCAGAAAATAAGGGTTTAGAGATCAAACCCTTAGCCCAAGGCTTTGAAGATCCCACCGTTAAAAATCATTGAAAATTTGGGATAATATTGCCTCTTGAAAAATAGAATTTTAGAGACCAAAATCCTACGAAAATAGCCTCAAAAGCCTAGAAATCTAGGGTTTTTGAGGTCTCCAATGCCAATTTTTTAAATCTGAAATCCCTGCAAAAATTTCGGTGGCTGACCCTGCAAAATTTTCTAGAGACTACATCTTACCCTCTAGGGCCTAGATCTAGCTCTTCTTCCTCTTGATCTCACCTGCAAACAAATATTGAGCCCAGATCTTGCCATCCAGGGTCTAGATCTGACTCAGATTTGAAGATTTCATTGGCTGATTTTTCAAATATATTCCTGCACAAGTGAAAAGAGAAAAACCCAATACCCAATATGTACAAAAATAAAGAAAATCCTAAAAACCCAAATGATAGAATTCAAAATTAAGTTACAAAACTTCAGATCTACACAAGTAAATTACAGATCTATACAAATAAGTCACAGATCTATACAAATAAGTTACAAATCTATATAATACATCTACAAATTTATGCACAAGAGTTGCAGATTTGTTAGATTTGAAGAGTGTAAGTCTGACTTTGCTCTCAGATCTGAAGATCTAAGGCTCTTACTAGCTAGATCTAACTTTAAATTCAACAAAAGTTAAGATAAAAAAAAAAAATTAGGCACAAGCTCTAAAAAACCTGCAAAAAGAGAACTTAAAATAAACTTGGGGAATTAGATCCGGAGGGCTCTTCAGCTCTTATTTCCTTGGGAGTCCGTTGGTCCAATCGAGGACTTCCCTAAACGCTCAATTCTAAATTAGAGAGATTTCTGCACACTTAAAGTTAAATCGTTAAATCAACAGAGAAATAAGATAAAAATAAAACTTTCAAGAATTAGAGATACATGCTAACTCAATCCAATTAAAATTCTTACCGTAAATCCAGTAACCTAAGCAAGATACATGTGCAATAGACTACTTTACAAGTGCTATTAATTAACAATTCATTGAAATAATTACCAGTAGAATATAAAGAACCAGTTTACCATAAAATGCCGAAGAGGAACACAACCATCAAATAAACCCCCAAAAACTTCGTTTGTATTATTCCAGAAAGTAGTATAGGAGAGCTTCAAGAGCTAGTACACGATCAAAAGATCAGATGAAAATCAAACTGACACTAACCTCTAATTTATAGGTGAAATCTCCAACGGCTAGTTCATTTGATCCCTGTCAAAGTAATCTCAACCGTCAAGAAGGATTTGATTATCTTTTAATCTCGTCCGTCGAAATTATTATTTTTTGAAGAATTTCGAAATTTTCAATTAATTCTCTTTTAATTAACTCAAAGATTATAATTTTGAGTTAATTACTTCAAAATTTTGATTGACTTAACTACTAAGGCTCAAGGGTCCAAAATTTCTCAAAACTTTCAATATTCCCTTGGCCCGAGACCTTTAAAATTTATTTTTTAGAGACTCACGAATTTTTCCTTTGAAGAATTTAAATTTACCTATGACATTAAATTAATTAAATTTATGGCTTAGGATTTTTAATTTAATTTGACCAAAAAATTTAATTAATTGCCTCATGAAGGGATTAATTATTTTCCAACCCTCTTTACATAAGATTTATCCATTAAACCCATGAGGGGAACACCCATTCGTAACAGACCCTCAATAATCTACCGAATTATGCGATTAAAAAATATGACCTAGTAGTTCCAGCAATCTGCAATAAAATGATCTAGCTAATTAGTTAGGATCATTCCCAGATTACATTTGCAAAGACTCGATAAAAAACACTAAAACTCACTTAATATATTGACGACAAAATCCACCCTAGCTTTGGGGTGAGGCTAGAGGGGAAAAACTCTACCGATCATTTGTGTCTAGAAACACAGATGAATCGATGAGACGAAAAACCTCATAGGATAGAAATCATCACCCAAAATACTAGGCTTACTTAGGTTGTTACATACATGATGGTCTTACTAAGATCATTTACATTATAAACATGCAAAATGGGTTTACATCATTTACAAAACTGTCGACTGAATGATGAAATTTGAATGGCACGAACACTCGAACATAATAGATCCCTTTTGCGAAAAAAGGTGTGTATTGCTATGGGTTCGTTGACAAAGAGTGGTCAACAGGGCACAAAACATGTCTCATGTCCCCAGAAACGGCACCAAAAATGTTGTCGCTTAAACTAGTAGCGGTCCTAGGAGGGGTTCCTATAAAGCAACTACTAGGTCGAGGGCAACAATGGAGCGATAACCCACTGTCACCTCATCTAAGGCCCCCTGCTCTTTACAAACTTTCACCCATGCGAGGAGACCCGATATAATGGCAATCACAATATGAGTATATCAATGAGAGGAATAAAAAGGTGATTCCAATGGCATATTCACAAGAGGGGCTCAAATGTATGGTTTTCTTGCTTGAGAAGCAAGGTGTAAGGCTCTCTAGGAAGGGCCTGGGGGATTTCAAGGGTTAGGATTTGAGGATAGGACTTGTAAAGGAGATACCTAGTCCTAAAAATCCTTGTGAAAATTCGGTTTCCAAGTGATCTTTGTGAAATTAGCTTCAATAAGTTGCGAGACCATACGAGACCAAGTAGACCCAAAAATTAGGTCAAGGATATGGAGTTGATCACCCAATGAGGAGCTTGACCTAATTAGGCAGGAGAAGAGGATCAAAGGACAAATTGTAT
The DNA here is from genome assembly GCA_034641835.2 of Pinus albicaulis. NCBI lineage: Eukaryota > Viridiplantae > Streptophyta > Pinopsida > Pinales > Pinaceae > Pinus > Pinus albicaulis. The sequence continues at coordinate 640,668,887 of CM076574.1, read as the reverse complement.
TTGAGGTTTGAATTCAACGATCCTAATGAGGACACGAGCCAAGGGAAAACTAAGGCAAGAAATGGTCCTTGAGCTAGGGCTTGCTATATCTCGAAATCTCATCGTCTGATTTAATTCAAATTTGGAGGGCCTCTAGAGAATAATGAGATAGTTGATACCCTAGGTGACCTATGTAAGTTAGGCCTAGAAAAAAGAGGGAGCTAAAAAGAATAAGCATTGAAAATGATCACCAGTGGAGGATTTGTGCCTTTTCCTTTGGGAGAGATGGAGTCAAGGAGAATTTATGGTCTAGGAAGAATTCACCCAATCAAGGAGGCCTTCAATAACTTCGCATGGCATTTATAGCATGAGAACAACTACTGCAAGAACTTTATAGTTCCATTTGCAATAAATTACGACTTATCGAGATGTATTTAACATAAATTATCTCTAGGAACATTCACCCATTCATACATGGCCCATGACATGATGAAACACTATTAAACATCAAATTTCCACAATTTCGCATAAGAAAAGCAGTTAATTTTAGCCTAATATAGCGAAAATCCCAGCAACGTGCATGTGACAAAAGTAAATAACAAGAATAGCATTAAAAGAGAACTTACATGTAAGAAAGAGTATATCCAATCATCAAGATATGCCAATAGAGAAGCTCCAAGACAAAATGAAAGAAATCCAAAAAATTCATCCATTCATCAAACCTCATCCTCCAAAAAGGATAGCAAAATTCTCACAAGAGGAGATCACCCAATCCCAGTGATGATGAGAGAATGAATCACCTCACCTCTATTTATACAATCACTAATAAGTTCAATTTAGCTAATTTGGCCTAGTTGAGCCCATAAAATAAAATAATGTGCAGAACAATAATACCTTTGGTGACAAGCCCACCAAATAGCTAAATAATACAAGAATAAGCCTCTCAAGAGGGTCGAATGATCAACCAAGTGAGTCGCTAGGCCTTTGAGGAGGCCTAATGAAGTCCAAGGGGTGCCATGATGAAGAAATGGAATCCAAACATAGTGGACAAGGGTTTGGCCCCATGTTTTCCAAGCAAAAACTTGTGGTGCTCGCAAGTGGGTGTGGGGGCACAAAGTCATCCTCATGGGTCTCCAAATGGATCGAAAGCGCCTGTAGTCCATCTATAAGGGTTGGAATGATGACATAAGCCCTCTGTTTGCAATTGGGGACAATCCTCTGGATCCTGGAACATCTGCCATGTGTATGGTCCATCTGTGGAGCCTGCTGGGCATGTTGAACCAAGTGCATCATCCTCATCCCAAAGGTGGAATAGGAGCAATCAACGAACGTTGTTGGGGATCCATGAAGTAATATCGGCTATGGTGGAGGCCCATGGCTCCCAACGCTCACCCTACAAGTGCCAATGTGGCCCTCTGGAGGGCTAGGACCCCATATAGAGAGACCAAACCCCAGATGGGAATCCACCTGCAACCCTGCATAAGAACCAATGCATCCCCTTGCCCTCCAATACAACAAATCATTAGAATAATCAAGTAAAAGAGCTTACAAGCAATGGAATCAATGGGGCACTTCATGGTGGCATGCCCTTCCATAGTGGTCTTTGGTATGCACAAGTGTCTCCAAAGCTCAGTAGGGGGTTAGCCAAGGACCCTCTTAGGTGGTTTCAACCTCTAGAGGGGGTGACATACTCTTGGTACATCCCTCAAATGGTAGGTGACAAATGATATAATAATGGAGCAGAGTGGGGATCAGAGGAAATCATCCAGACCACATGCCATGGTTCATGGGTAGCTATAATAAGGAAAGCCCACACTTGGGTATGTGAGCATAGGAAGGAGCAAATCGTGGTACATGATGTTAAAATATGATAGCTCAGGGATGAATTTCTCCTAGAAGAAATCATATATTTCAGTTCTGTTTGAACCACCTATAACAAAATTTCATTTCTAACAATTCAAATATGACTTTCCAAAAATAGTAAGTCACGTCTCAATTTGGAAGCGATTTTCCAAAAATAGAAAGTCATTTCTAAATGATTAAGGATGATCTTGATATATGGAATCCATTTTAAAATCAACTCAATCATGATTATGCAAGTCGAGAATTAATATTTTTATCCTTACTAGTATTATTATTATTATAATACTATTATTTATAAAATAGTCTAAAGTCATTCACCTTTAATGGATTAATAAAAACGAGTTCTCTCATGAAATAAGTAAATTAACTTGAGAATCTCTTAATTGGCAAATTGAACCTCTCTCTTGGAATAAAATCGTAACTCCACACTTCAGAGAATGTAACTCTCCCTCACTAATTCAATGTATGATAAAAGTGTAACTCCTCATTAAATGCACTTGTAACTCCCTCATTCAATTTGATTTGTAACTCTAACCAAATATTCTCTCATGTCCAAGTGTAACTCTTTCTCTCTAATTAGAATTGTAACTCCTCAAGACAAGTGTACCTCTCTCTCTATTCTTGGGATGAGTTACACTTCTACTCAAGTAACCCTTCCCTCATAGAATTCAAATCTCTTATTATTTGCTCAAGGAATGAATTCATTTTCTAACTCCTCTCATTTCTCATCTATTTAAGCAAAAGCAAGTAAGAGTTGAGAATAACATGTTCATTGTGAATCAGGAGAGTTAGAGTTAAGTGTGTGCAAGATAAGTGTGAGCAAAAGTGAAGAGTAAGAGCAAGGGAAGAGTTGGAGCAAGTATGTAGGACAAGATCTAATCAAGAGAAGGAGGAGATTTTCAAACAAAGAGCAAGATCACTTTAGCTGCAAGTTGATCAAACATTGGTGACTTTATTCATTCGCGCTCTCTCTCTCTCTCTACTCTGCTAAACAATTAAAAAAATCGAATATAAGAAAAATCATTTGGGTTTTTCCCTGATCATTGGACCTAACTCTCAGTGTCTCATATTTGTGTTTGGTTGTTTTCATATGATCTTCATGTTTATGTTCTATCTACAATTTATGATCTGAAAAGTTGTGAAGAAGAAATTTTCATTCTAAATAATTGTAACAACATAGTACATTTAGTTTTGTGCAAAGAACATTCAATTTTTTGCAAAGTACATTCAGTTTTACACAAAGTAAATTCAAATTTCTGCAAAAGAAATTCAGTTTTCTGTAAAGTACATTCAGCTTTTTGCAAAGTACATTCAGTGCCATTCCGTTTTCTGCAAAGAACTTTCAATTTTTTTCAAGTACATTCAGTTTTCTGCATAGAAATTTCAAGTTTCTGCAAAGAAATTTTAAATTTCTGCATAGAACTTTCAGATTTTAACATGGTATCAAAGCCTTGGTGAAGACAAGTCCAAGGAGATCAGAGACCACCGAAAGAGACCCCACTTACTGCCAAAGTTTTCTGATTAAGATGACTTCGTCCTACTTCAAGATAGAGGAGAATTTGAATGATGCTTCAAACTTTGGTCCATGGAAAGCAAGGGTAGATATCACTCTTGAAGAACACAAAATTTTGGAGTATGTTGAAGACACAATAACTGATCCACCAGAGAATGCTAGTGCTGATGTCAAATCCAAATATAAAAAGGGTGAAATCAAAGCTGGAAAAATTATCTTTAATTCTCTTAGTGATCATCTCATTACTTATGTTTCTGGTTTGAAGAAAGCTAAAGAAATGTATGACAAACTAATTAGTAACTTGAACCAGATTATTTCCTTAAAGGATCAGTTGAAGGACATCAAGATGAATAGAGGAGAGACAGTTCAAACATACTTCCTGAGAATGACTAAAATCAGGAATCAACTGTCAACAATTGATGAAGTTGTACCCAATAAATAAATGGTGTTGATTGTGCTTTGATGTGTTTCACTTGTTTGGGAGAATTTTATCACCACAATCAGCAATATCAATATTATTCCCACATTTGATGAGTTGCTGGGAAAGTGTATCCAAGAGGAAGCCAAAATGATCTCCAAAGGGAGAATTTCACATCATGAAAAAGGAGAACCTACTGCATTTTCAGCCTATGACAAAAAAAGAAAGGTAATAAAAGGAAATATGTTTTCAAATCAAACAAAGGAAATCTAGACATGTCAAAAGTTAGATGCTCTAACTATCAAAAGCATGGTCATTTTGCTTGTGACTGCAAAAAAAGAAGAAGAGCTCCTAGATTCAAAAACAAATCTGATTATAGAAAAAACTCTTCTGAAAATCAAAGAAAAGGGCTTCCTAAGAAAACAAGAAATCCAAGATATAGAAATAATGCAGCGGAAAATCAATCAGAATATTTTATTGTTTCTGTTATTTCTAGTTATTCTTCTGCAGATTCATTTGATACCTAGTTAGTTGATAGTGGTGCTTCCAAACATTTTACTGGTTTAAAAGAGGTTCTCTCTAATCTAGTTGAGAGGGAGACTAATTTAAATGTTATCCTTGGAGATAATTCTACTCACCAAGTTAAAGGTTATGGTTCAGTTTCATTTCAGTTAGATGATGGCAAATCTATTTTTCTGCAAGAAGTTGTGTATGTACCTGGTTTTAAAAAGAATCTTGTATCCATATTTGCTCCAGAAGATAAAGGAATGAAAGTTATTTTTTATTAATGGAAAAGTTATAACTTTCTCTTTGAATTCAAGTATGAGAGAATCATTCACTCTTGGATCAAGAAGTTAAGGGCTTTACAAAGTCGATGGTAAACACATTCATGCATTGGTCTATGATACCGATCTTCAGTGTGAGCTATGGCACAGAGGATTTGCTCACCTACACTACAAAGTCTTATCTCGTGTAACGAAGATAGTTTCTGGAATGTCTGAAATCAAAATGGATCATGAAGGAGTTTTTCCAGGATGTGCTAATGGAAAGCATATAAAGGGACCATTTCCTTCAAGCAAAACAAAAATTAGTCAGGTACTTCAGCTCATACACTCTGATTTATCTAGACCAATGTCTGTAACTTCTCTTGGTGGATACTTGTATTTCATAATTTTTGTAGATTATTTTTATCACAAGACATGGATATTTTTTTTGAAAGGGAAAGAGGAAGCATTTGACATGTTCAGAGATTTCAAGGCTTTGATTGAATATCAAACGAGAAAGTTGATCAAAGTTTTCCGATTTGATAATGGGGGAGAGTTCACCTCAAATGAATTTAATGATCTTTGTAAATATGTTGAAATAAAGAAATAAACCATTGTGTTGTACAATCCACAACAGAATGGTGTGGTTGAGAGGAAGAATAAAACCATTATGGAAGCAGTCAGAGCCATGCTGCATGATCAAAACCTACCTAAGTTTCTGTGAGGAGACGCTGCAAATATTGTTGTTTATGTGCAAAAAGAACTCATCAGGCCTTTGACAGTAAGACTCCTGAAGAGGTCTTCACTAGTAAAAGGTCTGAGATGAGTCATTTGAGAATCTTTGGTTGTCATGTGTACTTCCATGTGCCGAAAAAGAAAAGGAACAAACCAGAAGCTTCAAGTAAAAAAGGTATGTTTGTTGGTTATTGTGATAATTCAAAAGCTTATAGAATTTATGTCCCTGGTCAAAAAACTATTAAGTTTAGCAGAGACGTAACATTTGATGAAGATTCATCTCTTAGAAAAGCAAGAGAGTCTCCTCCTCCTGCCATTGCTGAAAGACAAGTTGTTAATGAAAAAGAGCCTGCATCTGAGTTTGAATCGGAACCTGAGAATGAGCTTGCTAATAATCCCATGGGTTCCATGAGTTCTCTAGATCTTCCACCACATGATCCTCCTACCAGAAAGAGACCACTATGGTTGTGAGAGACCTTGCAAGATGTTGAACAACATGTTGCCCCAAGAGGAACATTCAAAAAAAGTAAGAAGCCAAGTAGGTTTCAAGGGTATGTTGCTGCCATGAGCAACATCATTCAGGCAAAACCATGCACCTTTGAAAAAGCTGCAAAAGAACAAGTTTGGAAAGATGCCATGACTGATGAATGTGAAAATTTTTGAATCCTTATTACAGAAATCATACTGCTAACTATCGATTTACTTCTACTTGATTTATTACACAAGTTATTTAACTGAATATTCAGAAAAACTTCGAAGTAAACACAAATAGCAGCCTACACAAATAGAGATCATTTACCGAACATCACACACATATGACAAATGTCACAGATTTTTCGAACAAATGTCCCCAGAAAAACCCAATGTGGGAAAACCGGTGCAGCAACTCTACAGGGTTTTATTATTATGCAGAATCTGAATACAACATTCTGGGCACAAGAAATGGTTTTCCCTACACAGAAATTACACGACAATTGTACCTTATCATTCAGAGACAAAATATGGCTAAATCACACCCTCAATCGGGAATTACAGATAACGAGCCCTTTCTGGCCCACTGGAACCCTCAGCGCACCTCCTCCATCCTCTACGTCAGCCCCTCTAGCCCAGTGTAGCCTTTGCGCAACACAAGTTGCCCCTTCGTCACCTTGAACGCCTTTGTGTTACCTCTGCGTCACCCTCTGCGTGGTCTCTACATCAGTTTGGTTGGGTTGCGTCCCTCCTGATGGCTTCTACGTTGCCTGGTACAATGTTGCCTCTCTACTGTTGTATTCTCAGCCTTGGATCAAATCATCCCTTGTCGATATTTGCCCCTCACTGCATTGCAAACTCACTTCAAAATCCTCAGTAAACCCCGCCCCAGAATTTTGACTTAGCTTCAGTGCATCTGCTGTGTGTGTGCTCCAACTAGCCCCAAGCCATTCCTTTATATTTTTCTTGTTGGCAAACCAACGGTCGTGATCTAATTTCTAATCAATGGCTAAGATTAAAAGAATGTTTGATCCACGTCACTTAGAACATTCTCATCACATGTGTAAATTAATTCACTTTAATTTTTTTAATTTCCCCAAGTTAGACTTAGGGTCCCCATTAAAAAAGTTAATTATTTGAATAACTTTTACTTCAGATTGAATTTCTCCAAACGCTTTCTAGGTCTTGGAGATCTCATGTGTTCCAGCCCCTCCACAAATTTTCAGGGCTAGAGCACACCCAATGCTACCCCAAAATCTCAACACTCCCTCTTAGCGAGGAGTGTGCTCTAGCAATTCTTGCACACTGAAGCATTGCCTTGATCTCTGACATCGGTCTTTGCGTTGATGCTTGGCCTGCTGCCCTCCATCTACTGTGTTGCTGCTCTATGCACTGTTGCCTATGTCTCTGTCATAGACACTGCAACATCTGTACTGCAACGCCCTCTCAAATTGTTGCATCATGCTGCCAACTGCTGCACTGCAACTCAATGGCTGAGAAGTAAGCAACTGAAGGACCCCTGCCCAATCACTGACAGACAAATCAGTTGGCCTGCATCTCATCATTGAGGCTCCCTCGGTTGTTGCGCTGCGTTGTCTCCCTGAAGCCACTGCTTCTCTGCACTACGTAAACACTGCCCCTTTGCGTTGCTGAAGTCCCATCAGCCTCTTCGTTGCTGCTTCTACGCTGCTACTACTGCCACTGCACTGCGCTGCTCCAATATACAACGTCCCAACTCTGCCTCTGCTTCACTGTGATCTTCTACACGCACTATTCCAGTCATCCTGCTATTGTCTTAAGGCTCCCGTAGCTCGTATGTGATCCAAGAGTCTAGGCACCTCAAGGATCCTACCTGCCAATTTGTAGCTGCTCTACTGATCAATATCACCCCACCTCTTCTCTCGAGGCACATGAGCACTCATTGCCACATCATCCTCACTACCACTGTCCCCTATAGCTGTTGTTGCCTTGCAATCAGAAGATTCCTTGTCCTTCCTCTTAAGACAACTGTTGGCGAAGTGTCCAAGTTCGCCACTTTTAAAGCATCTGACCTTCGATAGGTCCTTCTTCCCTTGATGTCGTTGTCCCTTTGATACAAGGGTTATGTCCTCCTCCTCCTCCTTCTTCACTTTGCTAATTCCGTTGTTGAATTCCCTCTTGGTCATCCACCAGATCTCCTCTTGTCAAAGGATAGCCCACATGTCACCCCAATTAGGAAGTTGTGCTCTGCCCAAAATGCTTTGGACAAATGTCTCCCACTCATCGGTGACTGCATTCAGGGCAGTCCTTACCAAAAGCCCTGCATCCGGAGTTGCCCCCATGGCAATCAGCTGATCCCGGATAGTCTGCAATCTGGAGAGGAATGGATCGATCTCTTCCCCCTTATGCATCTGGAACATCCTCATCTAGTTCTCTAGAAGCATCTTTCGTTGGACGGAGCTACCTTGATACAACGTGGTCAAAGTTGTCCGCACCTCATGTGTCGTCTTCTTCTCGGCAATGTGTGGGACCATGTGATCCTTCACCTCATCCATGATTAAGCGCTTTGTGAGGATCATTCAGATCTTCAATCGGCGCTTCATTATCTTTCAATGGGTACAGTGGCAGTTGTTGTCGGAGGGAGAGTGCAGCAGTTCAGTTTTGGAGGTCAGCACAGTGCAGTAGTTTATATTGATGGCCAGTTCTCCATCTCAGCTCTTTTGGGTCAGATATATATGTAACCCCAGTTATCATTTATAATAAAAATTTGAGATTCTTCCTGTTTGATGTGTTAATGGATTGCAGTGTTTTATGTGTTTTTATTTTACATGGCAATCTTCTGTTTATTAATTCAGTAATTTTATGGTAAAATGTTGGGTTAGTGAAATTTCTGCAAAATTAGTAAAATATCCCATTTGGGGATATTATATCTGTCTTCTCTGCGATGTATTCCCGGTTCAGGAAAATCTCCAACCGAAATTACTCTGCCCCTCAACTACAATCAAGAATCACTTGGATCTTATTTTCTTTCGAGCACTGCTCTGTCAAAAAAAATCGATCTCTAGATCCTCTCGATGTAATTTACAAATGACCCTCAAGTTTTCCTTTATAGCCTTCTCGTTGACAAATCAACAGTCGAGATTAGATCTCCAATCAACAGCCAAGATTAAATTAGACTTGATCTGCTTTATCTAGAAGATTCACCCACAGTTTACATTAATACTGATTAATTATTTTAATTTCCTAAATTAGACTTGGGGCCCTCGTTAAAAATAATTAATTTTTCTTATAATATTGTTTCTGGGTGGAATTTCCCAAAACGATTTATGGGTTATTTGTTATGCGTGTGTCTAAGCCTCTCCACAAAGTTTGAGACTTAGAGCGCATCCGATGCTCCCAAAAATCAACACAAGAGGCTTAGTGGCAGAGTCAGCAGTAGCGTAGATTCTTCAGTAGACAGTGCAATGGCTAATAGCAGTCAGACGCTTAGGAGACAAATATAGAGACAGTTGATTCAGTATTTCAGATGCTTCTCAGTTGCAGTAGTTGCAGTAGAAGCAGTGACAGATGAAAGGGAGTTGCAATATAAATGCAAAGTTGGCAGTAGTATAGCAGTGTTAACAGTAGCACAAATGTAGCATCAGAGTTGCGCAGCGGTTGGTGGGCAGTGGCAAGTAGTCACAATGGCCAGTCATCAGCAACATATGGAAGATGATGTAAAGAGAGGGTGTTGGAAGTAGTTCAACACTAGAACACCATCCTCGCTAAGAGGGAGTGTTAATTTGTGTAGCATCAGATGGTGTTCTAGTCTCGACAGTTTTCATAGAGGGTAAGAAACACTAGGACTCCATAACCCATAAAAGTTTCTGGAAAATTCACCTAGAGATGGGTTAAGTTAATTAATCAGTAATTAAATTTTCCCTGACTTGGGAAAAATGACTAATTAATAGCAATTAATTGAGGAAGGTGAGATTTCTCTAGAAAAACACACGGATTGAATAGGAAATTATCTCAGCCATTGATTAAGTTTTAATATTGGTCGTTGGATTCCCACAGTGAGATTATAATAAGAATTCGATGGGTAGATGGAGGATGACACTTAAGATCGATTTCCTTGGGAAGTTCAATTTTCCAGAGAGCGACAACATTTTGCCGGAAAAGGTAGAGATAGAGTGGGGCAGAGACAATGAGTCTGAAGGAAGTCTTCCAGTTCTAAAGAATCAGCTACAGGAGGGTCGAGTTTCCTTAGTGACGTTGCGCAATGATGACGTAGAAGCTTTAGAGGCAGAGTTTGATTTGGCTAGTCAAAGGGTCAATTCAATAGTTGGAGATCGGGGGAGTTTCTTGAGAGGGCCAACAAGTCATTCTCAGAGGTAGAGTTCGGCAGACGGCTTGATTAGTTGCAGTTTCCAGGCAGAGCGTACTACTACTAGCACATAAGTGACGCAAAGGCTAACGCATGGGTTTCGTGGAGCACAAAAATTTTCAGTTTTGGAGTTGGATCAGTGCTGGGTGAGACAAAAAAATTCTCACTAATTTTTGTGGCCAGTTTTCTTGTAGTGGATTGTCAGTTTGGGCATCCACTTATACTCAGAATTTTCTCACTGTTGCTTAATAATAAAAACCCTCAACTACTGCACTAGTTTTCTCACATTGGGTTTTTCCAGGGACGTTTGTCCAAAAATAATAGTGTTATATTTTTGTGTGTCAGTGTTTTCTCAGTTTCTAGTTTATCTTCCACAGTATTTTTTATTTGTGAAGATTGCAGTGTGATTAACTCATTGTTGTCATAGCAATAAACTGCAAAATTAATTTATAGTTAGAAGAATTAATTCCAATTGCTACAATTGAATTCCAGCAGTGAAAATTTCACAATAATTGGCAGAGTTTTTCTCCCAAGTGTACCCCAAAGCTAGACTATGCCTCGATGGTGATGTCTTGGGTGACCCCTAGTGTATAGAGTCGATGTAAATTATCATACTAATCATATCTAAAGTCTTGCAGGATTTGGTAAAGTGCAAGTGTCTAATTTTAATTATTAAAATTTCCCACTAGTCAAGATTTTAATAATTATTTTGATCTAAATTGTGCAATGTAATGTCTATAGAAGTTGATAGGGGTATGAGTACTCATAATTAGAACCTCTACAACTCAATTTTCTATTTAGAAAAACTTTGAGGGTGAAAATGTGTTTAATCCCCTCTAGAGTCATTTAATTTATTTTTCTGGCAAAAAATGGAAAATAATTAGCCGAAAAATGGTCAAAATTAAAAATGAGATAAAAAGAAAACTTTCACCAAGTGAAAAATATTAAAAAAGGGAGTGTGCACTTTCCAAGAAGGGAATCTCCACAAATCAGGCAAGCAAAAATTCAAGAAAAAATCGTTGGGCCAGAAAAGAGGGATTAATTCCTAGAGAAATTGATTTTTTAAGAGAAATTGAATTTATGGTCCAAGTTGGTTAAATGAGTGGGAGTTTTTCAAGGAGAAAAAGTCAAAAAAAATAAATAAATAAATAAAAATAGTAATATATATATATATATATATTGGACCAAAACAAAAGGCTTCATCAAGGAATTCGATTTTTTTCCCAAGCAATCAAGGGTGAAGATTATTTTGACATGGATCAAACATTTAATCAGCTAGGATCAAGTCAAATTTGTGCACCTTCATGGACCTAACCTTTTTTCACTTGGAAGAGTCTCTAGAACTCTCATTTTTTCTAAATAAGGAAGCATATGCTCCTCACTGTAACATCTCTTGATATTGTACGGCTTTTGGCTCCTGAAGCTCTCTATTTTGAAATAATAAAACGCAAGTCTTTGGGGTGAAGTATTGTGGCTCTTCTTCCATGGATATGGTAATGATTCTTTGAGTTTTAAGTTTCTACTTGTAATCACATTTGTTATTTCCATTTGCGCATGGTAGAATTATTAGTATATAGCTATCTTATACTGGTAATTGAATTTGAAGAATATTTTAGGATTGGACATGGCTAGTGTGATTTTGTTTAAGTTACTATAACTTCCTTCCATTATATTTTTCCTGCCTCATTTGGATCTAACAAATCTTTTTTCTGAGTTGTGTATAAAATTATTTGATTGAATCAGATCTCAATCGTGAGGGGATGATTTTGCTTAAGTTAACCAACTCTTGAGTGAGGAAGTGGGAGAATCCACTCTATTTCACTTGAAGGATTTATCTAACGAATTTGTTGGAGGGTTTATAGACCTTAGCTTGAGGAAAATTTTATTTATATCAAATCTCTTTAAATCATCGTGCTTAATAGAAGAAATCTGCTATTTAGAGCTATTACTTGCTACTTGAAAAATGGAGTTGGACTCATATTCTTCATGATAGTCCTTGTAGATTTGTAAACAATTTCTTTTGTATAGATTTAATAAATTTGTATATATTTTGGATTTTACTTCGTTGGTATTGCAGATCTGAAGACGAGGGATAAAGGTTTTATCCTTGAGTTTACTTACAGGAGAATTACCCAAAATATTAAAAGAGAAATCGAGATCCATTCAAGCCAAACCTCTCTTTTTCCAAGCGACTAGGGTTATAAAGACAAATAAAAAAAATTTGGAGCCATCTACTTGTTTTAAAACCTTTTTCTATAGGGATGCAAGGGTTGCAGGACATTTTCTTCCTTAAATTCAATTTTTGCTCCAAAGTATTTATTTATAAATTGTCACAAATTTTCTTTTGAAGATTTCATTGGAGTTTTAACCACATTTTCTTGCAGGCCGCAAGCAAATCTAGGTCTTTTCTCTAGGGTCGTGAGTATATTATTGAAGGGTTTCAAAATCAATTATTTTTGTGCAGCTCAAACTTATCTAGCTACAAGCCTTTAAGGCTTACCCTAACTCGAAAGCGAATTTTTCTGAAGAGATTTGAGGCATAAATTTTCGTAATATTTTTCTAGGGTTTATTTTGACTCTATTTTGTTTTGCAGGACTTAGAAAAACTTTTAAGAGGAGGCTGCAAGCCTTTTCAAGCAACCAAACCCTTCGATCTTTTGCATATATTTTTCCCAAGGGTTTCATAATTCCTTTTTGAGCTTGGATCTCGTTTAAAAAAAACAAACAAGCATTCTACAAGGAATCGACTTGCAAATTTCTGGGAATTGGTTTGAAGCCCTCAATTGGGGTTTAACAACTTATTTTTGCAGGTTCGAGGGTATTTTTTGGAGAGGTCGTAAGCCCTATAGGCTCTTCCATTCACTGCTCTGAAAACACTTTCATTAAAATCTTTCTTATAAAAAAATTTGTGCTAACTGCCAAAGTCATGTAAAATTTCTAGTCCCCACTTCGGTTATTAGTTTTCCTTATCACTCCATGCATTCAGTTTTAAATCCATGCATGATAAAAATACTAAAATCTAGAAATGACAATAATTTCTGAAAACACAAATTTGGAGATTTCACCACTGCTAGAAAATGCACAAATGAAACATAGCAAAAATATGACAACCACACACAGAAAATGACAACTTGATTTTTGGTCAATGTGACCCTGAAAAAACCCCGTACAACTCTTGGGGAAAACTAGTTTGAGAGCTCTTCTTTATTTCTGGAAAACTTTTACAGAGAAAATGAATTACACAGGAAAAATTACAGCAATCACAAAAACCCACCTATCTCGATTTCCGTGGCAAACTTCCACCTTGAAATTTGTGCCAACAGCAGACAGAAATTTACAAAAATAAATGAAAGCATTAAATGTTGTACGGCTGTCTCGAAAAATGTGCCAGAACAGCCTGTACTAAACTGTACGAAAACGGTACAGCAGTCCTCAAAATTCGTGCCCCAAAATCTGCCTCAAAAAACATGCCTTTAACTGTTGTTTCTCCTCCTCGATTTCAGCGATGCACCTTCCTCAAAATGTGTGCAAAAAGAAGTTGTACAGATTTTGCCTTGGTATGCGTGCCAATAAATGGTGTTGTACGAATTTGCTAAATGCCTTGGGATGTGTGCCACGCTGTTGTACGGATTTGTTGCTATCCTTCACCTCCTTGCTCAGAAATTTCTCCTTGCTCTCTCTTCTCTTTCTCTCAAATGCTCATGAAAGACTGAATGATCTTTTCTCTTCATTTCTCCTTTTACCCTAACCCTAAGTGACTTTTGGAGAATCCCTAAATCCAATGGCTGAGATAGCTTTAGATCAAGGGCTGAGAATAAATGTGCATTTAATTCTCACTTTCTATTTTTTAACTCACCCACTTTAAATAAAGACCCACTTAGCCTTTTATTTCCATAGTCACTTTTTCACTTTCTAATTTTTCGTTGACTTCAATAAAGTCACTTTAAAATTAGAATGTAATCTTATCACTTATAAAGCCACTTTTAAATTAGACTGACTTTACCACTTATAAAGTCACTTTAGGAGAATAAGTACAAATAAAGTTTGGACACTTTTCCCTAGGCCAAAGATCAAAGCCTTAGGGAACCACTTGTCCTCTAATACCCAAATTTTAACACTCCCTCTTACCGAGGAAAGTGTTCCTCACCACTCCCATCTTGTCTCTGAAGTAGACATGGTTGCCCCGTGGTAAGGCTTTGGTGAAAATGTCTGCTACCTGCTCATCTGTGGAAATGTGCTCAAGCTTGACTGCTCCCTTTTGGACATAGTCTCGAATGAAGTGATACTTGATCCCAATATGCTTTGACCTGTCATGAAAAACTGGATTCTCCGTGAGTTTTATGCAACTTTGATTATCGCAGTAAATCACAGAAAGCCTCAATCCCTGACCAAATAGACCAAACAACATCTTGCGAAGCCATATGGCCTCACAACTAGCCAAACTAGCAGCCATATACTCGGCCTAAGGTGAGCTCAATGCAATTCACTGTTGTTTCCGGCTGAACCACGATACAACTGCCGAACCAACCCAAAACAACACCCTGAAGTACTCTTCTTGTCTGAAGCACAACCTGCCCAATCTGAATTTGTGTACCCTGTCAGTCTCACTCCATCACCATGTCTATAGTCCAAACCATAATCCACAATACCCTGCAAGTAACGAAGAATGTGTTTTGTAGCCACCCAGTGCACTCTCATGGGCTCACATGAACTGACTCATAGCGTTAACTGCGAAACATATATCTGGTCAAGTGTTGACTGTAGAAATTTCTGAATCTTATACTTTATGCAGAAATTATTACTGTTAACCCGGTTATGCTCCTCCTACTTATGCAAGTTATTAACTGAACAAATTCAAGTTAAAATCGAAGCAAAACACATAACAGATCTCTACCAATCCAGATCTAGAATAAGCACATGCACACATTGACAAAGTGATAGTTATTTCTAGACAAATAGTCCTCGGAAAAACCCAAGGTGGAAAAACCAGTCTCTGGCTACTGTAGGGTTCTATTATTAAGAATATTTCTGAATACACAAATCCGAGTTCCAGATCTGGAAATCCCGACAGAGAAAATACTAGATCTACAGCTCACTAGCTGATCTAGGGCCAAAATAATGACTAATCCACACCCTCAAATGGGATTTATAGAACTCAGCCAAGATTAGGGCCTAGAAACCCCAGCGCTGCCCCTGAAACATCCTGTGTCAGCCTCTGAAGCCACTGAAAGCCTTTGCGTCAGCCTTGGAAGTCCTCCAAACCCTCAGCGCTGCTCCGGAAGGGACTGCGTTACCCTAGACTGGGTGTCGCAGTCACTACGCTGCCCCTGAAGGGTCTCTGCGTAACCCTTGGGGGTTTCCTGAAAATTACACTGTCCTTGCTGCTGCTGTTGCTGCTGCCTTCCTCTGTGTTGTCCTTGAGTTGATCTCTGCCTCTTGTGTATTCTAGACCCTGAGATCAGATCATCCCCTTGGTCTAAATTCCTCTCTCTGCAACTGAAACACTTCTGAGTATTCTTAGCAAACCCTACCCTAGAATCTCAGTTTAGCTTCAGTGCTCTGCCTCTGTGTGTCTTTACAAATGACCCCAAGCCTTTCCTTTATACTTTTCTTGTTGACAAATCAATGGCCAAGATTAAATCTTTAATCAATGGCTAAGATTAAAAGAAAGCTTGATCTGTGTGACTTAAGACAATTTCATCACATGTTTAATGAAATTCACTTTAATTATTTTATTTTCCTAAGTTTTAACTTAGGAAATACATTAAAATAATTAATTAATTTACTATTTCCTAAACCAGATGAAATTTCCCAAATCAATTTTTTGGGTCTTGTAGAACAAGTGTACTCTAGTGCTTCCTCAAAATTTGGGACCTAGAGCACCACTGATGCTACCCCAAATACACAAAATCTCAACACTCTCTCCTAGCATCAAGGGTGTGCTCTAGCAATACATCACACTATGCATTACATGATTTTGGGTACTGGTTCTGTGTTGTTGAAGCTTGGCCTCCTGCCACTCAACGTTGCACTGTTGCTACCATTCTGTACTGCTGCCCATGACTCTGCCACTGCAACTTTTGTACTGCAGCTCCCTCTCAATATGTTGCATCTGTGCTGCTCATAGCACTGCCACTGCTGATATGTTGCACTGCAACTTCAGTTGTAGAGAGAAACGACTGAATCTCCTGCCCAATCTTTGACAAACAAGTTTGATGGGCTGCATCCTCATCACTGAAGCGCCATAGGCTACAGATCTATGCTGGCATCTAAAGAACGATGCACAGCTACAGCTTTGCCTGCATAATCAGACTCCCTCTGCACTATTGAAGTCACATCAGCTCCTTGTGCTGAAATCTATCACGTTGTTGCTGCACTACGTTGTCCCTCTAAAGCCTTCTGCGTTGTTGCAGCTCTGCACTGCGTAAGAAGAACTGCACTGCGTTGCTGAAGTCACATCAGCCTCTGCGCTACTACTGCTTCTACGCTGCTACTGCTTTGCTCTGCGCTGCTCCTCCCAGTCTTCAGATTTGCCTCTGCCTCTGCCTCATCTGTGATCTATGCACCTACTGCTCTACTTGTCCCGCTACTATCTTAAGGTTGTCGTAGCTCGCTTGTGATCCAAGAGATGAGTTGCTCAAGGATCTCACCACCCTTCCATGTAGCTCCTCTACATGTCCATGTCACCCCACCTCTGTGGTTCATGAGCACTCATGGTTGCATCATCTCCTGACCCATCATCTACCACAACTGCTTTGGAAGAAGATGCTTCCTTGTCCCTTTTCTTCTCCAGACAATGGCTGGCAAAATGTCCCATTTCACCACATTGGAAGCACTTGATCTTTGAAAGATCCTTCTTCTTCTTTGGCTGCTTCTTTGATGCCAAGGCTACATCTTCCTCATCTTCCTTCTTCACTTTGGTCAATCCTGGACTGTGCTGCCTCTTAGTGAACCTGCGGAGTTCTTCTTGACGCAAAATTGACCACAAGCTGTCCCAATCTGGGAGGTCCGCTCTGCCCAAGATACTTTGGACAAAGGTTTCCCACTCTTCCGTGACTGCATTGAGGGCAGTTTTGACTATCACAGCATCATCTATTGTTGCACCTGTTGCAGTCAGTTGATTCGTGATTGACTGTAGTCTAAAGAGGAAGTGCTCCATGTCTTCTCCCTTGGCCATCATTAATGACCTCATTTAGGTCTCCAACTACATTTTTCTTTGGACAGACTTTCCCTCATACAAGGAAGTCAAGGCCTTCCACATCTCATTAGTTGTCTTTTTGTCAGCTATGTGTGGTACAATATGGTCCTTGATACTATCCATAATCAACCGCTTGACATGCCCAGCAGCTTCCTTATGTTTCTGAAGGAGATCCGCATCTGTCGGTGTGGCTAGAGTTTGCTCTGCATGGTCTATTAGATTGTATGCCTCAAGGACAATCAGGATCCTTTCCTTCCAAACCAAAAAGTTTGAGAGGCCATCTAGTCTATCCTGAATACGCAATCCATGAGGATCCATCTACTCAGAATGTGTCGGAACTTCCTTTTCTCTTTGCTAGAGAAATGGATCTAAGGTCCTTGGTGAAACAGGTGCCTTCTGCTCTCTCTGACACTTGATTTCCCTCCTTGGAAATCTACCAAATCAACTATGATTCAACTTCTTCCTTGATCCTCTGATCAAACTGCAAGTTTCCTTTGGCAAGAAACTCTCTAAGAAGCTTATCTCCTCACAATCTTTGTCACTTGTGCTAAGGCTAAAAATCTGAAAACTTCAGAATTTTAACCCCACCAGCTCTTCTGAATTTCTGCATTCTTTTCTGGATCTGATAGATTCAGATCTAAATCACACTCGCTGGCTTCAGACTAAACCAGCGTTGTTTCTGAGTTGCCTCTGCGCAGTAATTGCGTGGACTTGCTAGGACACATCGTTGGACAGTGTCACCCTTCCCTCTGCATGAATATGCTCCTGAAAATTGCGTTGTCCCTTCAGATCTATGTTTTTGCTGCTTTCTGCAGCTAGAACCTTCAGTCTCTTCAGCTAGTGACCCTCCTAGATCTGCAATTGCTCTGATACCATGTAGAAATTTTTGAATCTTATACTTTATGCAGAAATTATTACTGTTAACGCGGTTATGCTCCTCCTACTTATGCAAGTTATTAACTGAATAAATTCAAGTTAAAATCGAAGCAAAACACATAACATCTCTCTACCAATCCAGATCTAGAATAAGCACATGCACACATTGACAAAGTGACAGTTATTTCTGGACAAACAGTTCCTGGAAAAACCCAAGGTGGGAAAACCGGTCTCTGGTTCCTGGAGGGTTCTATTATTAAGAATATTTCTGAATACACAAATCCAGGTTCCAAATCTGGAAATCCGGACAGAGAAAATACTAGATCTACAGCTCACTCGCTGATCTAGGGCCAAAATAATGACTGATCCACACCCTCAAACGAGATTTACAAAACTCAGCCAAGATTAGGGCCTAGAAACCCCAGCGATGCCCCTGAAAGGTCCTGCATCAGCCTCTGAAGCCCATGAAAGCCTATGTGTCAGCCTTGGAAGTCCTCCAAACCCTCAACGTTGCTCCGGAAGAGACTGCGTTACCCCAAATTGGGTGACACAGTCACTACGCTGCCCCTGAAGGGTCTCTATGTAACCCCTGGGGATTTCCTGAAAATTACGCTGTCCTTGCCGTTGCCTTCCTCTGCGTTGTCCTTGAGCTGATCTCTGCCTCTTGTATATTCTAGACCCCGAGATCAGATCATCCCCTTGGTCGAAATTCCCCTCTCTGCAGCTGAAACACTTCTGAGTATTCTTCGCAAACCCTGCCCTAGAATCTCAGCTTAGCTTCAGTGCTCTGCTTCTGTGTGTCTTTACAAATGACCCCAAGTATTTCCTTTATACTTTTCTCGTTGACAAATCAACGACCAAGATTACACCTTTAATCAATGGCTAAGATTAAAAGAAAGCTTGATCCGTGTGACTTAAGACAATTTCATCACATGTTTAATTAAATTAAATTTAATTATTTAATTTCCTAAGTTTTAACTTAGGAAATACATTAAAATAATTAATTAATTTAATATTTCCTAAACTAAATGAAATTTCCCAAATCCATTTCTGGGTCTTGTAGATCAAGTGTACTCTAGTCCTTCCTCAAAATTTGGGACCTAGAGCACAATTGATGCTACCCCAAATACACAAAATCTCAACATTGACCAAATACATCAATGATCCAATCAATTGTCTTTATAGTGTAGGATCCACCAACTCGGAATCAGAAGCGTTAAGCTTCTTCCAGTTAGTGATCATAGGTGTAGACATGGGTTTGCAGTCCTCCATGTGAAATCTGCTAAGAATATCCACAATGTACGTCCCCTATCCCAGGAAGAAATGCCCCTCCTCCTGCCACACCTCCAATCCCAGAAAATAATGCATCAAGCCGATATCCTTCATCTCGAACTCTGAAGCAAGATCTCTCTTGCAACCCTCAATGAGTCTCTCTGCTCCAGTGATGACCAAGTCATCAACATACAACACCAAGATGAGAGGCTCCTCACCTACCACAATGAAGTATAGGTTCGGATCAGCCTCACTCTTAGTGAAACCCAACTGCTGCAAGTATGTATCAATCCGAGAGTACCAAGCTCTGGGAGCTTGCAAGCCATAAAGTGCCTTTTTCAGTCTACATACATGGGTCTCATTCCCATGCACCTCAAAGCCCGACGGCTGCTCAATATAAACTTCCTCCTAAATGAAGCTATTGAGAAAGGTGGTCTTCACATCCATTTGGTGGATCTTCCAACCCATCTCTACTGCAATCGATATAATGGACCGAATAGGTGTATACCAAGCTACAGGAGCGAAGGTCTCCTCATAGTCAACTCCCTCTACCTGTGAGAACCCTATCGCCACAAACAGAGCCTTGAACTTCTCAATGCTGCCATCTGCAGCATGCTTTATCTTGTAGAGCCATTTGGATGTAACAAATGATTTACCTTCGGGCCTCAGCACTACCTCCCAAACATCGTTCTTCATAATAGAAGAATACTCCTCCATCATGGCCTCTCTCCAGACCTGCTGGCTAGTTGCCTCCTCATAACTAAAAGGCTCATTATCAATGATGCTTGTTACCAATGCCATGTAACTACAGAACCGCTTAGGTGATCTACTCTCTCTGACCTGTCTCTTTGGCCCAGCAACTGATGTGGCCTCACGCAAGGTGTCTTGAAGCCACTTGGGCTTCCTCTTCATTGAGTCTACTTCTCCCACCGGAGTGAAATAATTCTCATCATTATCAGAAACCTGAACTCCTGAAGGCTTGCCAACTGACCTCATAACTGAACCTGTGCCTGTAGACGCTGAAGTACCATGCAAACTGTCCATCAGTGGACTACCCTATGAACTGCTCTGCGAACTGCCCTGCATACTACCCGAAGAACCACCCACCTGACTCTGAGAGCCACTGCTCACTGATGTACCTGACACTGTAATCGATGTACCTCATGATCCCTGACCACTGGATCCCTGTGACTAACTCAATTGCTCCTGAGGGACTGGTAACTCTAGATAATGCAACTCCCGTGACCTCCTGAAAGCCCTCTCCTCCTCGAACTTCACATCCTGCCTGACAACCACTTTCCTCTTCGCAGGAATGTAAATCCGGTAAGCTTTCGAGGTCTCGCTATAACCCACAAAATGCCCTTGTCTGCAGTGGGCTCTAGCTTGGTCCTCTTCTCCTTGGGGACATAGGAATATGTAAGGCACCCAAAGATACGAAAGTGCCCAACATCAGGCTTCTTCCCAAAAAGAGCCTCCTCCAGAGTCACATTCCCCAAGGCACAATGTGGACTCCTATTCTGCAAGTAAACATCAGTGTTGCAGGCCTCTGCCCACAAAAATAAAGGTAACCCTCATGGCTTTGGCAGCCCCTACAATGGATCTGTTCTTCCTCTCTGCCACCCCGTTCTGTTGGGGGTTGTAAGGAACCGTGAACTCCCTCTTAATGCCTACCTCAACACAAAAATCCACAAACTCACCAAGGGTATACTCACCTCCATTGTCTGACCTGAGTACCTTGATCTTCCAACCAGTTTGGGTCTCCACAAGAGCTTTGAACTCTTGAAACTGCTTGAAGACGTCACTCTTGGTCTTCAAGAAATAAATCCAGGTCTTCCTGGATTGGTCATCAATGAATAAAACATAATACTCATAGCCACTCAAGGATACATGAGACATCCGACCACTCACATCGAAATGAATCAAGTCAAAGGTCCCTGTCGTCCTGCTGTCACGACTGGGAAAAGGGGATTTTGCAAACCACCCCATAGCACATCCTCTGCATACATCAAGGTGATCAGAACTGAAATCTGGCACACCAGTGGTGATCTCCCACAATGTCCTCAAGGCCCCATGATACATGTGACCCATTCTACGATGCCAAATCTCACACAACTCTGAACTGCTAGATCTATTGTCGGTCCTGTCTTTGGTGCTGCTACTCAATGCCATCAGGGGTTGGAATAAGAACTTGTACACCTTAGCATGGCGCACACCAATTACTCTAGCTGAAGAAGCTAGAGTTCCCCTAGGATATATAAGCACCGGTCCTCTCCTGAACAACACCTCATACCCTCTGTCCTCAAGTGCTAAGACGGATATCAGGTTCTTCTTCATTCCAAGCACATATAGAACATCTAACACTTTCAAGGGAGGTTTGGGTTCCCTATCAAATGTCAATGTTCCCACACCGACTGCTCTAACAATGTTGTCATCACCAAGTACTACCTCCATATCAGTATCACTCTCTGAAAGCTCTGAGAAGTACTCTCTGACTCCTGTCATGTGGCGAGAATCCTCACTGTCAACATACCAAATGCTATAAGATGCTCTGCTAGTACTGGAGAGTGCACACTCCCTCTGAACCTGTATGGCAGGTGATACTGCACTGGAGGACTCACAAGCTATGAGCCCAAACTCTCGATTAAAACTCTCTAAGAAGCCCTCTATCTCTACAAAAGCTACCATGGTTTTCTCTTTCCCCTTCTTGTTCTTCTTCTCCGGGCACACAACTGCATAGTGTCCCATATTTTGACAATTCCAACATTTGACTTTGGAATAGTCCTTCTCTTTGTTCACATGCTTGCCTTTACCTTTCCCTTTGCCTCCACTGCTAGAAGCTCCCTTCTTTGCTTTGCCCTTCTTGCTTCTTGCCAACAATGCCACATTGTCATCCTCCTCCCCCTGTTTGGCTGCCCCAAGATAGTTCTTTCTGATCTCATTCTGAATGCAATCATCCCACAACCTCTCCTATCCGGGAAGGTTCTCACGCGCAACAATACCATCCACAAAGCTCTCCCAAGACTTGGGAAGTCCATTCAAAGCTATCCTCACCAACTCAGTGGGTGCAATGGTCTCACCAACGGCTACCAACTCATCTCTCACTGAAGTGATCTTTGTGAGGTATGTTGTAGCACTGTTAGTCTTAGCCATTTTAATGGCCTTCAATTTCTCCTTTAGGACCATCTTTTTGTTCTCATTTGAGCTCTGGTAAAGACCGGTCAAGGTTGCCCACATTTCATGTGCATAGGTCTTTCCTCTCACATGAGGAATGACATGATCTTTGACTCCATCCAAAATCAATCTTTTGGTCTTAGCATTCTTTTTATTGAACTCTGCTAACTATACAAGGTCAGCAAGTACTGCAACTGGGTGTCGTGTGGTATGTACCATAATGCCCCAGACTTCTGCTCCTCAAAGATACTCTGGATTCTCTCCCTCCATGCACTGTAGTTACTCTGCCCATCTAACCTGTCTTCAACCCTCAAACCCAAAGACATGATTCATTGTCCTATTAAACTGAAATTTCAAATTTGTGTTAAAGGTTTTTGTTTTCTGTGTAAAAAATCAGTTTGTTGTAATTTTTCACTTGTTGTCCCAAAATGCAATTTCCAGCCAACAAAGCTCTGATACCATGTAAAAATTCTAGTCCCCACTCCGGTTATCAGTTTTCCTTATCACTCCATGCATTCAGTTTTAAATCCAAGCATGATAAAAATACTAAAATCTAGAAATGACAATAATTTCTAAAAACACAAATTTGGAGATTTCACAATTGCTGGAAAAATGCAGAAATAAAACACAGCAAAAATATGGCAGCCACACACAGAAAATGACAGTTATTTTTGGTCGATGTGACCCTGGAAAAACTCCCTATAACTCTTCGGGAAAACCAGTTTGAGAGCTCTTCTTTATTTCTGGAAAACTTTTACAAAGAAAATAAATTACACAAGAAAAATTACAGCGATCACAAAAACCCACTTATCTCGATTTCCATGCCAAATTCCACCTTGAAATTTGTGCCAACAGCGAACAGAAATTTACAACAATAAATGACAGCATTAAATGTTGTACGGCTTCCTCGAAAAACATGCCAGAATAGGTTGTACAGAACCGTATGTCCTGTGCAAAAATGGTACAACAGTCCTCGAAATTTGTGCCCCAAAATCTACCTCGAAAATCATGCCTTTGATTGTTGTTTCTCCTCTTCGATTTCAATGTTGTACCTTCCACCAAATGTGTGCAAAAAGTTGTACGGATTCTGCCTTAGTATGCGTGCCAATAAATGTTGTACGGATTTGTTGAATGCCTTGGGATGTGTGCCAAGATGTTGTACGGATTGATGCTCTACTTCACCTCCTCCTCGCTCAGAAATTTCTCCTTGCTCTTTCTTCTCTTTCTCTAAAATGCTCATGAAAGACTAAATGATCTTTTCTCTTCTTTTCTCCTTTTACCCTAACCCTAAGTGACTTTTGGGGAATCCCTAAATCCAATGGCTGAGATAGCTTTAGATCAAGGGCTGAGAATAAATGTGCATTTAATTCTCACTTTCTATTTTTTTACTCACCCACTTAAATAAAGACCCACTTAGCCTTTTATTTTCATAGTCACTTTCTAATTTTTCATTGACTTTAATAAAGTCACTTTAAAATTAGAATGTAACTTTATCACTTATAAAGTCACTTTTAAACTAGACTAACTTTACCACTTATAAAGTCACTTTAGGAGAATAAGTACAAATAAAGTTTGGACACTTTTCCCTAGGCCAAAGATCAAAGCATTAGGGAACCACTTGTCCTCTGGTACCCAAATTTTAACAAGTCGCAAGGGTTGTTTTGTGTTAATCTAACAGTGGTTTTGTAGGAAGCCAAAATTTATTTTTACAAAGGTTTTCGTATAAAATTTTGGAAGGAAATTATTTGTCACATTTTGCAGACCGCAAGCTCCTTAAGGATCCACCTCTTGTTATAAATTTCATTCTCAGACTTTCGTACTACAGAAGG
Organism: Pinus albicaulis; assembly: GCA_034641835.2. Classification (NCBI taxonomy): domain Eukaryota; kingdom Viridiplantae; phylum Streptophyta; class Pinopsida; order Pinales; family Pinaceae; genus Pinus; species Pinus albicaulis. Next base: position 640,644,453 of record CM076574.1, on the reverse strand, counting down.
ATCCGAATATTTATCTTGAAAGGTTTGAATTGTCATTTGTTTGTGAAATATTGTTACACTTTTCCTTAACATATTTTTTTTTTAAATGTCATAGCCACAAGTCTTTTTGAGCTCTTCTCATCTAGCCTGCTTGCTTGAAAAAATTTGATCTACAATTATTGCCTAACCCTTGACATTTTGGAAAAGTTTGATTACTATTTTAAGTAGGTTTTTCTTCATTGGTTTGGGCATTATTTTGTTCTAACTGTGTCTCCTTGACAGGGCCGAGAAAGCCTCACTAAGAGGGTCGATTCTCTTTAGTCGGGAGCATAAAATCTTGATTCTCTCACCTGGTGCGAGGCATCTTCAAGGCATGAAGTAACTTGGGTTTATTTACACAATTTTCAAAGGCTATTAGCCTTGAAACTAAATCAAAGTTCCCTAACAATTGATTGAAATTTAATTCAAATTTAATTCACTATTGGAGTTGCTCGTGAGGGTTTTTGATCTTCATCCTTTCTCTAACTGTGAGTGATTTGATCACTGGCATAAGGGTGCTTTGAAAGATTAATCCTTTGTTTTGCATGTGAAATTTGTCATAGAGGTATCAAGTCTTCTTTGAAGCCAAGTTTCATTGCATTTGAGAGCCATTGCAATGAAGAAAATTTGAATATTTTGCTCCATAGGCCGAGAATTATCTCATTGTCATCAATCTTGTTTAAAGTCCAAAGCATTTGGAACTTGATCCATAAGTAAATCCTAAGTTACCCCAAGAAAATTCTTTGGTAGTTGAGGAGATCTATCTGATTGTAAAGGCTATCTTTATTGTTGTAAGACTCCTTGAAGAAGAGCCTTTCTCCTCTGTCTAGGAGGGCATCTTCCATTGTTATCTCATTAATAAAAGATAATATTTTCTCTTGAGGGAGCTTGGAACCTTGCTCCAAGGCATCCTTTCTCCTTATTTAAAAGGGAGAACTAACTGACTTGCTAATTCACTAAATTTAGATCTAGTAACTAACTTGTTATTCTTGCATTTAATATCATTTGCATCCTAGGTCTAATTTCACATTACATATCTAACCTTCTACTTGGTCTAATCACATTTGGATATCTCTCGTCTTGTTTTAAATGTAACTGGTAGATCTAAGTAGTGATTTCTTTCATTTTCTGTTAGCAATCTCATCCGCCATCTGATAAGTGTAATTTCGCTATATAATCTTTACTTATTTCAACTGTCTAAATGAGTGAAGAGTAATCTCAAGATCAATTTTATTCTAAGCCATTTTGAGATCTGTAGAAATTTCTAAATCTTAATTCTTATGCAAAAATTATTTTTGTTAATCCGGTTAAGCTTCTCCTACTTATACAAGTTATCAACTAAATAAATTCAAGTTAACATCAAAGCAAAACACATAACAGACCTCTACCAATTCAGATCTAAAATAAGCACATGCACACATAGACAAAGTGACAGTTATTTCTGGACAAACTGTCCACGGAAAAACCCGATGTGGGAAAACCGGTCTCTAGCTGCTGAAGGGCTCTATTATTAAGAGTATTTCTGAATACACAACTTTGGGTTCCAGATCTGGAAAACACTACAGAGAAAACTCTAGATCTGCAGCACCTGGCTGATCTAAGACCACAATACTAACTGATCCACACCCTCAAAAGGGATTTACAGAACTCAACCAGATCTAGGCCTAGAAACTCCAGATCTGCCCCTGAAAGACACTGCGTCTGAAGGCCTCCAAATGCTCAGCGTTGTCACTGGAAGGAACTGCGTTACCCCAGACTGGGTGACGCAGTCACTACGCTGCCCCTAAGGGTCTCTCCATAACCCTTGAAGGGTTTCCTGAAAATCACGATGTCCTTGCTGCTGCCATCTGTTCCTGTTGCTGCCTTCCTCTGCGTTGTCTTTTCTGATCTCTTCTCTGCTTCTTGTGTATTCTAGACCCCGAGATCAGATCATCCCCTTGGTCTAAATTCCCCTCTCTGCAACTGAAACACTTGAGAATTCTTAGCAACCCCGCCCTAGAATCTCAGCTTAGCTTCAGTGCTTTGCCTCTGTGTGTCTTACAAATGACCCCAAGCCTTTCCTTTATACTTTTCTCGTTGACAAATCAATGGCCAAGATTAAATCTTTAATCAATGGCTAAGATTAAAAGAAAGCTTGATCCGTGTGACTTGAGACAATTTCATCACATGTTTAATTAAATTCACTTTAATTATTTTATTTTCCCAAGTTTTAACTTAGGAAATACATTAAAATAATTAATTAATTTAATATCTCCTAAACCAGATGAAATTTCCCAAATCCATTTCTGGGTCTTGTAGATCAGGTGAACTCTAGTCCTTCCTCAAAATTTGGGACCTAGATCACAACTGATGCTACCCCAAATACACAAAATCTCAACATTTGTTTTAACACTTTCTGATCATCATTATTTCTATGAGTATTTTCTATTGCTTCATTGATCATTGTCATTAGCTAGTAATCTTGTGCTTTGAAGTGTTTATCTACTTTGTGATTACAAGCGTATTGGCATTTTACTTTCCTTGAGTCAATATTGATATCATTGTATCTCACTGAAGCATTACATTCTCATCTTGCATTTCTAGACTTAGATTTGCATTTTAAAATTTACCTCCAAGCATAAGCTTGGTTGAATAGAAATATAGGACAACCTTCTCCACCATTCAATTTGAGGGGCTAGACCCTTACTCAACGCTTAAAACATGTGACCTTTCAGTTCTCTTGTGGGTAATCCCTTGTAGAAACAAAGGCACTTAGGTCGTTAGGAGTAAAAGGAGGCACCGTTAATGAGGCCTTAGCCTCCTTCCTTAGACCTTCTTTCTACAACCTTGTTTAAGACTAGTTTCAAAACAATTGAGGAGAAGGATTTTACCTAGATTAGGCATATAACTAAAAGTGACCAAGATCTTGCATTTCACCACGTTTTGTTTGCATTCATCTATCCAGCTTTCTCCAATTTCGCATATTGTTATTTTGTGAGTATCTGATCTTTACTTGCAATATTACATTACTGCTCTTGTATTTTTCATTTAATTTCCTTGCTCATTGTCCACTAATATTGTCATATATTTATTTGAGCACCTCTTTAAAGAAAAGTACAAGTTTCATTCATTCTTGCAAGCTATATCTTCTGCTTGTCTTTTAATATTGTGCCATTTCTTGTACTAACACTTGTCTTGCAGCATTATTTATCTTGTGACTTGAAATATTATTATATTTTGCAAGTGTTCAATCTCTATTGAGCATTATTATAAGGCACTGGTTTATCATTGTTAATGTAGTCATTATCTTATTGATCTTATTGAGATTATCTCTTGAAGATTTACTTTGCTTTTTTAATAATCAAACTCGCAAAGAAATCTTTAATCAAGTTACCTAGATAAATAATTGTCTTGCCCTTCGTCTCCTATGTTATTTCCAGCAAGTTTTCCATTCTTCATCATCCTCAAGGACTACCACCCTTAGCTTACCTAGGAGAGAGCTTAAACGAAGTCAGTAGGAAATAGGTGACAGTCCCTGCTCTGAGCATTGCGCCATAAAGATTATACCTTGTGGGGTTGAAAACTTTTCCCACACTTAGGTGTACATCTTAGGCGGCGACATAGCCTTTCCATTTAATGAGCCCAATGAGCCATCCTTGTCCTCATTGCCTAGTATAGATCAACAAAGTAACAAAAATCGCGATGTTATCGCGATTTTTTGAAAAAATCGCGCTTTTTTCAAGCGGCCGATTTAATCGGCGATTTTTTGGACGATTTTTTGAAAAAATCGTCATCACGATTTAATCGCGATTTTTTCGAAAAAATCGCGAGTCGATTGGTAAAAATCGTGCCTGCGTCGGACAGCGGCTTATAATGCGATTTTTTGGTTTTTATTTGTCATTTTTAGTTGGACAGAGTTGTTTATGAGAGCCAAGGAGAGAAGAAGAAAGAGCCAAGGAGGGAAGGAGGAGATTTAGAAGCCCAAGATTGGACAAAACTTAGAATTTCTTGCAATCCAAGCGAAGAAAAATCGAATTTGGACCAAGTGTTTCCGGCAAAACGTTTTTCCAGGTATGGGCATCAAATTTAACCCATTTTTTTTTGTTTTTTTCTTGTTCTTCCATGGGTTTCTATTACCCATGTATTTTTCATCATTTGTGATTGCATTTGGTTGTGTTTTTTTTGTTTGTTTTTGTTTTATTGAGAGGAGAGGGTTTATTTTGGTAAAAAATGCAAAAAATTGTTTGTTAAATTTTGTTTTTTATATTTCTTCTTGTGCTCTTAGCTTCTTCCCATTATTTTTGCTTGTGTTTCAACATGTATTTTTTCCAATTATTTTTGGATTGAGTTGAGGGTTTTTTTTTTGTGAAAAAAATCAAAATGTTGTATGTAAAATTGTAATTTTTTTTATTTTATTTTTTAACTGGCAATTTTTCTTGTGCCCTAGGTTCAAATTTCAACATTCAAAGTTCAAACTTCAAAGTTTCCAACATGCCAAGGAAATTAGATCCTTTATGGGAATTTGGTGAACCTGATGGGGGTTTTGACCGATCAAACTTGTCTTGCAAATTATGTGGTCAACACATGACAAGAGGGGTATACAGGTTGAAATACCACTTGGCACAAATTCCTGGGCATGAAGTAGGCCCTTGCAAAAACACCAATCCAGAAATAATCAAAAGAGCCATGAACTCATTGGGGGAAATAGAAACCACTAAACTCAGCAGAGCAGCTCTGAAAAGTCAAATATCAGGGTTTGTGGTTGAGCGTGAGAGTGGTAGTGGCTCTTCAGCATCAGCCTCTTCTACAGGCAGCCCCGTCGCTGCTGCCTCATTTTTTGTTCCTAGAACCACTCCCGGGGCACAGCCATCTATCTCCTCCTATCTTAAAAGAAAGGAGAAGGAAGAAGTTGATAAGTTGTTGGGCAAACTGTTTCTTTGGAGTGATATTCCTTTCAGTGTTGCCAGGACCAATCCATTTTATCAGTCTGCGATTGATGCTATCGCTGTTGTTGGCCCAGGATACAAAGCCCCTTCAGAGAATGACCTTAAAGGGCGCATTCTGCAAAATGAGAAAGCTGACTGCACCAAGAGATTGGAAGAGTTAAGGGCATCATGGGAAATCACAAGATGCACTGTGATGTCAGATGGTTGGACTGATCAAAGGGGTAGGACCCTTATTAACTTCTTGGTCAGTTGTCCCAAAGGGACAATGTTTATGAAACTTGTTGATGCATCTGCACATGTGAAAGATGCAAGATTATTATGTGATTTATTAGATGTGTTCATTACGGAGGTTGGGCCCCAAAATGTTGTCCAAATCATAACGGACAACGCTACAAACTATGTTTCTGCTGGCAAGATGCTTATGGAGAGGTATCCGGGCATATTTTGGACACCTTGTGCGGCACATTGCCTTGATTTGATGTTGGAGGACATCGGAAAGCTTGATTTTGTCAGTGATATTGTAGAATCATCAAAGAGAATCACAAAATTTATATATAACCATGGATTTGTGCTTCATTTGATGAGGACATTCACCAACAATAAGGAGTTGGTGCGGCCTGCTATTACACGATTTGCCACTTCTTTCATCTCTCTTCAATCCCTCTTGAATTATAAGTGGGAATTGAAGAGAATGTTTGTTTCAGATGAGTGGCGTGCTTTGACTATCAGCCGCAAATCAGAGGGACAGGCCATCTGCAGGTTGGTGTCATATCAAGAAAGTTTCTGGGCTGGAGTGGAAGAGGTGTGCAGCATTAGTGAACCTTTGGTAAAGGTTCTTAGATTGGTGGATGGAGAGAAGCCCGCAATGGGCTACTTGTATGAGGCCATGGATAGGGCCAAAGAAGTTGTTCGCAGCTATTATGATGATAAGGGTGATGATGGGTTTTAGAGACAACTTCTTTTATGGGAAGTGATTGATGATCGATGGAACAACACACTCCATCGTCCCATTCATGCCGCAGGGCTCTTCCTGAACCCCGCATTTGCTTATTCATGTGGTTTTCTATTTGATGTTGAGGTCATGGATGGCTTTTTCAGTTGTGTTCAGAAGATGGTGCCAACTCCATCAGAACGTTCAGAGATATCCAAAGAGATGGAGGTATACAGAATGGCAGGTGGCACCTTGAGCTTCGACATGGCTGTCCAGGATAGGACTGTTAAAATGCCAGGTAAGATTTTCATTATTTTAAAAAATTTCTTATGTTTGTAACTTTATCAGTTTATCTTATTTGTTGTAACTTGTAACTTGTAGATGCATGGTGGAGGAGCTACGGTGGCAGATTACCAAAACTCCAAAAACTTGCCATTAGAATACTCAGCCAAACATGTAGCGTTTCAGGATGCGAGCGCAACTGGAGTGTATTTGAAAAAATACACTCCAAAAGGCGCAACAGGTAAAAAACTTAACATATCTCAACTGATTTTTGAATTCATTAAATATTTTTTTTAAATATTTAATTTATTAATTTATGACCCTTGTACAGGTTGGAGGGTCAGCGGCTCAATGACATGGTTTACGTCTACAACAATCTTAGATTGTGGGTGAGACAACTTGAGAGGACCCCTGATATGGAGGCCATCTCTTTAGATGCGATTGACACCACTGCTGAATGGAGGGTTGAGGCTGAGAGGCCCGTCATGGAGTCAGCCCCTGATTGGATAGAGCAGGAGGTAGTGGAGGGGGAGGACGAGGAGGAGCAGTAGCAGCAGCAGGAGGAGGAGGAGGAGCAGGAGGAGGAGGTGACACCACCTACCACTACTACCGGTAGAGGACGTGGTCTGCCTCCTTTAGCTCCTGGTGGTTCAGGTTCCCGTTCCGGTTCTGGTGCTTCATTTTTTTCTTCTAGAGCACGACAGAGCCCATTGCCAGTCCCGCCAGCGTCTTCATCTAGAGAGAAAGGCAAAGCTGTTGTATTTTCTCGCAAGAGGGGCAGAGGAAATCAATAGTATAGGACCATAGGTTATATGGTGCATTTACATTCCTTTGTATATGACATTATGACTCATGATATGAGATACATTATTATATTTTTTGTTGATATTTTGAGGCTGAGTTGACTCTTGAGACTCAGGACTTAGTATTCAGGACAGGATTTAGTTTTATGTGTGATGTAGCACTAGACATGATATTACACCTCTTATATATTAGTTTTTTTTTCATATTTATGTGTCAATACATTTATTTTATGCTGTAGATGCTTTAGATATTAAAAAAATTGAAAAAAAATGAATATTTTTGTATGTTACGATTTTTTCCCGATTTTTACGATTTTTTCCCGATTTTTTTCCCCTCTCACATTTAATCCCGATCGCGATTTTTGTTACTTTGGTATAGATACATTAATCAAAACTGAGGGTTACTAGGACTCCTCCAATCATTGAAAATCCGAGAAGAGAAGGGGACATAGACTGTGGTGACAGTGGGCCTTTGTCCCAAATCGTTATTGTGCCTTCTAGCTCTAACCTACAAACTGAGTCTGCTACTTTGTGCAGCAACAGGAACCACTTGGATATTTCCCTGATTAGGGTCACACTGCTAACATATTTACTTCCATGAAAGAGAAGTCATGTTAAGCAATGGTTGTAGATAGTAGGAAAATGATTATCCAGCAATTGGATATTCTGCTTCGAACTTTGAAGTGATAGCTTTGATAAATTGGAATTATGTAATTTATGTAGATCCAACTACCCAAACTACCACTTCAAAATTCTAGTCAAAATTTCTAAGTGCATAATTTTTCCCTGGATCACCACAAATTTTTTTGCAATACAGTACATTCACTGCACGACACTCAATCAGGACACGTTGGGGGACAACAACAGTTTCTATTTCTTAATTAATTTATAATTTTTTTCTCTCTAATTTATGGAGGTCAATTAAAATTGTATGCATTATTTTCTTGGCCGATTGTATATTTCAGATTTCCCATGCTGAGGACACTAATATTTTTTATTCTCACTCATTTTTCATCATTCACATTAAATATGGGACAGATTCAAGCCCAATGTGACCAGGTTGATCACTTCTTTCTATCGGTCTATCTCAGCAATTAAAAGTGTCATGAGTTGTTGGAATGCCACAACCAGATATATCAAAAGCTAGCCCATCACAAGACTCAACTGGAATCAAATCAATGCGCACAAAACTTAGTCGACTTCTTTGTCGAATCACAGTGGACAACCTATTGAACTCACACATCCTTTGACAATGATCTATCATCACACGTGTCAGATGGAAATAGATGATTCAACATATGCCAGAGGCATTCTGAACAGTAAATGGAAAACTAGGCAATGAACATCAACATGGTAGCCCATGTCACATCTAGCTGACAGCAAACAAGAAATCAGTTGGTCTTCTTCCTTATTCTTTACTAAATGGCTTGTAACTGCAACACAGCAGATTGGACACCCAAGCATCATTCATAAATTGTATAATTACATGTAAGCTCCATGAGCAAAGAGTTATGCTCAATATGACCTGTAGATCTCTCTCTTTTATCATATAAGAGTCATTCAACTCAGATCACGTATGTTCAAGGTTCTAGCTTACGGGAAATGAAGATCGACTTTCAAATGTGACTGATCAATATGTTGAAGTTTTTACCAATTGGGTTTCTTTGTTATCAATTTCCTATCTTACATCTTCATGTGATTATTATTGTTTGTTGATTTCAGTTGCCTCTCTTTGGTAGTTTGTGCAATTAGTTTTCATTAAAAATCTACCTTTTACATACAACGACCATAACAATGCTTGATTATTTCAGTTGAGACTATGTTGTCCCCTTTGTTCACTTAGATCATTGATATCAGGGCACAATTTATGATAATCAACTTCTTATCAGAGTTTAATGTTCTTAGACTTGCTAAAGACTACAAGCATTGTTAAAAACTCTATGTTCATTCAAACGCACTCCGAGATGCAGAAGTTAAACTTGCCTTTGCCTTGGACCCTTGAATATTTATTTGCTTGAAACCCAAGACTTACGATGGTAGATGAAAGAGAGAACATGAACACTTCTAGTGAGCTTACACAACTTGTAGAACAAGCAATTGCTTGATAGAGAGAAGAGATGTATGAGAATTTCAATGAATTCCTTATTAAACTTACCACTACCATAGGCTCAACTTCAAATAGTGACTTGACAATTGTCTTCAATAGGGTTAACCCATTCAAGGTTCTAATGAATATTAAACATTCCTAATCCAAAAGGAAAATTCGATGTAAAAGTAGTAGACAATTGGATACAGCAACTAGAGTCAATTCGATACAGCAACTAGAGTCTCACTTTTTTTCAATACTTTTTATGAGGCTAAGTCGATCTGTTATATTCCTAACTAGGAAATATCAGTGAATATGAAATGGATGCACTAATCTATAGAAAACAAAATATTGAGCACACAAACTACAATCAATAAACATAGAAATTGGGACCAAATATTTTTGCCATTATATTAATTTAGGAAATATGAGTACATCAGTGGTAGAAATGGAAACTATGCTTGCTACTGCAAGCTAAGGCAAAAACCCAGGTGAGAGTACGATGCTCAAATGCGAGAATGGTTCCATAGAAAGAACTGCGCACTCCCCAGCAAGAACTGTTGTTGCTGCTGGAAATGGCCCTGAGTTTCAGACCTCAAAATCACTCAGAAAATTCAGACAAATTAACTGGAGCCTCCCCACACCAAGCCCATAAAAACACAGAAGGGGTTTGGGCTAGTTCCAATATGCCCCAGTGACCCCAAGAAATGCATGTGGCCCTAACTAGCTGGTTGAAAGGGCTGTAGGAAGAAATTTGCTATAGAATGCTCCAATCAATTGCCAGAAAATTTCTTCTCCAACACCTGCAAATCTCCCCGCCCCCTCCTCAGAATCTCCTTATTTCTCCTCAGCCCAACTCCCAATTCTCCTTGGCAAATGACTGCACAGTAGTTTCCCAGTAAACCCCTGCGCATGCCACAAATGGAGCAACTCGGCTCTCCAAAAGACTCCACCTTCAGCCCTGCAAATCACAAAAGGAAGTTTGCTTTTTTTGTGGATAATTTATCTGCAAAAACTCTTCTTTTGGCCTTTTCCAACACCCTGTTTCACAACAGAGTCGATGAGAATTCATGGGGGCTTCACTCAATGAACCTCTGACCTATCACATGCATTCGTGGCATATTAAACATTACCCTTAATTTGACTACATATTGGAAAATACCCCTAAAAATCACATTATTTAACCCCCTACCAATATGTACCCAACATACCTTCCCAATTTTAAAATCCCCTACTTCCACTAGATATTGTAGGTATCCATTTTTTTATTAACATTTTTTATGCCCCTTTATATTTTTTCATTAACTTTGAACTCCATTTTTTATACCTGTTAATATTAAAACCCTTTACCCCCTATATATCCTCCAATATATTATGCAATTTTTTCCTCAATATATATCCCCCAATATGAACCCACGTGGTATGGTATTGCTCCCCCAGTGAAGCCCTCATGTGAGAATTAGTCCCTAACTAAGCAATAAGAATTTTGGCTCTCCACGAAATATTGGCCCCCACATCTTGTTGTTGATGATTATAACTGGGATTAAACTCTTCAATGTAGTATTCTTTTTTTCTCCCTGGCTCCTTATCCCAAGTACGCTTGTGGAACTTATCCATAACAAAAGCTTTTATCTCTTTATTGTTTGTGGGATACATGTTCAAGCAAATACCCCATTTACTAAACCATCTGTTATTTTTCCGCATCCAAGTCTTCTTTCTTTTGCACAATATGTCATTAAAGACAACCTTAGGCCATTTTCCCTCTTCCATTTGCTCATTTTTTTTAAATACCTTATGACTTGCACCATAGCAATTGCTCCAATGGGAGCAGCCCCTATTTCACTTAACAAGATAGCATAAGGAACTACAATTTTAATTTGGAATTTGTTTGTAATCAAGAGCTTATGAATTTTCTCAATTTGTTTCCATTGCATGTGGGATATACTGCTGGCCCACAGTTCACAACCGTAGAGAATCACGGGAATCACTAAAAGCCCAAAAAAAGCTTGAGTGGTTTTCCAGTCCCATAGCATTGCCTCTCTAAACCTATTTTGAAAACCATAAAATGCTTTCCAACCTCCCAAAGCTTTTTTCTTTCTATAGTCGTCCCAGCTTAGATTTCTATTGAAGTCAATTCTCAAGTATTTGTAATCTGCAACTTCTTCCAGCATGTTGCCTTCAAAGTAAAACTTATGTTGGTTATGTTTACTTTTGTTAGAGAAAACCACTACTTTCGTTTTTCTAACATTGACTTGCATCCCCACCCTTCTACAAAAATGCTCAAGGGAAAGTAAGTGCTCTTACAAACCAAGAGTAGATTTAGGAATCAGAATAAGGTCATCTGCCTACAAAAGAATTCTTATAACAAAATTTCCCAAATGGATATCGTCACCCCCTTGCAAATATAGCCACTCTTTGAGCTTGTCAATATATAAACCAAAAAGGGTTGGAGACAATGGGCAACCTCGCTTGACCCCGATATCACTTCTAAAACTTTCAGAAATGTCTGTTGAAGTACTAGTTTTGGCTTTCACTTGTTCATACAACAATGCACAACTGCTCTCAAATGCCTTAGAACCCCAAGTTCCTTCATTTTGTGCCAAAGCTTATCCCTAGGAGCCGTGTCAAAGGATTTTCTGAAATCAACAAAGCAACAAAAGGCTTCTTCCTTTTTCTCCCAAACTTTTTCAATGATGTGCCTTAAAGTTATACCATGATCAACTATGGAATGTTCAGGTCTAAAATGTTGATTTTTGTAGCTTGAGAGGTACTCCAAGCCTTGAGGATTGAGCGTTTGGAGGAAGGAGGTCCACATGTGGTCTTGTGGGCTTGAAACCCAATCTTGGGGTTTTGCACCCATCAATGTTGGGGACAAAACTATGGAGATATTTTGACATCTGATGGATGAGGATGATAGCCCACGTCGAGACGAATCTGACGCTTCGAAAATCATCTGATTCCAAGTTGTGGTTGAAGAGAAAATAATTTTTGAGGTTATGTGTGGGCTAATTTGTCAAGTAAAGCATTTCGACTAAGGCTAGTTTAGCCCTCTTGACAAATTCATTGGAGACCTCTTGTTGGATATAAATAAGAGATGAGTTTGGAGTTATTAGGCATATCCAAAGTGCATCAATCATCAAAAGGAACTTTGAAATATAATGGGAGTTGGTAGCAAGGGAGGCTAAGGCAGGTAGCCAAGTTTGTGGAGATATTCTCACTATTTGGGGTGCGGATTTCAGAGAAGGAGAGTCTCAACTCTTAGCCACATTGCAGGAGGCAAGAAGGATGGTTTACGGGCAGTTTTGTGACCACAATGGACCAGTCCTACCTTGTAGATCAGGCCGCAAATTTTAGGTGAGCTATGAGATTGTTTTGTGTATGTTTTTGGGTGTGCATATCTCTACTTTCAGGGCCGCTATGAGGGGGGCTGCTACAGCAGAAGTTGGGAGGTGGAGTTTAGAGTGTTGAGATTTTGGGTAGCATCAGATGTGCTCTAGCTCTGAAACTTTGTGGAGGGGCTAGAACACATGAGGTCTCCAAGACCCAGAAAGCGTTTGGAGAAATTCCATCTAGTGTAAAAGTTAATCAAATAATTAAATTTTTTAATGGGACCCTAAGTCTAACTTAGGGAAATTGGAAAATTAAAGTGAATAAATTTACACATGTGATGAGAACATTCTAAGTGATGTGGATCAAACTTCCTTTAATCTTAGTCGTTGATTAGAGATTAGATTAGAGATTAGATCGTAAATTTTTGTAGATGTTCTATGCTTGATGCAACTTTACTTTTCACTACAGCAATCACATAAGCAATCAAGTAAAATGCTGATAGAACATACTAGTGGATCTATAGAAGGCAAACCAGAAACAGAAAAAATGTAGTGGTGCGTTACTACAGTTAACAGGATGCTTCAACCGGCAAAGTCTCCTTGGTTAGCCAACCCAGCATGTGTCACAACAAGCCTCAAAACAACCACACGGTCAACTCAAAGTCAACCCCGAGGAAAAAGTCAACAACGCCCCCAAGCCTTAACACCGGCAACAACGCGCCAACGACAACAACGACAACACCCGGAAACAATGGCGACAACGACGGAAGCACCGTGAGTAACAACGCGCTGACACGTGATAACAACGCTGACAACGACATGACAACGGCAGCAACAACGGCAACAACGACGTGACTACAACGTTTTCATCCTTCTTTCACGTGTGAGGCGAAGCGCCTCGAGGAGCTCGTCGTCGAAGAGAGAGATGATGTGTAAGAATGAGAAATGTCCTCCAACGTTGACTATATTTATATCAATCAACGAGGTGTGTGACACATTCTTTGGAGGTGTAAGTGTAAGCCAAACCACATACATATTGAAAGTATTAAAAATAAATTCAAAATAAATGTTCTGCTGATTGGATCAATATGATATTTAGATCGATCTTGCACCTCTTCGAAAGAGAAACCCAATAAAAATATTGGTGTCTTCATCTGAGCATCACAACATGGAGTTTGGACCTAGTTGTCCAATTTTAACACTCCCTCTCAACTAGGGAGAACTCCATCCACCTGTGCAATCAAACATCGTGCGTCATCCCGCCGTAACTTGCTTTGCTAGCCTCTTTATTTCATAACAGTAATGGGTCAGTCACAAAGACATCATTCTCGGCTGGCAGATTCAGCGCAGGGGTCTGAAACCTCTATAGGACTCACAAAGAGTCTCATACCAACCCGAAGTTGGTTTATCTGACCCGAAGTCAGTAGGAGGTCCGAAACCTCACTTGGACTCAAGAGAGTCATATATACTAACCCGAAGTTATTCTCACTGACCCGAAGTCAGTTGGAGGTCCGAAACCTCACATGGACTCAAAGAGTCACATACCAACCCGAAGTTGGTAGGAGGTCTGAAACCTCACTAGACTTGATCCTAGATCAAGTGGTTGGACACGTGCCATCCTAGATAGAGAGTACAGCTATCTCTGATGCGTCCATCAGTATTTTCTACTAGTCTCTAGCTTTTCCCACCTCATTGGCCAAATGAGAGGTACTTCCCATGAGTCCGGAACTCAGTGGGTAGGATGCATACGGGGCACAGATCATGAGAGGTGAACCTACTCAAATATCATAAAGGTGGGGCAGAAGCACCACAAGGTTCGGTAAGCCTAGCCCTGTGTGTGCTTATAGCTCCGAGGAACTATCCCCAAGGCCCCACCAGAGTTCCCAAATCTCATCGTCCAACAAGACCCTCAAAATAGGGTCGTTCCACAATTCCAAGATTCTCACGGAAGGTTAGGAACATGACCTTCCCCAAGGGCATTGTGAGAATATATGTGACCTACTCATCAGTTCCTATATGATCGAGCCTTACAATGCCTCGTTGTACCATATCTCGGACAAAGTGGTACCAACCATCAACATGCTTGGATCGTTCGTGGAACACGAGATTCTATGACAAATGAATCCCCCTCAAGTTATCACAAAGGATAACGGTGGCATCTAGCACATGCTCGAATAGCTCACTGAAGAGATTTCGCAACCAAGTGACTTCACAATAGGCCATACATGCTGCAATGTATTCGGCCTCAGTGGTGCTCAAGGCTACCAACTTTCGTTTCCTGCCCGAAGCAAATCTACGTGCGAAGCAACATCCAGATGTGCCCTTGCGATCCACCACACCGCCAGCCCAATCAACATCAGTATATCCAAGGAGTATCATGCTCCCGACAGTGTATCTCAGCCCATGGTCTATCGTGCCCCAGAGATATCTCAAGAGTTTCTTGGCACCAACACAGTGAATGTTATGATCAACCATGTGTTGACTCAAAGTGTTCACTGCACAACATACGTCCGGACAGGGGTTCACTAAGAACATCAAGGCCCCTACGAGTTGAAGATACTCAGTAGGATTTGCCAGCACAGGCCCAGCAGCGTTGCCGCTCAACTTCTTAAAGTTGGGCTCCATTGATGTCAACCCGGACTTATAGTCCACCATACTAAATCTTTCCAGAAGCTTCACAATGTATTTTCCTTGAGAAACGAAAATCTTACCAGGTCTCTGCCAGACCTCTAGGCCTAGGAAATAGTGCATCAGTCCTAGGTCCTTCATCTCGAACTCAGCAGCGAGCTCCCTCTTGCACTGATGAATGAGAGGGTCAGCACCTGTCAGGAAGAGGTCATCCACATACAGCACCAGAATGAGAGGTTTTCCCTTGACAACCTTGAAGTAAGGGTTTGGATCAGCATTACTTCGAGTGAAGCCCAGCTTCATCAAGTAGCTATCTATCCTCTTGTACCAATCTCAGGGTGCTTGTTTCAGCCCATAGAGGGCTTTCTTCAACCTGCAGACATGGGTGTCCCGATCCTGGACTTCCAACCCCAAAGGTTGCTCCACATATATCTCTTCCTTTATCACACCATGCAGAAAAATGCGGTCTTCACATCATCTGATGAAGACTCCATCCTTGCGTAGCAGCAAGGGCTATAATAGATCGAATGGTGGTGTATCGGGCCATAGGTGCAAATATGTCATCATAATCTATGCCTTCCTTTTGAGAGAAGCCACGGGCAACGAATCTTGCCTTGAACTTTTCAGCACTTCCATCAGATCCATGCTTGATCTTGTAGAGCCATTTCGAGGTGACAACTGCTTTGTCCTTCGGTCTTGGAACCACATCCCAGACATCATTCTTCATAATGGACTCATACTCTTCGTGCATAGCATCCTTCCAGACTTGATGCTTTACGACTTCTTCAAAGGATCCAAGCTCAGATTGTACAATAGTACTCATGGCTGCTAGATACCCTTGGTATCTACTCAACTTCTTGCTTTCACGAAATGTCCCCCCTTTTTTGGGCTGCATGTCCCTCAGCATCCTCGAGAGTGTCCCTGAGCCATGATGGTCTCTTTCCCAATGAAGGAGGTGGATCAATCGGGTCCATCGGTCCTTCAACATCAGGCATTGTTTCATCCTTCGGTTCTTCTTGATTTCCAGGCCTTGCTTCATGATCTTCCTCAGATCTCGGAAGATTGACTACTTTCCTCAAGGAAGTATCTTCGTCAAAGGTGACATCGTGGCATATCTCCACTTCCCTTTGACCAGGCACATATAATCTATAGGCCTTCGAAGTTTCGTTGTAGCCCACAAACATTGTGGTCTCCCTCTTGATGCTGGCTCCTCTGCAAAAGTTCTTGAACTCGTTCGTCTCATATTCAGTGCCATTATCGATCTTTCGGATAGCATCTCATGTCATTGCTCCCAATGGACTTCCTCCAACCTGGTAGAGTGTATCAATTCTAGACCCAAACGTGATAGCTTCCTTGAAGCTCTTCTTCCACATGTGCACCTTTCCATCAGTGAATGCCACATTGAAACCTTTGTCTTCCATGGCCAATATAGACACAAGGTTCTTCTTCAAATTAGGTACATAAGAGTACATCCTGCAAGCGGAGGACTTGACCTTGAGACAAGTGGAGGGTCACAGTCCCTGTCCCTTTCACGGGATATGTGGCATTATCTCCAAGGATAATTTCCAGATTGGTATCCTTCTCAACCATATCAGAGAGTGCTTCCTTGAAGCCGGTGATGTGCCTTGAGGCACCACTATCTATCAACCAGACATCCATAGTGTCGGATGGAGATGCAGCAGAGAGGGCAAATACAAGAATGAATTCATTTCTTTTATCAACAACATTTGATTCCTCATACCTAGAATTTCTTGACCTTTTGAAAGGTTGATCATTTCCACCGAAGGGAGCCTTCCTCTTTCCCTTGAACCTGTTGTTCCTTTGATTGTCATCACCATCGGGAGAATCCTTCTTGAAAGGACATTCTCTAGCATAGTGACCTGGCCTATGACAAGTGTAACACTTGCCCTTCTTTCCTTGTGCCCCTGCTCTTCCTTTGATCTTTGGACCACCAAAGTTCTTCTTTCTAGAATGAGTAGTGTAGGCAGCATTCCCTTCATTTTCATACTCCTTCATTCTTGTCTCTTCTTGAACGCATCTCGACAGTACCTCGTCAAAGTTAGGTATCACATTATTATTGAGAATGGTAGTGTTGAACACATGCCATTCGGATGGGAGCCCTCCAAGTGCGGTGAGTACCATCTCTCGATCAGCTATTGTCTCCCCAATAGCCAGCAAATTGTTCTTGATCTCGGTCAGCTTCAGAAAGTATGATTGGACAAACTCATCCCTGCCTTTCTTCAGATTCTTCAATTGATTCTTGAAGAATAGTACTTGATTCGCATTGTTGGCCTTGAACATGAGAATCAATTTATCATACATCTCTTTGGATGTGCCCAACTCAGAGATGTAGGCCACCAGACTTTTATGAATGGATTCCCTGATCATCAACTTTGCTTTGATCTCCCCCTTCTTGTACTTTGTTTTGGCAATAGCAGTAGCAGTGGATGGAGGTTCTTGGATTTTACCCTGCACATAGTCCATGACATCTTGGTCTTCCAATTTGAGATCCAATATCATCTTCCAAGCATGGAAGTCATCCTTTCCAGTCAATTTGTCATCCTCCTTGAAGCCATAGTTTGTGGAACCCATTTTCTTCTTCGGTGATTGCTATAAATTAGGGCTTGTCTTCACCTCAGCTTTGATACCATGTAAATTTATGTAGATGTTCTATGCTTGATGCAACTTTACTTTTCACCACATCAATCACATAAAAAATCAAGTAAAATGCTAATAGAACATACTAATGGATCTATAGAAGACAAACCAGAAATAGAAAAATGTGGTGGTGCATTACGGTGGTCAATAGGATGCTTCAACCAGAAAAATTTCCTTGGTCAACCAACCCAGCATGTGTCACAACAGCCCTCAGAACATCCACACGATCAACTCAAAGTCAACCCTAGAAAAGTCAACGCTGCCCCAACGGCAGCAACACCAGCCATTATGACGGCAAAGAAACTGACGACAACGGCAACAAAAACGACAGCAACAACGTCTTCATCCTTCTTTCCCACGTGTGAACTGAACTGCCTCCAAGGAGCTCGAACCAATCAGAAGAGGAGAGATGATGTGTGAGGATGAGATGAGTGAAATTTCCTCCAACATTGACTCTATTTATATCAATCACTGAGGTGTGTGACACATTTTCTGGGGGTGTAAAACCTTAAGGCCGACCTGCACATATTTGAAATTATTAAAAATAAATTCAAAATAAATGTTCTGCTCATCGGATTAAGATCAATTTTAGATCAAGGCCGACCTACATATTTGAAATTATTAAAAATAAATTCAAAATAAATATTCTGTCGATCGGATTAAGATCAATTTTAGATCAATCTTACACCTCTGCGAAAGAGGAACCCAATAAAAATATTGGTATCTTCATCTGAGCATCACAACATGGAGTTTGGACCTAGTTGTCCAATTTTAACAGGTTGGTTTAATTTCCTCCTTTAAATAGTCTATATTGCACATGAATACCATGGGTCAATATCATTGATTCTCATAAACGTGGAGCTCAAAAACAACTAATAACTTGACCAAGTCAAATTGACCACCTTATATAAATCATTTACATTCTCAAGATAGTTATGTTCAGCATCTTACTACAATGCCCTTAAAATTCCAACCCTAATGTTCATATCTTGTAGCAATGGAAGTAGTTGCAAGTCATCTAAAATAAATCCTAGAGAAGAAGAGAAACATCATTAACCAACATTATATACTTAACATTTAACATGAATAAAATTAACTAAAATTTCTAAACTTTAAAATAAATTTCTACCCAAAAATACACATTTAAAACAATAACTTAAGCTGGTTTAAGGTCAAAGACAAGTAATTTGTGATTTCTTGCAATGTGAGAGTCAAAAGCAAGACAATTACAATAACTAACTACGAGGGTTTAGAGTCAAGCAAGGCCTACCGTGAAGGTTTGTCATGAATAAGCGGTTAAACTACTTATCAGGGGCCTCCTTGTGCCGGTCACCCATCTAGGATGGTATCTTCAACCTGTCCGCCTTGAAATATTATTTTCGTACTGATGTTTTCCAATCTCGATCCTTTTCATGCTCCACATTAAAGTAGGGACTGTTACTCGGCCTCTACCTCACATTTTGGCAGGTCCTATCTTCCCTGGGCACTGGTCAAGTCAAAATAGTATTGTTGTTTTTCTGAGACTGCCTTCCAATTGCCTGTCTTGTAGCAAGTATGTAGGTGGTTTCTCATCTCTCTTTTATTATGCAAGGAATCCTCCCCCTATGTCCCAACTTTCTAACTATTTCTTGCACTAAAACTCCTTCCTCTTTGTAGGACTCTCTTTTCTTTTCTTTTTTTAATTTTTGCTGCGAATTCGACCGTTGTCTATTTTCAGCCCCTCTAGCTTGTAAACAATTTCTTCATTGCATCCAATTCAATGAGATATACACAGTTTCTGTTAGCATGATTTCCTATGAGTACTCACTTTCGATACATGAAGAATGTTATTATATGTGCTTTCACTGTCTCTATCTAACTCTACCTATTTTTAGATAGACATGGCTGTTAAATCTTGCATCCATAAAGCAACCCCGGCATTACCAATGCTTGCACACCGGTCTTACCTTTATCTGGAATAAGGAACTGATTACTTCCCAATCCCAAACCTCTGCCACTTTGCACCTATTTCGTAGTATGAACTGGCTCTTCCACCCTCCTTCCAATCATTTTCTCGTGCATACTTTCCAAGTCAGACTTTGTGTTGAATAATTTCCAATGGTTCGTTCATAACGCTGATTTGCCAATGGCGCATCTTTCATATAAGAGATAAGAGATCGATCAATTGAACTAATCTTTGGGACTCTGTAGTACCTATAAATATCGTTATATAAATTTTGTAATATTTTTATGAAAAGGAGGACATCCTCTATATGGCTGCTTGGAAGCGCGAGTGAAAGCAAAAAGTAAGAGCTGGGAGGGACATTTTCAAACGCTAATTTTATATAATATATATTTTTATATATTTTGATGCATATATGTCAACAAAAGCATGTAGAATGATAAATTAGTGATAAAAGACATAAAAATATGGGTTAAACCATATAAAATTATTCATCTAGTAGTTATATAATCTTCATCAACCACATATCTATAAATTACAAGTTCTCATTTATATAGTATGTAAGGGTGCACATAACCAAAATAACATGGATTGCCATCTCTGAACTGAAAATACATCAACAAATAGGCTCTAGATGGCTTCTAGCATCCAAAAAAATCATGCTACAATAAATACCTACATATCATCAAAATCATTGCCTATCTTGGGATCTTTGTCATTAATATCACCCTCTAAGCATTAACATAAGATAGAAAAAACTTAACATGTCAAGTCAATATTTTGTTTGAGTGATGGGTGCATTTCTAATAAGGTCATGATAAAGGAGTTTGACAACAAATGTCACTAACATCAAGGTACATAGAGAGTTGGGTGCTCTTGATTAAATATGAGTTCCATACCCTAGTATATGACAAAATCCAATGGAAACATTGCAATCCCTCTAATCTTGAAACACAGTAATACTGATAAATTTGATGGATTTTGAGTTTGATCTAAAATTCTTGAGTCATGAGTGATTGGAGACTTCCACAGTTATTCATATTGACATAGAGTCATTTCATGGTAATGGTGAGTGTCACTTTTACTTGAAAGAATTTGACATTACCATGAATTGCATATCAGTATTAGGGCATAGGCTTTAATATTAGGCTGCCCCACTCAAAAAATCTTATTTATTTGAAAGAAAAAAAATCATTTTGAACTTATTGACTATTTTTTTGCCATAAAACTTAAGGAGCGAATTTATTTATTTATTTATTTTAGATTTTTATTATATGATAACATTGTTTAAATGTTTTATTTTTCATTTTTTTATCAAATATATATATATTTTAATAATTTTATTTTAAAATTGCTAAAAATTGTTGAAATTTTAAATTTGAGTTATTAAATTTATACAATCCCAATCTCATTTTTAGAAAATTAAATCCATTTATATATTCAAACCTACCATTTAATTAAAATTGCCTTCCAATAAAAAAAAATATATTTAAAATTCATAATTACTCTCCTGAGGCCTTCCTCTGTTCTCATGAATCTACCTATCTGTTTTGTCTATGTATAAACAAAATAGTGCTAGGCTAGAGTTAGTATCTTTTTTTTAATCTCCAACCATCACTATTGACCTTCTGGATGATCCTCCTCGGATCTTGATCGTGATCTTAACCTACTCGTATCCGTTGTGCACTGTAGCAGTCTATTCTCTCGACACCCCAGCTCCATGAGTTATTCCATTTGTTTCTTTGAAGAAAATGTCAATGAAGTAGCACTACACATTTTCCTCTTGGCATTCCAAGTCTTTTCTGAATTTCTATCCTATCTTACTATTAGGCAATGGTCTAACTGTGAAATTATTGGACCAAAAAATTCTCTCTTACACCCACATACTGATTTTCCTTTCCATGATCTCCTGATCAGCTTAGTAAAAATGGAGCTAATCATGATGTTCTAGTAGTTTCTTGGATCATTCTTCTTCCCCTTTGTGGCCAAGGATGATGAAGCTTGTCCTCCAATCTTTGGAATATCTATCATATGTCTGTGTTAGGCAATGGTCAACTGTGGAATGCTTGGGTATTGCCCTATAGCCTACTTCTCCTTCTCTTATGCTCACTAATTTTCCTCTCCATGATCCCTTATTAACAAAGCAAAAATAGAACTAATCATGATATTCCAGTGGTGTCCTGTATCATTCCTCTGCCCCCTTTGTGGTGCGGGATGATGAGCAGCGGGATGATGAAGCTCATCATCCAATCTTCTGTAAAGCCCTCTGAAACCATTTGGTTAAGCAAATATGTGGTGTGATGGCATTCTAGGCCCATGTCAGCAGCTATGCTTGCAAACCATATATGTTATTTGCTATGCTGGAAGTTAGCATTTTGATTCCCTCTATTACATCATTTTTCATGAAGGCTTCCCCCAGAGTGTTGATTGTCAAGGGATCAGATTCTTGGAGTGCAGATCTTTTTAATAGTGAAAATTTATGAAGATATTTGGACCATGGGGATTTGGGATTTGGTCTCTATCAATGTTTAATAGTTTAATGGATCGAGGTTAAAATAGACCTAAATCAATTTATATTTATTTTATTTTCATTAATGAATGTCAAAGTCGTTCTCATATCCTGTTTGATAAATCGTTATCTTCATAATCACCTCAAAATTTATTTTCCCCATTTATTATTATTGATCAACATTGTTGCAATTTCCATTTCTTCATATGAAAATTCTTGCAATGGGAGTCCATGTTTTAACCATCATTAATCTTGTGATATGGATGATGTGGATCAACATACCCTTGTAAAAGAAACACACCTGTATAAGCCTTCCATGTTTTAACCATCATTAATCTTGTGATATGGATGATGTGGATCAACATACCCTTGTAAAAGAAACACACCTGTATAAGCCTTCCATCTGATTGTCTGGATCTAAAGAACCATAGATGAATTTAATCTATGCCACAATAAAAGTAAGTAGTGAAGTATTTACTACTAGTGGTAACAGTTGTACAACATATTGTGACGTTGACATTTGTGTATAACTCCAATACTTGAGGTTACATTCTGTATTTGTATTGCATCCAGTAATTGATTCACTTGGCCTGGATTTATTATTTTGCATTTGACCCACACAGCTATTGAGAGTACCTAATGTAGACACCTCTGCCACCCTTGTCATTGTTGTGTAATAATTACCAGGGTTCTTTCTGCTATGGACGTTTATCTCCGGCTTCAAAACCTGTAGCCAAATCCCTATATTGATTTTTGAATGATATTTATCAATTCCTTGATGGATATATAGAGAGGTATTACCCTCCACTACAGTGTAGCAATTCCTAAACAAAATCATGGTATTGTCTTCTTATCTTAAAGTTCTGAAATGAATACTGCCTCTTTAACTAGGAAGCTTGTTTTTTCAAGAATCATAACACGTGTTTTTGTTTTACTAGAGCCAATACAACCTATTAACTGCCAAGAAGCCCTCAATGAATATTATCATTATTATTATGATTGTTTTAACGTAAATCTCATGAACGTACAGAGATACCGTTTCCTATGTTTGTTGAATTATTTGTTTATGCCTTGCAGATATGCTGGTGTGTGGATAATATCTCGTTGTGGCATACTGCTAAGAAGAGGCTACCGTGTAGATTACTGGGTTCGTTGTATCAGCGTGCTTGTTGGCTTTGGAGCAGTAGCTCGGATGATTGCTTTTAGCTGTTTGATTTCCCTCAATCGAAAAAGACAAAGGTGATTTGTAAATCAATTTGAGGATAAAGGTGATGTGTAAATCAAGGAGAAAGGTGATTTGTAAATCAAATTAATGGGAAAAAGGGACAAAGGTGATTTCTAAATTGAATTAATACAAAAAAGGTTGTATAGGTTTATTATTTATTTTTTAAAATATAATTTTATTCATTTAAATTTAATTTTAAGATATATATATTTTTTAAATGCACGATTTAGTTTAAGTGATGGGGAGAAATTATTGTTATCTTTTCTATCTAAATTTAATTCTTGCCAGTGATATGTTACACTTTTAATGAATATATTGTTGTAATAACTTTAAACCTTGTATCAACAAAATCTCAATTTTTTTTTGTAGAATCTAATTTCCGAAATAAAAAGAAGTTCCTATGAGTATAAGGAAAATTTCCTTAAAATATTTAAAAAATTCTATATAATGTAAATTGTCATTTATAAATAATAAATACATGGAAGGATTATGATTTTTTTAGCTGATGTTGTCTATTATTTATATGATTCTTAGTATTGTTTTGATTAAGTAGAAAATTTTGAGATATGTTTGTAAATAAAGGAGAGGAACTCATATCTTTATATGGAAGAAAGAGAATTTTGAAATATGCTTTTAAACAAAATGGATTACATAGCAGTATAGTCTATACATTTTTGGTAGTTACCAGATTAGTTGTTCATGTCAATTCAATACTTGAAATTTAAGTTGAATCATATTATTACCATATGACCTAATCCATTTATTGTATACACATAACATTAAAATTAAAAAGAGTTCTATGTATGTACAAGAAGTATGTTGAGAGAGGAATATGGGGATGTAGACATCTACACTTCGGCACCTTCTTGCTTAAAAAATGATACTATACAAAAAACAATATTCATTTATTTGTAGTTTTACTTGGAAATATTTGCATCTATGTGGAAATTGGAAAAACTTCCACAGGTAAAGATTACGTAGAAAAGTTGCACAAAAATAAGGCGGAACCTGCCCAAAAAAAACCCTTGCACTGACCATCATCTACACTTCGAACTAAAATGCTTGGAGCTATGGTTAAGACCACCAACTGCTAGAACTTCACATGAGTGAAGGCACAATGGATAGGCTGAGCCCATGAGATATAACTCAGAGCAGAACGTAGGATGTTCAGAATATCGATGAGCTAAAGGACAATCAGCATGGCATAAGAGTTATGTATTAAAATTTACCACACATCTTAAAAAAAATATCTGAAAGTTCCAGACATATTAGGACGGCATAACCAATGAAGGAAATGGAGTCCTCGAATCATAAATTTCGGCTTTAGTGAAAGCATCTCGTTCCATCAGCCACACAAAATAATTTGTATAGGATAACCACTCAAGTTTACATTTGAATTTTTAATCGATAAGAATTTGATTTAATAAAATTTGAAAAAGTAAAGAATTGATAAGAACTTGATTTCTGTGGTCTAATTTTTTTTTTATAAGTTTGTGGACCTATTGTAGTTGAATGAGACTACAGAAACGACTTAACTTGATCGTGTTACCTTACGCACCTAAAATCAATCTCCGATTCAGGAGGATTATTGCTTATCTTCTATCTATTCAGGTACATTATAAATTAATATTATAATTTCTTTTAAACCTAAAAACCATTGAAATATGTTATTAGAATTATTTATCTACTCCATTTTATTATGTCACAACAAAAAAACATTTCACATCACTATTGCGATCATATGTCAAGATGCTTTTTCTTTTGAAGTTATTTAAAATCAATATTACACTTTAAAATATAATATATGTTTACGCATACAATCCTCTAACACCTCATAATTTTTGCAAATAAGAAATTATTACGTCTGTCGCAGTGTTTTACATAACAACTTGTTAGTCCCTTCTCTAACTGGACATTGATGGACACTCATGAATACTTTTCCAATAGAAAATACCAGATTTTGGTAATTTATGTGTTTTCTCCCAAGAGAAGGGTGTCGATGAGGTCTTCTCGTTCGGGCCTGCACAAACGCTGTTCAGACCTAGGTCTCATTCAAGTCTCGCACAATGTTGTTTGGGCCTGGGTCTCTTTCTGGCCATGCACAATTTTGTTTGGGCCTGTACTCCACCCTAACCATAATTAATTAATTATATTCCACCTCGTCCACCATATCTTTTTAGGAAAAACGAAATAAAACCATTATTACAAATAATTCATATACCTGGGTTGTTAGGCACTCCTAAACATTATATATATATATGAAGGCATTTAGGGAGGCCATAATTCGGCCTCATTGACTAGTATTTTGGGGTGACTTTTTTTTTTCTTCCAAAAATCTGTGTATAGTGTTTAAATCATTTTTTTCATGGTAGAAATGGATTCAGCACCGTCAATAACCTCGTGGCACCCAAAATCTTGAAGCTTGACAAGATTTTCAAAAAATTCTATGGGATTTTCTCAAAATCTTACTAGAATTCCTATTGTTTTCAGGGCAAAATTGTGGCCCATTAAAAATATGTAGATAATTAATGGTTAACATTAATGTTTCTAATCAATTGTAAGCAACTTGCTTCTACTGTTACAGAGTAAGCTAACTAGTCAACTAGAACGCCCTTTGGTTTTTGCGTCGTCTAGTCGCCAACGAGACTACTCCAGCCAATCCCTGTCAAGTCTCCATGGGTCATCCATCTGTCTCCCTCTCCCAAACGCTCTCTTTTTCTCACCGCTGGCATGATAGGATGTCTTTCTACCACTGACTGTTTGTTCCGTTGAGGTCTCCTCAACTCGACTCTGTTGCTATCTTCCACTGTTTGCCAACATCTGACATCCATCCACCATCGTCTATGGATCTACCGTGCCATGATTCATCCAATTCAATTTGAAATTTGAAAGTGGCAGGATTGCAAGTCGAATTTATTTCGAATTATTGATCCATTTGACTGAAGAATGCTTGTGAGTGAGGCGTAGTGGGAGGAAATTTGAGACCTGAATCTCTATATCTACATCTGTGTAAGATCTGGGCGTTTTGTTTTCTTTGGAATGGAATTGGAGATGTGGATCATCATTTGAATATGTTGGAAGGCTTTTGTGTGAAATATTTGTAGATGTTGAATGTGTTCTCTCCTTCTGAATCCATCTCTTCTCCAACTTTTGTATCTTAATCCACATATAAAACTACCTCTACCCATTCAAAGTACCCACCAGAAGGCGAGATAAGAGATTTCTGCCATACGAAAAAGAAGGCATTTTCGCCAAACCAGAGGGGATTACTTACCGCCAGATCGAAATGAGGGAGGAAGTATGGCTCCTGTAATGATTGTTGGTTCTGACTGTATCGCTTTGACTGGTTATATCTATGACTAGCTATGACAGGTGCTTATGGTCTTTGTATGTGAAGGGCATTGGTCCTAATGAAATCAACCCGGACATGAGGTCTTTACCTGGAATTCGGCATGTGGTGAGAGGCCACCTTGCATTCTCTTTTTCAAATGGGAATTTGATGGCAAGCTTATGCGTCCATTGGACCATTGGAAAAAGGTGGAAGTTGTAACATTTTTCTTCTAATGGAGTTTATTTCTAAATTCACACATTATTTCATTGATTTAGTTTTCTACGTTATGGTCATAGCACAAAAAAATTGATATTTTTAAAATTATAAATTTGATGCATTGCAAAATTTAATGTCTCAAAAGATTTTGAGAAAACTAAATCATAGCATAGGAAACTAATCATAGATTAGACCTTGCAAGCTCTGTTCAATAAATCGACTTAAATTTTATCTTCCCCAGATTAACTGATGAATGAAATAATGTGTGAATTGAATTTAGACACAACTGTGTGTGGGATAGATTGATGATATTGGTGCTAGTGCGATTTAGATCGGTATCAAAATCTGGTTAGATAGAGTGATATTTTGTAGTAAAATTTTAATTGTTAGGAAAAGTTAAATTAACACTAGTGTTAATTTAAACAATGTGAAAAATTAAACAAAGAAATTATGCTAAAGTTGTATATCAAAATAGAAAATTGTGAACTTGCCAAGCGATCCACATACTTATTCAAATTTGAATGCAAGGTGAAATTTATTTGAACCATTTTTAAAATACTTTTTGAGTCCACTAATGAATGTGTTTTTGGAACATTATGTTGCTAAGACTAATATCCTAATTTGGGGATTTGCTATAGTTAGCAGACAAGTTTAAAACATATTATGGTTCTACCCATATAAGAAATTTTGCTACTTTAACCAAAAATGGTGAGTTTTCTAAAAGTGCAGACATCAAACATTTTTAGGGAACCTTGGCCCAATGTGAACGTTGTTGTGCAAAGAGTTTGATCAACTATGTAATGTAACAATGTTGTCGAAGGACCTAGTATGTTGTTGTTTAAAGAGTTGTTGCAATACAGTATTAGTTGTTCGTTGTTGAAACTACGTTGCGGCTACTGCTTGTTATAGTGGTGGAAACTCTCTTGTACTTCCGCAACTCTGTTGTTTGTTGTTGAAACTACGTTATGACAACTCACTTGCGACAACTCTCTTGTCCTTTGCGGCAACTCCTTTTTAGTTTGTTTTAGCATTGTTGCTAAAACAAAGTATTGTATATAAAATTAATATTTATAAAAGCTCTTTATAACAGATGTATACAAACTCTTTTTAATTATTTTAATATAAAATATGTATAAAATTTTATGAGGACTTTAGAAAATGTTATATATATATATATATATATATAAACATAATTGGCTACTATTTGTATTCAAAAAATAGAGGGGAGACAAAGCTCCATTGTTACAAGATGTGATACATGAAGAGAATGAAGGGTGTGGCAACAGCAAATAGCTACAACCCTTTTGCTTCTAGTTTTCCTAAATATCTGAAAAACAGAGATTGCATAAATACGAACAAACTGGAATAGGAGTAAGGAGAATTTGCATGCCATGCTTAATCTATATTTATATGGCTAATCTGTCGCACAGTGGAGTCTTCAAGATTGGCTTCAGCGCCCACATTTCTCAGATTTGTAGAGCTAGAACTTGGAGCACTATTCTTATCCAACATATATTTCAGGATTTTGATGGACTCTTCAGCATGACCGCATCTGTTCAAAAGCTCGTTGAATTGTTCCTGGAGTGAGGAGACCCTGTGGAGGAAAAATTTGAGATCAACTTCATGTTTCTCGTCAGCCATCTTAGCCTGAGATTGAAGTTTAGTGTCCAGGATCTTCTGATGGGCTCGAATCTGTTCCAGTTCTGCTTGGAGGTCTGCACAATGCAGGCAGTCCTCACTACGTGCCATTCTGGGGAGAAAATGAAAATCTTCAATACTTAAACTCTACAATCAGGTGAAAGGATGAACCGTGTGCTGCTTCAGGATGCTGAGCTCGAAAAAAAGGTAGTCAGAAACTGAAAGAGAGTCACAGAAACAAATTAAGAGGGCCGACGCTGAGGAGGGCAGGCTGTGGTCAAGGCGGATCTCCAAAGAACGCCTGGGATGGCAGAGGGAAATGTCGATCCAAAACTCTACAGAGGGGCAGCGCGAAGGGGGAAAGAATGGTGATCTCCAAGGAGGGAGGTTGGCTTGATAAATAGGGAGGACCGAGCATAAAGGGCGGGACGAAGCAAAGAAAGAGTCATGAGGAGGGTGAGGGAGATTGTGCGAAATATTCCAACGAGGACAAAATCCCCTGCAGGAGATATCAAAAGCGAATTGTGCAATTTCATGGCAGATGAGCTTGATATTCGAGATCATTGCAGAAAATACATCCAATGGTTCGGGTACATGCTATGTTGGCACGGAGATCCGCCTCCTTATTGAGGTTGTGGAGTATGTGGAAGAATCTAGTCTCCTTCATCTGAAAAACAAGAGATTGGCACCTGTTAGTGGTCTGATGGAGCGCCACATTGGATGTCGAACGATTGTGAATCATCATACTAATAATAATAGTCGAATCTCCAAAGATCATGGCATTGCTTATGCCGAGCTTTTGCAATTGGATTATACCTTGAAGCAAGGCGAGAGCTTCCGCCTTATTGTTAGAAAGAGGACCTAGTCCCCATTCATAAGATGAAATAATTACACCTGCTTCATTACGGATGATGCCTCCAGCCCCAGCCACTCCCGGATTGAACTTAGAAGCCCCATCAAAGAATAGGGAAGGTTTGTTACAACTTTTTAACAAAATGACAAACTCCTCCTCATTCATTCAAATTTTCCAACTGTTATCAGAATTATGCCACTGATTAGTTATGGTGCTACTGCTATTGACGCTATTGTTTTTGTCCGAAATATAGCCAATAAAGTTTCGTTCTTCCACACATAGGTCTTTATAATCCTTTCTTTTTTTTTAATCTTGGCTGAAATTGCTTCAAGTGTGAGGCTCCAAGATTTGCTACATAGCATTCCGAAGGAGGGTTCTTTGTCTTTAAAGACCTTTCAATTCCGAGCCAGCCATATATTCCAAAGAGTTGAATAGGGAAGGGTGTCCCAAACTCTTTTGGCTATGCTGTTCTTCTTTCGTTTCCAGGGATAACTTCTTCTCCATGAATGCAAGGCTTCAACAATGGTGTTATGTGAATCCCATGAAGGTTGAAAATTTTGAATGAGCTCCTTCCAGCAGCGAAAGGCAAAGGGGTATTCAATAAATAGATGTTGAA
Source organism: Pinus albicaulis (assembly GCA_034641835.2). Classification (NCBI taxonomy): domain Eukaryota; kingdom Viridiplantae; phylum Streptophyta; class Pinopsida; order Pinales; family Pinaceae; genus Pinus; species Pinus albicaulis. The sequence continues at coordinate 640,614,463 of CM076574.1, read as the reverse complement.
TAGTTTCTTCTGCAGCTTGACAAATTGGGCATCTTGAGGGTCCAATCACGCCTCATTTTTTTAGATTATCAGAGGTTAAGATTTTCCCTTTTAACAAAGTCCATATAAAGAATTTGATCTTAGGGAGGGCCTCGGATCTCCAGGCTGCCTTCCAGTTTGACCATATAGGCATGGGATAGTCAATATTGCAGAGGTATTGATAAGCAGCTTTTATAGTGTAAGTTGATCCAGAAGGATCCCAACGGAATTCATCCTCACTGTTTTTTTAATAGGAGCAATACCATGGAGATTAGCTTGAAGGGCTCCGAGACTCACATCTACATGAGCAGGAATTTCTGGGAAGTGCCACCCAGTCCATAGCAGAGATTGAGCGTCCCAATTAGAGATCTAGTTTAAATAATGCAGGCCCATGTTACTGAAGAAGGATAAGATTTGGTGACTTTCAGGATTGTTGTTAATGGGGAGTTGTCCCATAATTCGATCCTTCCCAATGCTGATGTTGTTACAGCCCATGGGTACTTTGGAAACATTTTGAGCTAAGAATGGAATTACTTTTTTGCATAGCCCCCAAATTTTGGAGCAAGATCTGTTGGGGATATCTTGGTCAAGGAGTTGCTACCTAAAAGAGTTGAGGTATTTTATTTCGAAGACACTCTTCCACCAAGCTGGCTTGCCACTAATGAGTCTGCAAACTATCTTACCTCCAAAGGCAGTATTTAGGAGTTTGGGAGATCAGACTCCCAATCCACTATGTTCCTGATCTTGTATGACCTGTCTCCAATTTATGAGGTTGTATTTATTTTTGTCACTTTTCCTCCCTTGCCAAAGGAAGTGTCGAATGATGGCTTCCATTTTATGATGGAAGATGGAAGGGGCCTGAAGAAGGGTGAATTGGTATAAAGGCAGAGAAGAGAGACCAGATTTGAGGAGGATAAGGCGGCCTGCAGGATTCAGCCACGAAGAACCCCATTGCTGCACTTTTCTTTTCATTTTGTCGATGGTAATGTTCCATACTTCTGCCTTCAAGGAACCAATACTCACAGGCATACCCAAATAAGAAAAATGCCCCCAGTCTAATCTGCAAGGGACCCCAAATATGTTAGCAATACTGTGAATAGTTTGAGCAGAAGCATTCCAACCATAGATACAACTTTTAAGATGATTAATCATACCTCCAGAGTATCTCATGAATTTGTCCAAGATTGTTTTAAATCGTTGGGCTATGATCTTGGAGGCTCCTCCCATAAGAAGAGTGTCGTCTGCAAATTGAGAATGATTCATGTTTTTTACTCTGTTGCCAAATTTGATGCCGGTTATAATCCCTACCTGTCGCTTTTGGTCCAAAGCCTTGCTGAACGATTCAACCATCAAAATGAAGAGGTAAGGAGATAGGGGGAAACCTTGTCTTAAACCTCGAAAGGATTGAAATGAGGGGGCTGGTCTACCATTGACGAGGGGAGATATCCAAGGCCCAAAAATGCAAGCTTTAACAAAATCAAGAAAGATTGGATTGAACCCCATTTTTTTAAGGATAGCAAGGAGGAAGGAATGTCTAACCCTATCAAAAGCATTGGCAAGATCAAGCTTTAAAATAAAGCCTTTTTCTTTACGAGAGACGCTAGAGTGTATTTCCTCTTGAACAAGGAGGATGGAATAGTTATTTGTCTGTTAGACATGAAGCCTCCTTGATTTTCAGAGATGAAGATGCGCTTTAAGGTGGATGGCTAGAATTTTGGTCAAGATCTTGTAAGAGGAGTTGCAAAGAGAAATAGGCCGAAATCTAGAGAAGGATGAGGGTTGATTTTCATTGGGAATGAGGGCGAGGTGGGTGGAATTGGTGTAGCCTCCGATTTTTCTCTTGCACTGGATCCATTGTATCATTTTGACCAGATTTTTTTTAATTCTGTCCCAATAAGCCCTGTAAAAACTAATAGAAAATCCATTAGGATCCGGTGCTTTGTCCGGATGCAGGGTCCAGATTGCACTTTGGATCTCCTCCTCTTCGATTTTTCTGTTGAGCAGATTATTCATTTCCTCATTGACCGTGGTGGGAAGATGCTGGAGGAAGTCTGAGTAGTCTTCAATGCCTCTTTTCTTAGTAAGAAGATCCTTGAAGTGCTCAGTGGCTGCTTTTTTAATTGTTTCTTGGTCGGTTTGGAGATGTCCTACCGCATCTATGATGGAAGTGATATTATTCTTTGCTTTCCTAATAATGGCCTGTTTGTGAAAGAAGGCAGAGTTCTTGTCACCTCCCTGCAGCCACAGCTGCCTCGATTTTATGCGCCATTTTTTCTCCTCCTCTCTATTGGCGCAGTAGAGCTAGCAATAGAGATCGTTTTCTTGATCATGATGCTCTTGAATAAGCCCAGCTGCTTCAATTTTACTGTGGACATCTTCCAATTTGTGCTCTATATCAGATTGGATCCGCTCTGGTTCTTTATAATGGTGTTTCGCCCACTCTTTCAGAGCTATCTTTTTCTTCTTCAATTCATTTTCCCAAATGAAGGTTGGGGAGCCTTCTATGTGTTGGAACCAAGTATTGTGAACAATCTGATTTGCTTCAGGTATACTGTTCCATAGAGGATTGTATTTGAAAGGGATGGGCCCCACAGAGCGTTGGTCTTCAAAGGTGAGGGTGATAGGATAGTGGTCCGAAGCAGAAAAGGGAAGAACACAGGCAGAGGCTGTAGTGAAGGATGAAAGGAAGGAAACATCAACGAGAATTATGTCTAGCCTCTCCATGATGTTTTCCCTCCCTAGCCTTCGATTGCTCCAAGTGAATTTGCGGTTTTTAGGTGCTATATCCACTAAATCACGCTCCTGCATTATGCCTTCAAGCTGTGTTCTAAAAGGGTCTTGATTGAAACATCCTCCTCTCTTCTCATTGGTGTGGAGGATAAGATTGAAATCTCCTCCAATTAATATGTTACTGTTTTCCTCTTCATCAATATCTATCTTGATGGAATTCCAGCACTATTCCTTATCTCTGTAATGATTTGGGGCATAAACATTGTAGATGGTAATTCTTTTGTGATCTCTGCAGTTCTCTAAAGTAATTTTGACCCAATTCTGATTAATTGTGTTGTCTTTGTGATTCCAAATACTACGATTCCAAAGGGTGAGAAGACCACCCGAAGCGCCTCTTAACTCGGAGAGGAGGCCTTCATACTGCTTTAGCTTATCAATTGTTTCCTTCATTTCTGATCTTCCTTGCTTGGTTTCTTGCAAGAGAAGAATTTATGGCTTTTCATGATTTATCAGATCTCTGAGGGCAGCTATTTTGGAGGGGTGCCCTAATCCCCTGTTGTTCCAAGAGAGGACTTTCATCATTGAGGGGAGGTGTTTCGAAGGGTTTCTCGCCCTCCATGTTCCTTATGAGCCTCCTTGCTACTCTGCCCCAATATGTAGGTTTCTATGGGATTTTGAGTGCCCATTGCTATATCCTTTTGCGCATTTTCATCCCTTTGTTGTTTTGTATATTTCCTTCCTGGGCCTTGTTTTTTTTTAGACTCAAGATTTGCTCCATGCTCCTTCGAAGAGTTTCTAGTTGTTCGGATGGGAGGGGGGTCTTGGGATAAAGAAGGAGGATCCGAGAGGATAGGGGAGGTACGAGGGTTTTCAGGTTGGGTAAGAGGGATGATAAGGGGAGGGTCATCATCGGGAGGAGAGATGGAGGAAAAAGGGTTGGAAGATTCCAAGGTGGTCTTGGGAGGGGGAGAGGGAGAAACAGGGGGCACAGAAGGGTGGAGGGGGGGATCCTGGGAGGAGGAGGCAAGGGGATTAGCCTTGGGAGGAGCTACGGGGGGGTTTGCCTTAGAATGCGAGAAAATCTTCTTCTTTTTAACCATTTCCCATTAAGCATCAAGATCAGAGTTTTCAACATCAATTATTTTAGATCAGCGATTTGCAAAGTGGCCATATTCGTGACATACCTTACATTTGAATGGAATCTGCTATGAAAAATGAGAAATACATGAAAAACAATTGTTGTATATGAGTCCAGTCATCCACTTTGAGCTTGATGGCCTCCGGGAGACCCTTGCCAAGATCTACCTCGACGCAGATCCTGACACAGGCTTGCATATTGTCCCTTGGTTCGCTTCGATCAATAAATTTACCAACGGCATTCCCAATGGCATGGATAGAGTCATCTCCCCAGCAGTGGAGGGGGAGGTGAGGCAGACGAACCCACATTGGAACCGCACTGGGCACATCCATCTCAGGGTCAAAATCCGGCGTCCATTTGTTGAGGTACAAACCTATAGAATCCATGAAGTAGGGGTTGTTTCTGAAGATCAAGTCTTTGTCTTCTTTGGATTCGAAATGGAAAGTAAAATACCCTTTCCCACAAAAGCGGATTGAGATCTTTCCATTAATTTTATCAGACCAGTTTCGCTCTATCCATCTTTGCACCGTCTTCGGAGAGGGCCAGAGCCTGGTAAATTGTCCAATAAGACCCTTTTCAGCAAGGGAGAGAGCAGCCATGCGAGGTAAAGATGGTGGAAGAATGACTTCCTGCATACCATCGAGTTTATTCACAAACTTGGAGATCGCTAGGCGAGGACGCTGAGGCGGCAGAGTTAAAAAGAGCTGAGAAGGCAAGCTGAGCAGTGGCCGCCTTCGGGGAGGATTCCGAAGGGGCCATGCCTAGCAGAAAGGTGAAGAGCAAGGGTTGAAGGCGCAGGTGCAGGCGCAGCAGCAGCGCAACCTAGCAGCAAGCTAAGGCGATCCGAAAACAAATGTTATATTATATTTTATAATTCACATTTTTATGATATTTATCATTATCGTTATTTTTTGTTATTAAACTAAAAAATAACATGAAATTTTCATTAAGATTTTTTTAGTCATTTTTGAATTTTAAGCATAATAAAAAATTTACTCATTAAAAAAAATTTGCGTTAAAAAAAAAAAAAAAAAAAAAAAAAAAAAAAAAAAAAAAAATCATTAATAAACTATTAAAAGTGTTAATAGCTTTCTTCAAAATATTGTTATCTTTGTGTTATATTCTTTGTACAATTAGTTCTATGCACATTTGGTGTGTGTTAGGTGCAATTAGGGGCCCCTAACACCCTAATTATGCATAGAAGGGTACAAATATTTCACATTGAATTCTCTTGGCTCCAATGGTCATCCTTCCAAGACAATATTTCCAAATGGTTGTAGGAATCCCCATTAACCAACCACACAATTATGCATCACTTTATAACCAACTAAGATACCTCAAAGCTTTCTTGAAATAGTGGAATTGGGGATATTTTTATTGAAGAAATATTTCACAACACAAACATAACATGTTCAACAAAGAATAATTTCCAACAGGAAAAAGTTCAATTAAAAAGAAATGGCTAGGAGGAAATCCTTTGGAGACAAAAGTAAAGAGTGCATTTGCTAAAGGAGGGGGGGGGGAGAATAATAAATTTTTTCACCACACTATGATATACCATTGATATCACAATCATATCATTCGCATAAAAAATATCTAAGATAATAAATTAGAAGCTCATAAGGATATTGAGAAGGAATTGATCACCTTTTATCACTCCCTCCTCTAAGAGGCATCATTTCCTAGCCATTTATAAATTCGCTTTGCACATCCCCTCCTTGGTCTCTAACGATCAAAATGAATCACCTATTAGAGAAATAACCTTAGCCAAAGTAGAACAAGTGGTAATGGAAATGCTAAGAGGGAAATACCTCACCTAGATAGCTTCACCACTAACTTCTTCCAAGCATGATGTGTAAGACAAAAAAATTGGAAACCAAACTGAACTATATTAACAATTGATCTCAAATAATGATGTACACAATGTACATATAAATACATAATGAAACTGTTGATTCAGTTTTGGGGTATTCTTGGACTCTAATAACCACTCACCCTAACACAAACCTAATATTGAGGATTGGTTGTCTAACATTTCCCCCTTAATCCAAAGGGATGTATCAATGTCCAAGAATGAGAGCTCAAAATGCAAAAATGCATCTCAACCAAGAGCTGAATGTCTCTTAGAAATGGTTTTCAAGGATGACCACAAACCAATGTGAGAGAACTCGAGGTTTCAACCAACACCAACTCTAGAACCTTCATAGCAGTTCTTAGAACAACAAAAAATGTGGTTTTAAGGTGACCACTAACTCTGGAATTATCACAACAGTTCCTCGAACAATTCTGAATCTGGAAGTGCTTGTTCACAAACAACTCATTCAACAAAAACTGAAGTCACTTTGGCTACAACTCATACTCTAACTAGTACAAGTTATGGTTCAAACTCACTTGTCGATCTTTGACTCAGGATCGCTTGACAATTCCTCGAACCTATAGTAGACCATCAACAATTCCCCCCTTGTCGGATACAGGGTCAGAAGTTTAGGTATTCTTCATCACTGCAAGACTGGTCAACACTCTCGAACATATCTTGCGGTATGACCTGTAAATCTTCTTAGTTGTTTTCGACCAATCCTAAGAAGCAATCCATCTGAAGTTACTTTGTTTATCTCTTGCAGTAGTCTTCTTTCTAGAACATTTGTTTGAGTGGTGATTACACTTTCCACAATGCTCACACAGGTGAAGATCAAAACACTGATCTTTCACATGTCCAACTCTATTACACTGTTGACATCGATCAATTTTTTCTGGAACAACACTATCCAGAAATCCAGAACTTTGAAATTGTATAGGTTTAAAAAAAATAGGAATATGAAAAGATACATCCAGGACATCCTTGTTATATCCTAAACCAATGTTATGTGTAATTTCTTCCCACAACCTTATAAAGGTTTTGGGAACGATAGGCTTCACATATGTATGCAAATGACTCTTGCATACACTTGTCTAAACATGACTTTCGGTTGCATCCAAAATTGCTCCTGACGTGACTTCATTACTCTTTGATTCTTGTTTAGAATTATGATTGTCTCGCTGTACTTGAGACTCAATTTAGAGAAATTCAACTATCTCCAATGCATCATGTAAACAAATTCTAATATGAAAAAGACTTATTTTGATGACATTTACACTTCTATTAACACTAGAACTATTGAGATTGTTTAATATTTCCAATACATTTTAAATTTGAGTCATGTGTGTCAGATTCAACCGAAAATGCACCCGTTTTACAAAGTAATTTCAACAAAAAATTATTAGATAATGGCATGCTCAAATAAAAGTGAATTTTCTACAAACAAAATGCCCTCTTGTTATGACAACTTCCAGAATAATATCTTCCCAAATTGTCTTCACAAAGATTTGAACTTGTGACCTTGCGATCTTTAACATACCTAATGAGCTATTCTAACCACAATGCCTTTACTTTCCTTGATTTTATACTCAAAATTTTATAATTTAAACTTCACTTCACATATACATGAACTTGCATAGTCAATTCTTTCATATACCAAGCAGCCAAAATATTCTTCAGACAAATCCTTTTCAAATTTTCAAATATGTGAAGTACTCCTAAAAGAAAATATAAATCCCTTTCTCCTTTTGTTTTAAATAAAAATTGGCTTAGTGATTTGATACGGATTTATGCAAGAACAAAATAATATACAGAAATAAACATAAATACAAAGATGCAGCGGAAATAAAACTTCATTTCATTAATATCAAATAACAGAAATATGCTTAAAAATGAGACATAATGAAAATAAACTAGCTAGGGCCTCGGTAGCTTATCTCTCAGAAGAGATGTGGTGGCTATAGACCTCTAAACTGTGTTACAATGAGGCTCGAAGGCCTATTTATTGTCAAGAAACAATGGAAAACCCTAAACATCCAAAAACCTAACCCTAGGAGATGAAGCGCCAAAACTATGGGCCCCGTTTGGGTAAATTCGTACATCAACTTCCCGGGAACGTAACTTTGGCATATGATCTCCGTTTGACACGCTCAATACCTCGTTAGAAAGATCTATCTGAGGACTACAACTTTTGATGTGAGAAACAGTGGAAGAAATTCCATGTTGCTCCTGGTTTTCCCAAAAAACGTCGTTTAGGGCCTCAAAACGACTCCGGAAGTTCAGGACTCGAAAAACTACTAAAAATAATAAGTTGTGCTGAAACTGAAAAACTAAAAGAACCGATGGTGTGAGTGCAAATGGAATAGGTGGGTGGCCACCAATATCCACCTGGATCATGATTTGATGGTGGGCTCTGAAAACAATCCAATAATCCAATAGAGAATTAGGTTCAAATCTCACTATTTCCCTTTCTCTTCTTCTCTTCAACTTTTAAAACTTATTTCAAATAAAAACAAACTTGTCCTACAATATTTCCACCTTTTTTAACTCCAAGTTAATTAATTTCAGAATTGGCCACTTTTACTTTTACTTTCTCATTTCACCTTTCTTTAAGCATTTTTTTTCTTAAATATAATAAAAGAAATGAGAAATATTTTCTTTAATCACAATTTTGATACAGTTTTCATTCACTTGATGCTCACCAACGTTTTCATCTATTGACTTTCACGTTTATTTCTTTGTTCACTTTTACCTTTCTGGATCTACCTACTTCCACACAAAGATGTTGATTATGGAAGTAATATAAAATATATTGGAAATGTATTCACCTTACTTGTGGTCTCATATTTTGGGAAATGTCTCCATATTCATTTAATTTTTACAAATCCTTGTTAAAAAAATTATGTAAATCTTTATATGTTTTATTTTTACCACGATGTCTTCTATTTTATTAAACATTCATGCATCTCAAATACTCTAATTCTTTTGGCCATAAATAGTCAAACCATTTCTTCTGAGCAATCATTCAACTTCAGAGTCACAAAACCATTTCTTCTGATTAGTCATTCAACTTCATAGTCAGAAAACTTATTGACCATTCTTTATTTTAAAAACTCCCTTAATAGCATGAAAAGTCAACTATTTCACAAACTTTAAATTTCTCCAATTTTTTGTAGTGTCAATTATTTTCCAATTTTAGCACACCACATCTACTTACTAAGGCTAGACTGTGTATTCAACAATATATATGAAGGGTAATATATTTCACCAATTTAGGGTTCTGTTAAGATATAGTTCACGTTCAACCATTTTCCACTTAAATTTCACTCAAACTTGAAATTTTCGTACTTTCTTTCATGGGGAACATTTACTTTTCTTATTGCACTTCACGAACTTTAATGTTTTACCACCAAACATTATAGGCAGTATCCAATGAACCACCAATAAATAAATAAATGTTATAAACTTTTACCCTTGCTTGATTGTTTCATTCGCCTTGAGTGATTAACTTCCTCCAACTTTGTTTGTTTTCAATGATAACACAACAACAATATTATGTTATATTTAATTCTTTAATTTTTCATACCTCCATGCTCTATGTATAGCCATCAAGTTTGAATTTGGATGAACCTAGAAGTAATAATCAAAGAATTTTATACTTCGTGTAAAAAATTTAAAATTAGTGAATTTTCTTTTACTGGTTTTACCCTTTGATAAATATTTGCCACATTTTCATCACCAATTCCAACATGCCAAATATCTTTAAAATATTACTTCAAAATATCCTTTTAAACTCCAATGTCCAGAACATTTTATTTATAAAAAAAATCACGAAAGGCCCTTCCCACTCTTTGGCTGCACTTTATTTATCACAATGCATTTGTGCCACACTTTCTTTTTAGTTGAAGATTAATAAAAAATGCATTTGATTAAAATAAGAATTCATACCTTTTCTTTATGATATAACACTATTTATCCATTACAAACTTCTCCAGGTAACTGGTTCTTCTTGCTTCAACATAGATTTCACTTGTTTATTTCCCCTTTTATTTAAAAGATGCACCAAGCTCTCCACACCTTTCACAGTGTCATAGAGGAACTGCTCGAAAGGAGTTCAAAGTATGTGAAAAGAGAGGCGCCCAGGAAGGCCACAAAATAAGTGGCTCAACAAAATCAACAAAACGGATCAACCTTCGCTCTGATACCACTGTTAGACATACAATCTTGGAAACCAAACTCAAATATATCAATAAATTGATCTCAAATAATGATGTACACAATGTACATGTAAATACATAATGAAACTATTGATTCATTTTTCGGGTCTTCGTGGACTCTAATAACCAATCACCCTAACACAAACCTAATCCCAAGGATTAGTTGTCTAACATGTTGATCCCTAGGAAGGGGTTCTAGGGAGATGAAAAGATGCATAAAGGGTTTTAGTTTGTTGCCAAAGAATTTAGTGACGATTTTGTAGATCGGATTGCAAAGGGTAATGGGTTGCAATTTGTTGGATTCTTCAGCACTTTCCTCCTTAACAATGAGTGTTAAAAAATAGTGTCAAGAGCTAGGAGGATAGGATATGTTTTCCTAATTATGAACAAACTACCAACCAACAAGCTCAATTTATAAAAAATAAAAAATAAAAGTAATTAAAATTTTGAATTTATTTTTAAACTAAATTTCCTTTTCATAATTTTAAACATTCAAAACTCCTCAACATTCTATATATTTAAAATGAACATGGATTTAAATTATTAATAGTAACATGGATAACTAAATTTCAAATTTCATAAAGTTTTTTGCTATTTAAATAAACTCCATGTAGTGTGCAAAGGAGGCCCAAATAATTGTGTTAAGTATAGATTTTGTAATGAGGTAATGAGTAGTATGTATAAGAAGGACAACAAGAGTGTGAAAGGGAATTTTAAAATGATAAAAGTGGGAGATGGATCAATATAGTAGGATTATTTAGATTCAAAATCTAATAATGAAATTTGAAATCATTATAATATGGTTTATTGTGTTATTTTTATGGGAATTGAGTACAAGTATGGAAGATAATAACTATTTTTATCAATTATTTTGAAATATATTTTTATTTATAAATTATAATTAAATTTTAGATGAAAATATTATTAAAAATATTTAAAGACTAACTTATTTAAATTATTACAATTAGAGAATTAGATTAAAAAAGAATAACTATAAAGAATAAGTTTCTTATATTAAAATGTATAGAATGTTATGAGTTAGGTGTAAAACTAGAGTAGAGAATTCAACAAAAAAAGATAGCAATGAATAGTAAATTTTTTGTATCATTGTAGAATCACGTTAAAGAATTGACATTAAAATTTCATGTTGAACATGTTTTATCAATTTACTATAATGTTGAAGTAATGAGATTGAGTAGGATATTATACCATTAAATATATGGTATGGTTTTATATATTAGTTTCTCATATATTCTAAATGTTTAGGATTATTAGTGCGATTTTGTTTTAACAATATTTATATATAGTGATACTTAATTTTAATTAAATGTGGATGACTTACAATAAATTAGCTTGCATTTATCATTCTCTTTTTTATTGCGCCTTTGTTTTACACATGTTGTTTTAGCAAATTTCACCTATATACATAAATGAATTAAGACAAATTAAGAACATAGAAAATATCTTCAAACAATGCATGTTGTTGCTTATGATAAAGCAATTTAATGTTGATATTTTAACATCATCATGCCTATGACAACTACTTTATAAGATAATAGCACAAACATATATTCCATGTAAGATTTGTCTATAAGTATAATGTATGAATTTGAGTTGAATCTACATAGTTTTAGATTGAGTGAGATATTGATATTTTTCTCTTCTAATGGAGGAAAATTTCTACAATAGTCAAGTCTACTAGCCTAACAATTATTAATACAATCTTGATATTTTGATGTGCTACTACATCATTATTTATAAATAGAACCGTGTCATCTAAATAATCGGTTGGTGATTTGTAAGGGGGTAAAGTTTTACTCTTGTGAGATATCTCTAGGTCTTGGGTTGTTAGCATGTTTCCTTATGTCCAAAGAAAACCAACTCTTGTCCAACCAAAAGTAATTTAAGGTCATACTCTAGTAAAAAATGACAATTCTATCTTAGATAACATTTGCAAGAAAGCCAATGTCATGATTGAGGTCATGCACTTTTTCCCAGAAACCGATTGAGGTCATGCACTTACAAGTAGCATCTAGCTCAATGTTATACATGAAACTAGATACTACCCCAATTACACTTAAATCTCTTGCTCATGAAGTATATGAGGTTGAAATCTATAATTAACATAAATACCCTACTAACTCCCCCAACAAATATCTCTAAGAAACTATTTAATAATATTTTATTTACATTTTTTTTTTTTGCTAATTTAACTATTCATATATTAATTAATATACTTTAAAAAGTACAGAAAAATTTCTTTGCCTTGGTTTCTAATAATGATAAATTTGATCATAACCTTAGTATATCTATTTAATATGTGATTTACATTATAAAAAAAAAAATTGTGTGTTTTTTTTAAAATATTTCCACATTTCGTGTGCAAAATGCAAAATGTAGAGAGTTAGTTTTTCTTTCTCCCCATGAGAATGTATTGTTGCATTTGGTACAAAGTGCATAGGCTAGATTTCAAGTTGTTTTTCCCTTATCTAAATTTCCATTCTGCATTATGCATGTAGAAAGAGGATTGTAGAGAATAATGTTGTTTTTTTTTCCCATGGCCGAGTTCTACCTTTTTTGGGTAGCCACATCTAGTGTTGAGTATGAAGTCAAATTTTCAAACAATTTTTTTATTTATTTGCATCTCTACATGTTTACATTCTATATATAATAGAAAATGTAATATTTTTACCATCTCTCTTCTTATTGCTCCCTCTTTCTTCACATCATCACTTAATAACCGTAAATTATGTAATAAACTCCCCATCAAGCTTCCCAAAAAATAATAATTTATTTACATTAACCACCAAACATAATCATATTAAAAATATATAATTTATTTTTTAATATAAAAATATATATATCAAACATCTTATAAGACATCAATTAGCAAGCCCAAAGTCAAAAGGTATATATCCAAATATCAAACAAATTTCAGTAGTAGAATAGGTCTAATGAGCCCCAAGGGTTAGCTCAAGTGGTAGTGAGCCAATACGTGGTCCTTTCCGTTGTGGGAGGTCACGGGTTCGATCCTTGAGTCTTTGGGGTCAGGCGCCGCTTATTGCGACGAACGGTTACCGCGCGTACCATCCAGAAATTATGGGGAAGTATGCCCGGGTTTCCCGTGAACTTTGTTCGTGAAGAAAAAAAAAAAAGGTCTAATGTGACACTTAAATGTATTATATAATAATGTTTCCCTCGACCCTAAGTAGCAATATATTCTTTGAATTTATTCCAAGTTAATTGGTATTGGTGTGGATTTTACAAACATGCTTTTTCTCATTAAAAAAAAACTTCGCTTATTTATTGTGAATACCCTAATATTCCACATATTTACATAATGTATGTTCAACGGGCCCTTTCAAGGGGAAATATTTTTATTTTAAAATAAAATGAATATATTGATGTCAACCCACTAGAATTTCTAATATAAGTTGAAATTATGAGTGCTATTTTTGGCTAATTCTTTTTATAATTTCAAAGTGAAAGTGGAATAATGTTAGTAAGGGTTTTAATTACAATTGTTATTAAATTAAATTTTTACAGTTATATGGAACTTGAAATGTATGGTTGAATTTTTAATGAATAGAGTTCATTAAGATGTTTGATTGATGCAAGTTTTCTAAGGTAAACACTAAATTATAGCACAATTGTCATTAGGTAGGGAATCCATTACAATTTGGAAGTTTATGATGGGATGTGATCATTCATGTAATTGTCAAAGATACAAAGTAATTAGTAGCAGAACTCTATTTAGATATTGCATGTATATATATTATAAAGAGTTTTTTTTTATAAATATTAATTTTCATATACAATACTTTGTTTTAATAGCAACGCTAAAAAAAACTAAAGAGGAGTTTCGGAAAAGGACAAGATAGTTGTCGCAAGTGAGTTGTTATAACTTAGTTTCAACAACAAACAACAAAGTTGCGGAAGTACAAGAGAGTTTCCACCACTATAACAACGAGTAGTCGCAACCTAGTTTCAATTTCAACAACGAACAACTACAATGGTGTTGTGAAAAATTTAAACAAAAACATAGCAGGTCCTTCGGCAACCTTGTTACATTACATAGTTGGTTAAACTCTGTGGACAACAAAATTCACATTGGGCCAAGGTTCCCTAAAAAAAATTTACGCCTGCACTTTTAGAAAACTCACTATTTCTGGTTAAAGATAGAAAAATTGTTGATATGTGTTAGCCCCCCTATGAAATTCTTGACAAGCAAGCTGGGGGCTAGGTTGTCTTGGAGCCTTCAAGGAATGCCTTTTTCCTGAAAACCCATCCTTCTTGAAGTCTCTTTGTGCTATGCCTAACATAAATCCTCTATGCTGGTCCATTCCTCAAAAGGCCTACATTACCCCTTGTCCCCTGCCAATTTCACATTTTTCCCCTTTCACTCCCCTTTGTCAAAGTCCCCTCGTTTCCCCCATTTATCCCCTGTCAATCCTCTAAAATCCCCTCGAAATTCCCCCTTTAAATCTCACTATCACCCTTTGTTTCCCTAGATCCCCACTTCACCTCCCTATCGTTGCCTTCCTTGGGCCCGAAAACGCATTAAAATCGAATTAAAATGATAAATTTCGCATATATGGGTCCTAGCCCCTTCCTCGCTAAACCCTTCTCCTTTTTCCCCCATATAACCTGATCCTGGAACCGTCCGCCAACTCCAAAGGCACCTATCCACTGAGTTTATCGGGCAAAATTACATCCGTAGATCTTGGCAGATCGGACGGCGGTCATTAAATCCCCAGCGCCCATGTCTCCCGCGTTCATTTTCCCTTGCTGGGCCATCGCCGTCCAAATACACGACGATCTGACGGTCCGCATTCCATCTGCCTAGTGGACCCCGCTGTGCACTATTCCAAGCCCACTGGTTTATTCCGCACCGCTTATGCGCGGTGGGTGGTTTTCCACGAGCACCCAGCGATTCCATACAGCTGTCGTCGTGTGTCCTTCATACGATGACAAAACCGCCCATCCCCCGTGCATTATCTTTCGATCCAGGTCGCGTAGCGAAATCCACGACAGCCGTTAGATATCGAAACACTCATCCAACGATCGGCATTCATCTAAGCTGCGCACTGCTTAACCTTGTTCATCACACCCGCTGGCCCACCACCTATCGTCCTCCACCATTGATCCCCACCACGGTCGACGGTCTAGATTTGCCCGACCGCCGTTGACCATTCCACTGTCTCCCGATCTCGCCACGTCATCTCCACGTGCACCCTCTGTACAGTCTTCCATTCCATCGCATATATTGGTTCTTTTTCGCGTTTTTTAACGATTTCCACGTCTATTTGCTCTGCAGACCATCACCATCCACCAGAGCACGTTCCTCCATTCTTTCTATGATTTTCTCCTCCGCATCGTCATCTGCACGACCTTTCTCCACCTCCACATCATCTGCCACCCCATTCATGATTTCCTTAATTTGTTTGTGTGTTTTGCAGGGTTATTAAGAGCTAATGGCCGCCATGGTGTGCGTCTCTGCTACAAGGACAACGAAATCCAAAGAAGATCAGTTACAACAGCTGAATTTATGAGCAAGGACCCGAGAAGGGACAGAGATGGAGTGGCAAGGTGTTTTAATGCAAGAAAAGATATTGGAGCACGTCAATGAAGATCTCAAGCCTTGAATCAGTGGTTTAGGAGGCAAAGCACCAGTTTGAAGACCCCGAGGATCAATCAGAAGGTCTTGAACATAAGTAAAAGGTAACATCAGGATTTATTCATCAGCAGAATGTTTTTCTTCATCAAGTACGGGGCGCCCATACAGTTTTTATTATGCACACTGTCCCTGAAGGAATTTCCACCCTAACAACAATTCAAAACCGCCAGAGTATTTATATGACAGACCTCTCAGTAGTTTATTTTATTTTTGTTCAAAGCACCAGGGGTACTACAGCCGAAAAATGTCAAGATCACGTCCGGAGGAGATCACTCTTTCACAAAAGAGGAGACAGAGATTAAATACCCAACATTCAAACATAATGGGTTTCGGCCCTACATTCATTTTTGTGTTTAATGTTACATTTAGCATTCACCTACCCCCTCAGTCGATCTTCTACTCATCCTCTGCTATAAAACACAAAAGGAAATCATTGTAAAGGTTGTTGATTGGATATCAGTAGATTGCAAGCATTTTCCTCTTGAAACAAGTTCTCTATGTAATATTGTAAGATAGGCTGAGATTTGATTTATTCAGACTGAATGTTCAAGCTGTGGGCAGTGTTGTACCTGATTGGGGTTGTTTTTAATATGACAAGCACATTTCTTTGGATCCTGATCTAAAGCAGCTGGTGATGTCTTCTTATCTCTGTGTTTGATTCCATTTCATTCTATTTCTACAGGCTCGCATCAGAAGTTTGGCATAAGATTTACCCTTGATAGGTACCTTATGTTGCTGCTCTCCCAGCCTTTTATGTTTCTGCTTATACGTGTATCTGAATATTAATTTCAATTGGTTTAACCAGTGTAGTGGATGTTATTGCCTGCTCTCTGATGTATGAATTAATGAAATCTATGTTTAGATGTTCTTGTTAGGATTTAGTTGGATGAGTTGAGAACACTGGGAGGTCTAGAACCCTGTCTCTACCTCATTAGGATCTTTCCATCTCAATTAAGCCTTTCTAAGATCCCTTGTCCTGCCTCTGACTTTGTCCAAGCAGGTCTGGAGTTAAATGACCTCTGACCTGATCTATAGACAGAATTGGATGGTTCCCCTCTTTCATTTTCAGTCCTTAATGTCCCATTTCACCAATCATCTTTAAGATCCAAATGCTCTAGATAACTAGCCCAACTGAAAGCTTGCACATTGAACACAAGTAAATCCTTTCTTGACTCCATTGCCCAATGGCCTTGATGTTCCCTGAGTTATCTATCTTTGCCTAGTTTCCTCTTTGCTCGTCCTTGTCTTATATTGGACCCTTCTTCCCTGATTCCCAACAACCAAACCAACAATCAAACAAACAAACCCTGTGCTTCATAACTAGCCTAAAATCATAACTTAGAGCCTCAAAGACATACACTTTGACTCGTGTAGAGAGATCCCTCTCTGGACCCAGGAGGGCTAGATCCTAAGGTCTGAAAGTGGTTCTATGTTGTCTCATCTTTTGGTCTTGTCAACCTGGCCAAAACATGGGAACCCCAACATAATGGCGACTCCGCTGGGGAACTCTGAGTGCATTTCACCCTAAACATTTTTAAAGACTCAGAGACTTAGAACTCTGGTTAGGTTGGCAGTTAGTCACTCCTTTCTTGAATCGACCTCCATTGTTGAGTGTCCATCATACTCTTAGACAGAGCTTGGAAAGGGCCAGGAAGCCTCCGGATCTCACCCTCTTCGGAGGTGACATATCTGGTAAATGCCCTCCCAGTCAATCTCTGGTTGGAGTTTGTTGTTTTTGAGGAGATTCCTGAAAGGTGATAGTGCCTGAGCATTGTGGTGGTCAGTCTAACCCCTTAGACATACCCAAAAACCCTCCACCTGGCGACTCCATTATTTCTAAACGAAAATACTCCACTGGTGATCAGTAGGCCTGCTGATTGTCTTGGTTTCACATTAGAGTCCACTGGGAGACCAGCCTTTGAAACAACATTAACCACAACAGAAGTAACAAGTAGGGTTAAGCTGCTTAGTTAGAAGTATAACATTCTGGCTTTTAGAACCATTCACACAAGAGCTTATCCCAATCCTGACCCACTTGAAATAGTTGATAACCCTGATCTCTTGTACCTAAGAGACCAACTATTTCCAGTCACATCTATAGAGCTAACTCTGTGCCAAAAGATCTTACAGCTCTATCACACTTTCAGCTTGACCTAGACCTGCCAAACAGATTACCTAGAACTAGGTCATTCAGTACTTTAGACCAGCCATGCCCTCAGCTTAGGGACATAGAGACTCCTCCATCCACACCTCCTGATATTCACTTTATTCAAAACTTGGGGCTCTGTCACCCTAGATCTGCTCAGCAAACCTCTGCTGGTCCTAATATCCCTGTTGTCCATATACCAGCTGCTCAAATCAATCCTTTACCTCATCAGAATATCATCATGGCAGCCTGGTATGCTCCCTTAGTATTACCCAAGCCCTTGTTACCCTTACCAAATTACTATCAATCAAAGATCCCACACTTCACTGCAAAAGAGTCCATAACAACTCAGCAACATGTAGATAAAATGGAGGATTCTTTTGACTACATGGAAATTGATGACGAAACAATCAAAATGAGAATCTTTGCCCAAAGCTTAGGGGGTGATGTAAAGAAATGGTTTAAAAGCTTACCTCCCGGCAGTATCCAAGATCTCCTTGCATTATATCAGACCTTCATAAACAAATGGGAAACTAGGGCAAACCCTCGCCAACTCCTAGCAGAATACATGAGCCTTAACAGGAATGTAGGGGAGAGTGTCCATGATTACACAACAAGATTTAACAGCATTTACAATGCCCTCCCTCCACATATGAAACCTCCACAAGGCATGGCCCTAGCAAAGTACCCTGATGGCTTTGATGCTGACATGGCCTATGAGCTTAGGGATAAAGAGTACACCACCTTGGAGGACATGCAGAAAGGAGCTGTAAACATAGAGGCCAATTTGATTGAGAAAAGAGCAAGACAGAGAGCCGAGAGGAGGGTAACATATAGGGACGACAATGTAGCCTCCACATCTGATCCAAATTATGAAAAATTGTCTAAAAACATGGAAGAGCTACAAAAAATGATGAAGAGAATGGTTGTCACTGTCAATAACCAAAACAGAAATCAAAACCAGAACCAAAACTTTAGAAGGAACAACAATGCCACTCCTAACAGACAAAGAGAGTCAGACCAACAAGTAATCCCCCCATTCCAGGAAAACTTTCTTGATGAAGATGAGGGAATCATAGAAGAGTCTGAAGGGAATACAATAAACATGTTCGAAACAGAAGACTCAGTCCTTAACTGTGACTCGGAGGAAGACCAGCCCTCACCTTCATACTGGGATGAGGAACGGTTAGAAACTGAAGATTACAGATTAGGATTTGAAAATGCCATGATGCAGGTCAGGGAACAATATGAACTTAGGAGCAAAAAGAATCAAGAAAGTTCCAAAACTAGGACTCCTGAGGTTACCATCAAGAAGAGACCTGATAAAACTTCTAAAGCATCTGCTGTAAATAGCAAATCAGCAGCTGAAAGTTCTGGGAAGAACAAAGAAAAATACAACCAGAAGAATGAAAAACAAGGTGAGCCCGCTAGCAGTACTAGCACTTCAATTAGTACTCCTGACACAATTGTTCCTAACCCTGTACATAGTGAGAAATCACAAACTGATTCGGTCACCAAGGTGGCAAATAAAACAGAGTCGAGCATTTCCAAGGTCCAGTCCACTTTCAATCTGGAAAGTGAGATTGCCAAAATCAAAATCCCTGTACCATTATCTGAGTTGGCCACTCAAGATGTATATAAGGGCCAAATTTTGAAAGCCTTGAATTTAGGAGAAATCAATGATTCTGTAAACCTGAATGATGATCAACCGGCTCTACTCTTTGGTCCAAAGATTGAGGGGAAGTTTCAGGAAGGAGTAGTACCACTTTTCTATATTAGTCTCAACATCCATTATAAGATCCTACACAATGCAATGCATGATTCTGGAGCATCCCACAACTTGATGCCTAAGGTAGTGATGGAAAAGTTAGGCCTAGAAATCACCAGACCTTACAAAGACTTATATTCATTTGACTCTAGCAGAGTAAAATGTCTTGGCCTAATTAAAGACTTGTGTGTGAGTTTGACCCAGATCCCAGCTAAATGTATGGTCATGGATGTGGTAGTGGCAGATGTGCCACCTAAGTATGGCATGCTATTGTCAAGATCATGGGGAGCCAAACTGCAAGGAACAATGCAGATGGATGGCTCATATGCCACTATCCCTATTTTTGGCCAGTTTAGAAGACTATATAGAGAAGCCCAAATGAAATTTCTGGTTAGTAGTCCTGAGAAACCTGAAAATTCACCTTTATACTCTGTACATACAGACCTGGATTCTTTCATCCTTTGCAATGATAAATCCTTAGGAGAACCAGAGTCAGAAAACAGAGACACAAACAGGGAAACAGAAGCTATGGATCTCAACATAATGGCTGCCCTAGATTTAGAGGGAAACGAAGAGGAAAACATCACTGAACACTGCAGGATATGCGGTGGGCCTCTAACTCTGAGTGAACAAGACACAGAGGGTGTACAGCTAACTGGACATTCCCCACCAACCCATATACCACAAGAAGAAAACGTTGAACAATTCACTGTAACCAAAACTTAGAATGAACAGGAAACGGAACACAATCAGCCAACTAGATACCTCTCTGATCATCACGCCTATGCTAAAAAACAAGACAGCCCACAACCTGGTGTGGGGCCTATAACGCAACATGATGGCGAACCCCTATGGGAAATGAATTTCGATGGGTCCTGTACTAAAAAAACCGCTGGAGTAGGAGTGTGGGTACATAATACAAAGAGTGATTACGCAGAGAGCCTTGCCTGCAACTTGCACTTCAAATGCACGAACAATATTGCAGAATACGAGGCCCTGATCCTAGGCTTAAATCTGTTGAAAAAATTAGGGGCCCGTAGGATAACTGTGCATGGATATTCCAAGTTGATTATCAAGCAGGTGAATGGGGAATACACGGCTAAGCATCCCAGGCTGAGAGCGTATAGGAATGACACAATGGACTTATTGAAAATGTTTATGGAATATGAATTAGTGTTTGTTCCTAGGAGTCAAAATTTCATTGCAAACGAATTAGCTTGCCTAGCTAGTTCATATCCTAAGGCTCCAGCTGACCAACAAATCATCATTTAGACCTGCAGTGCCAGACAATGAAAAATATTGGCAGGTTTTTGAAGGAGACAAGCAGATTGAGGATTTCCTGATAGGCAGAAATGAGTTTGAATTTGCTGATTTAGACTCTAAATCTGAGGAAAACTGCCTAAGTGAAGAATCCTCTGATGAACAAGCAACACCCTGTAACATAGAAATAAACACCCTGAACGAAGAAACTGGAAATCCAACCGGAAAATGTGAAAACGCAAATACCGAAGAGGTAGAGGTGCTACAGGTCAAAGACAAGAATGTACCCAGAGGCCTAGCACCCTTAGAAGACCTTTTTGACTTCGATGATGTAGCAAAAAAGCCCACTATAGAACATGCAGATTCTGATGTTGAATAATGCAACATAGGCACTGAAGGCAAACCCAAAATGATTAAACTAGCTAAGTCTGTACCTGCTGACATGAAGAAGAAATACATTGACCTGTTTAGGGAATTCATTGATGTGTTTGCATGGAGCTATGAAGACTTAAAGGCCTATGACACCAACATCATACAACACAAGATACCCTTGAAGGAAAATCAGAAGCCTTTCAAACAAAAACTCCGCAGGATCAATCCAAAACAATTGCCCGCAGTGGAGAAGGAGATTAAGAAGATGTATGATGCAGACATAATAGTTCCTGTGAGGTTTTCTGATTGGGTATCAAATCTAGTGGCTGTGAGGAAGAAAATAGGGGAGATCATATTATGCATAGACTTTAGAAACCTTAATAGAGCCTCCCTCAAAGATAACTACCCTTTGCCTAGAATGGAACATATCTTACAAAAGGTAGTGGGCTCTAAAAGGATCTCCCTGTTAGATGGTTTTTCAGGATATAACCAAATATTGGTACTCCCAGAAGATCAACTCAAAACAACCTTTACCACCCCATGGGGCACCTTTAGGTATGTGAAGATGCCTTTTGGGTTGATGAATGCTGGAGCAACCTTCCAGAGAGCGATGGATATAGCTTTCTCATATGAGATAGGACACTTCATAGTTATCTATTTGGATGACTTGACTATCTTTTCCAAAACGAAAGAAGAACACTTGAAGCATCTGAGAAAAGTTTTTGAAAAATGCAGAAGGTATGGTCTGTCCTTAAATCCTAAGAAAACTGTTTTTGGGCTGCAAGAAGGTAAACTTCTAGGCCATATCATTTCTGAGAAAGGGATCAGGATAGACCCACAGAGAGTTGAGGGAATACTCCAAATCACACACCCAAGAAACATCAAGGAGCTACAGTCCTTAATTGGGAAAATCAACTTCCTGAGGAGATTTATTCCCAATCTAGCTGAACACCTTAGGACTATGACTAACATGCTGAAGAAAGGTGTAGGAGTTAAATGGACTGTTGGAGCTAAACAATATTTCGAATCTGCAAAACTTACACTCACTCAGGCTCCTGTTCTGATTAGCCCAGATTTCTCGAAAGATTTTCTGATCTTTTCATTTGCCTCCCAGCATACCGTGGTTGCAGTCTTACAGCAAAAAAATTCAGAAGGTAATGAACAGCCAATTGCCTTTTTCAGCAAGGCCTTAAGAGATGCACCCTTGAAGTACAACATTATGGAAAAGCAGGCCTATGCCCTGGTGAAGGCCTTAAAAGACTTTAGGGTGTACATTCTGCATTCTCACACCATTTCTTATGTGCCAAATATAGTGGTCAAAGATATCTTGTCCCAAGACCCTGATGGGAAAAGGGGCAAATGGATTGCTACCATCTTAGAATATGACCTTGAGATAAAGCCCACCAAACTGATCAAAGGTCAAGGCCTGGCCCAATTAATGGTTGAATCTAATCTGCAGGCCCTTGACATTAACATGATAAATTCCTTAGATGAGCAAGAAGGATTGCCAGACCCCACTGCTGAGGAGAAGTTTCAGAACTTTCCTTGGTATTCCGATATCCTTTATGTGCTCACCAACCTCAATGCCCCTCCAGAAATGTCCAAAACTAAGGCCAGATTCATAAAACTCAAAGCTAGAAACTACTACATTTTGAATGAGAATCTATACTGGAAAAATCCAAATGGCCTATTGCTGAAATGTTTGCCTGAACCTGAAGCTGAAAGAATTAAACAAGAATTCCATGCTGGAGAATGTGGAGGCCACCTTAGTTGGAAAGCCACTGCAAATAAAATACTCAGGGCTGGTTACTATTGGCCTACACTCTTCAATGATGTCCATAAAATGATCCTTACCTGCCACAAATGTCAGATCTTTGAAGGCAGAAGAAAGCTCCTCCCCCTCCTCACAACCCATCATCGTTAGTCCTTTCCATAATGGGGTTCAGATTTTATAGGAAAAACTATCCACCTCTTCGTATAAACAAATGGATCTCGACCGCGTATTACTTCACTAAATGGATAGAAGCCATACCCACTAGGAATGCCACTGATTCTGTCATCATTAGGTTCCTAGAAGATTACATCCTTTCTCGGTTTGGCTATCCAAGAAAAATAATCACTAACAATGCTGCTGCTTTCGAATCCAAGAAAATGGTTGATTTTTGTCACAGGTATGGAATAACACTCGATCATTCAACTGCCTATTACCCTCAAGGTAACGGCTTAGCTGAATCATCAAACAAAGGCCCGGTGATCATCATAAAAAAGCTGTTGGAAGAGAACAAAAAATCTTGGCACGAGAAGTTGGTACATGCTTTGTGGGCTGACAGGCTTACTACAAAAAAATCCATTGGCATGTCACCATTCCAGCTAGTCTATGGGACAGAAGCAGTATTTCCTACCAGCCTTGGAGTTCCAGTAATCAAACTTGTCCAGGAAATCCAATCAGAAGAGGACAACATGATAAGAAGGATAAATGAAACAATCCACCTTCAGCAAACAAGGGAGCAACTTTACAACAAATCTATCAAAGTCCAGGAAAACATAAAGAGGAAGTTTGACAAAAAGCCAAAGCTGTTGATTTCAAGATTGGTGACAAGGTTCTGAAATGGGACTCAAGGAGAGAGGACAAAGGAAAACATGGCAAGTTTGATAGTTTGTGGCAAGGTCCATACATTATCCAAGCCACTGTGGGTCCAAATGCATTTTTTCTTCAGGAATTAGATGGTACAGAGCTGTTTGGGGGTCCTGTCAATGGCAGGATGCTCAAACACTACTTCAGCTGAGTTATCATTTCCAGTTTCATTTCCATTGTACATACCATTGCAGTTTTCATGTTTAAGAAAAAGAAGAAAATGTTCCAAAAAACAGAAAGAAAGGAGAGGTTCGGATATGTTCAAACATGAACCTTTGAAGTACAGATATTGGCTCTAATAAACTCAAAACCTGACCCAAAGAAGAGAAGATAGCCGGTCCTAACATGCTCAAAATCTGGACCAGCAAGGAACAAAGAAGAATCAACTCTAATATGCCCAAAACCAGCGCTGAAATCAAAGAAAAGAGGTGACTCAAATATGCTCAAAACCTGAGTCACAAAGAAAGAAGGATATTTCAAATTGCAGATTTCATGCCTTGACAGTTTTGTTTGCAGTTGTCTACAAGTCTTCGCTCCAGCAAGTCAGACAGTCTAATCCTGGCTTGGTTGTTTTTCAATTTCCTGTCTTAGAATGTAGGAGAAGAAATCTGTTGGACAGTTTAATCCCAACAGATGTTAGATTAGGTAGAGAAGCATATGAGGCCAACTGTTTAATCTGGTCTCATGGAGCAATAAGGGTAGATTTAGAATAGGTTGTTTTTGTTTTGAAAATAAAATGTAAAGGGTCTGCTAGCTCAAATGCACCCTAAAAAAGAAAAATGCTAGGATTGTAGTTTGGGTAGGCTGATGTAACATATTCATATTGTGGCAGTTGTTCAAAGAAAGGGATGTGCCAAGCAGCAAGCATCTGGCCTACTCCAAAGATTATTTCTGGTTTCTTGACTACTTCAATAAGAAGCCATCCCCATGTGGAGCCACTGTTAGCCCCCCTATGAAATTCTTGACAAGCAAGCTGGGGGCTAGGTTGTTTTGGAGCCTTCAAGGAATGCCTTTTTCCTGAAAACCCATCCTCCTTGAAGTCTCTTTGTGCTATGCCTAACATAAATCCTCTCTACTGGTCCATTCCTCAAAAGGCCTACATTACCCCTTGTCCCCTGCCAATTTCACATTTTTTCCCTTTCACTCCCCTTGGTCAAAGTCCCCTCGTTTCCCCCATTTCTCCCCTGTCAATCCTCTAAAATCCCCTCGAAATTCCCCCTTTAAATCCCACTATCACCCTTTGTTTCCCTAGATCCCCACTTCACCTCCCTATCGTTGCCTTCCTTGGGCTCGAAAACGCATTAAAATCGAATTAAAATGATAAATTTTGCATATATGGGTCCTAGCCCCTTCCCCGCTAAACCCTTCTCCTTTTTCCCCCATATAACCTAATCCTGGAACCGTCCGCCAACTCCAAAGGCGCCTATCCACTGAGTTTATCGGGCGAAATTCCATCCGTAGATCTTGGCAGATTGGACGGCGGTCATTAAATCCCCAGCGCCCACGTCTCCCGCGTTCATTTTCCCTTGCTGGGCCATCGTCGTCCAAATACACGACGATCTGACGATCTGCATTCCATCCACCTAGTGGACCCCGCCGTGCACTATTCCAAACCCGCTGGTTTATTTCGCACCGCTTATGCGTGGTGGGTGGTTTTCCCCGGGCACCCAGCGATTCCATTTATTCCGCACCGCTTATGCGCGGTGGGTGGTTTTCCTCGAGCACCCAGCGATTCCATACAGTTTTCGCCATGTGTCCTTTGTACGACGGCAAAACCGCCCATCCCTCGCGCATTATCTTTCGATCCAGGTCGCGTAGCGAAATCCACGACAACCGTTAGATATCGAAACGATCATCCAACGATCGGCATTGATCTGAGCTGCGCACTGCTTAACCTTGTTCATCGCACCCGCTGGCCCACCGCCTATCATCCTCCACCGTTGATCCCCACCACGATCGACGGTCTAGATTTGTCCGACCGCCGTTGACCATTCCACTGTCTCCCGGTCTCGCCACGTCATCTCCACGTGCACCCTCCGTACAGTCTTCCATTCCATTGCATATATTGGTTCTTTTTCACGTTTTTTAACGATTTCCACGTCTATTTGCTCTACAGACCATCACCATCCACCAGAGCACGTTCCTCCATTCTTTCTACGATTTGCTCCTCCACATCGTCATCTGCAAGACCTTTCTCTGCCTCCACATCATCTGCCACCCCATTCATGATTTCCTTAACTTGCTTGTGTGTTTTGCAGGGTTATTAAGAGCTAATTGCCGCCATGGTGCGCGTCTCTGCTACAAGGACAGCGAAATCCAAAGAAGATCAGTTACAGCAGCTGAATTTATGAGCAAGGACCCGAGAAGGGACAGAGATGGAGCGGCAAGGTGTTTTAATGCAAGAAAAGAGATTGGAGCACGTCAATGAAGATCTCAAGCCTTGAATCACGGTTTAGGAGGCAAAGCACCAGTTTGAAGACCCCGAGGATCAGTCAGAAGGTCCTGAGCATAAGTAAAAGGTAACATCAGGATTTATTCATCAGCAGAATGTTTTTCTTCATCAAGTACAGGGCGCCCATACAGTTTTTATTATGCACATTGTCCCTGAAGGAATTTCCACCCTAACAATAGTTCAAAACCGCCAGAGCATTTATATGAAAAACCTCTCAGTAGTTTATTTTATTTTTGTTCAAAGCACCAAGGGTACTGCAGCCGAAAAATGTCAAGATCACGTTCGGAGGAGATCACTCTTTCACAAAAGAGGAGACAAAGATTAAATACCCAGCATTCAAACATAATGGGTTTCGGCCCTACATTCATTTTTGTGTTTAATGTTACATTTAGCATTCACCTACCGCCTCAGTCGATCTTCTGCTCATCCTCTGCTATAAAACACAAAAGGAAATCATTGTAAAGGTTGTTGATTGGATATCAGTAGATTGCAAGCATTTTCCTCTTGAAGCAAGTTCTCTATGTAATATTGTAAGATAGGCTGAGATTTGATGTATTCAGACTGAATGTTCAAGTTGTGGGCAATGTTGTACCTGATTGGGGTTGTTTTTAATATGACAAGCACATTTCTTTGGATCCTGATCTAAAGCAGCTGGTGATGTCTTCTTATCTCTGTGTTTGATTCCATTTCATTCTATTTCTACAGGCTCGCATCAGAAGTTTGGCATAAGATTTACCCTTGATAGGTACCTTATGTTGTTGCTCTCCCATCCTTTTATGTTTCTGCTTATACGTGTATCTGAATATTGATTTCAATTGGTTTAACCAGTGTAGTGGATGTTATTGCCTACTCTCTGATGTATGAATTAATGAAATCTATGTTTAGATGTTCTTGTTAGGATTTAGTTGGATGAGTTGAGAACACTGGGAGGTCTAGAACCCTGTCTCTGCCTCACTAGGATCTTTCCATCTCAATTAAGCCTTTCTAAGATCCCTTGTCCTACCTCTGACTTTTTCCAAGCAGTTCTGGAGTTAAATGACCTCTGACCTGATCTATAGACAGAATTGGATGGTTCCCCTCTTTCATTTTCAGTCCTTAATGTCCCATTTCACCAATCATCTTTAAGATCCAAATTCTCTAGATAACTAGCCCAACTGAAAGCTTGCACATTGAACACAAGTAAATCCTTTCTTGACTCCATTGCCCAATGGCCTTGATGTTCCCTGAGTTATCTATCTTTGCCTAGTTTCCTCTTTGCTCGTCCTTATCTTATATTGGACCCTTCTTCCCTGATTCCCAACAACCAAACCAACAATCAAACAAACAAACCCTGTGCTTCATAACTAGCCTAAAATCATAACTTAAAGCCTCAAAGACATACACTTTGACTCGTGTAGAGAGATCCCTCTCTGGAC
>CM076574.1:640413430-640586680 GCA_034641835.2 Pinus albicaulis | reverse complement strand
CTAAAATTATTATTTTATTACATTACTTGTTTTTTCTAAATTAATTTATTTTTGTCAAAAATGTTTTTTATTTATTTATTTTTAAATTGTTTTAACAATAAATTTCTTTCTTTTAACACAAATATGATCATTAGATTTTTTTTGAGTGTTTAACTATATCATTTTTTTCTAGTTATTCTATTTCTATGTATGTGATATACTTGTTGAGTTTTGTGGTAATTGAGCATCAAACCTATTTAATATAAAAAATATGGCACACTAATATATATATATATATATATATATATATTTATATTTATATTTATTTTTATTGATTGTTTGTGAAGAAAACAATTAGATATCTTAACATACTACACATTTTTGTAAGTTGAGTGTTATATTGTAGAGAATATTAGAATCCTAAAATATTTGTAGGTTTATGAAAAATAAAAGTTTTATTTGTGAAAAGACATAAATTTACTTTTGGAATTCAATGGTTTGGAACAATATTTTTATGATTTATTTATTTATTAATTAAATTATGTATGTAGTGTTATTAAAAAATATTTTATACAAATTTTCAAAGTATTATTATTTAAGAAAATTATATTGTTGATTAAATTTATTTCATTTAAAAATTGGTTGTATTTAAAAATAAATTTATAGTTTTTATTTCTTCATTTTTTTTGGAAAATCATTGAAGTTTCCTTTATAGTGATGTAAAAAATACAAACAATTTTATTAAATAAATAATTAGTTTTTAGTCTATGAGATATTAGATAGATTGTGATTAGGTGTGTTATTAAGGCATTTCTATTTGTTAAGTTACTGATTCAATTCCCTGTCTATTTGGGTGTTATTCTTAGACATGACCCTAATGTAGCCTCACCAATGTCGAATAATTAGTTTTCATAATAATATTCTATTGATTTAAAAAATAATGCTCCATTTTCAATAAAGCATCACTTTGTATTTCTCATGCCCATCATATATCACATTGATTAAAACAATATTGCATTAAGTGAATAAATTTAGAGATTGGAAAACGTTGATATTTTCTAGACTTGGCCTCAATTTATAGATATAATAGATATCCGCAAGTAAATAGCTCATTAACAAAAAGCACAAGCCTAAGAAGTTTTGTATAAGTGCGAGAAAAAAATAGAGTTGGAAAAGAGGTCTAAACTTAAAAATTTGTTAATAGTTAAACGTTTGAACAATTTCGAAAAAATTTAGGTGTATAAGTTTATACTTGAAAATTATTTTCTAATATAATATTAAATGCAATAAATCAGAATGAACAATCTAATATAACTATTTTTAATGAATATTGCTTTGGATAGTAAAAATTATATTTGCTTCACACATTATTTTAAATTTTTTCCTTAGACCACTCTCAAAACATTGATAAATTGACTCATTAAAATGTTAGAGAAAATAAAAATGATGATATCTTCTAGATGTGGCTTTAATTCATCAATGCAATATTCATAAAGCAAAGGCTCACCATGGGAGACAATACTTAGAAGATATGTATATGATGCACTTGAAGGAACAATTAAGAAACTCACATCTTGAACTAAAAGGATCACATAATAATGTAAATTTTTTTTTTTTTTAATCAACCATTTTAACGAAAGTTATCCAAACTCCTAAACCTAAATATTTATATGTCGATGTTATCAATCTAATTTTGGTCCCCTGTGTAATTTTAGTAGTTTTTTTTAAATACAACGTTATTGTAATCATAACCTACGGTATGCGCCTCACTTCATCGTTATATGACCTTATGGTACTTTAGCTAAAACAATCCATCATTTGATCTTTTTTTAGGCATTCAAATTATCCATCTATTTTTTTTTTTTTTGTAGAATACAAAGAAAATCCCTTAATTCTTGTGTGATGTTTCATAAACATAAAATTGTTAATCAATAGCTAATCAATATGTTCACGCTTATTTAGTTGGCTTTGTAGATACATTTGGGCATTTTCAAGCCTTTGTTTCATAAATAAAATTAATATAGTCATCTATGATGTTCACTAAATTTATGGATTCTAATTAATGCATTAAGAGAGTTCACATAGAAACTATTTAAGAAGGAGTTTCACTTTTCATATCTAAATAAAGGTCATTGAGTTGCATTTCATAACACCCAATATAAGAGTAAGGTAATTCTACTAAAATTCCTTCAAAGAGATTTGTAACCCTTAATTATTCCCTTCTACTATTGAGAAGTTTCTGCATAACCCTATTAGATCTAGGAGTTGGATTATACAAAGAGACAATGAACCTTGTTAAAGAGAGATGTTGGAGACTTCAGAGGTAAAACAAAGTCACCACTCTAGTGTTGGTTGTAAGTTCTCAAGATTTTTTTTATAGGATTCATATAATATTTGTGGTTGATTTTTTTTGCAAAATAGTGATTAGTAATATTAACATGTTTTTCATTACTTCCATGATTGTTGTATGATAAATAATATGCTTGCAACATGATTCTTTGTCTTTCTTTTCATTTTCATTATTGTATGTGTCTAGTTACATAACCAACTACATCAAATTTGTTGAACACTTAGTATTTGAAATATCCCCAACATATTGGTGATTCCAAGCTTGATCCTAATATCCCTCCCTTGGTTTCTTGTGTGCATTTATGCATCTTGGTAGTAAATAACCTTCATTTTTATGCATTCTACTTATTATTAGCCAATCAATTAGGGCCATCTCAATTGAAAAGCCTAGTTTGTATTTCCCAACATATGTGCAACTATTGTTACTATTTTTGCATGCAATATGCACATGTTTCCTAAAAATATACACACAAATTTTTAGCCTTTTATTTCATGACCATAGTATCTTTACATTTTCTAGTTTGTTGGTTTTGCTTTACATATTTTGATAGACTATTTTGTTTATTCTCTTAGATATACAAACTATTTGCTAATTTTTGTTAGATACGGGAAGGAAAGAAATCGATATATTTGTATTACTTTTTTAAAGATTTTTTCTTGATTGCTTCAATGTGTCATTTTGACATTAAATAAGCACTTTATATTGTTGGTAGTTCATTTCAAGTTGTTTTAAAGCTATGAACAAAAATAGTGACAAGAAAAAAGACATAAATCCATTAATTTTTAGTACTTGCCATTTCTATTTACTTTATTTTCTTGCAAAAAAACCATTTCACATTCAATTTTCAATAATTTATATTTATTTTCATTAATTTACATTTTAATTTTTGCTATTTCATTTTCAAGTAGGCCAGTTCACTTTTGCACATTTTTTACATCTAAAGTATATACTTGGTTCATTACCCCAAGCCAAATATTTAAAATCAATAGCTTAGTTATTTAATCAATTAAAATCCCTTACTTGAGAGAAAAACATATTTTAGTTAGGGTAATAAGCACACAAAATACTTACTACACCTATTCATATTTGAGACATAGTTGTTGCCTTTTAGCGTGTTTTAAAATAATCTCTAATAAATATAGTTTAAACATAGTTATTTATTTGAGGATGACCATGATTTCAAAATAAGGACGTCAACTTTAGAAAACAAAAATTTTGGGTTAAAAACACCAAAATCAACCCTCAAATTAAGAAGGGGTGCTATTGGTATCATCGTTTTCTTTTCCAGGTTAAAATTGCCACCTTTTGTGACCATAGACTTAAAAACTCATAATTTTTGCTTACAAAACCATTTAAATCAACTTTGAATAAAAGAGTGGTACCAAAAACATATTTTTTTTAGGTCAACATCATAACTTATTTAAGAACATGCATTGTGACAACCAAAAGCTTAAAATTAACTTCAAAAATGAAAAGTTGTAATCCTAGTAACACCCCACCACACCATTTCTTTGAGGTCAAAATTACAACTTTGAAAGTTATGGCTTTGACAACAAATGGTCTTGCAACAAAAAAATTCAAAATCACCCCCACAAAAAAAGAGAAATATTGTAAGAAATATGTCGATTGCTGGGGTTGCTACTCCTCCTCCCTCTGTTGCCGCGTCGCAGCTCGGCCCTAAAGGTCTTGATAGCTTGAGATCTCTCAAGCTTCCGTCGTTCCACTACTCTTGCCAAGAGGAGGTCCCTCCCGCTTATTCGCAGCTATGGATGAAGACACACGCCATCTGAAAACAGGTGTTTTCCCCGTTCTTGATCCTCTTGCCGGCCATGAGTCATCGCTTCCTCTTGGGACTCTTCTTGATAACATCATTTCGGGGGTTCGGTGGCAGTTTGAAGCTGCTCTGACCAAGGATTTCTGTGCGCCCCTGTATGCAGCCAGAGCTGGGGATAACCAAAACATAAGGGACAACTGTGCTCAGACTAGACGGATCTACACAGCTCCAAAACCCTATCCAATGCCGGAGGATTGGATAGACATTTCGACCTTCGTGCCAAGCTCTAACTTCCAGGGCTGCCTAGATCTCTCATCCCCTCTTTATCAGATTCAAATCTCAATATACTCTCGCAAATCAATACTTCAATGGGTGCGCTCAATGGATCTGGTCCAGAGCCTCGCGCATGCACTCGAACACAAGCTATGGATTCCCTCAGCTCTTCAGCGATTTCTCTACGGAGGTACAAATCTAGAGGATACTCTTCCACTCTCTTTTTATAATGTTGAAAGTGATGTTTCTGTAGTTTTAACCTTCCGTCTGCGAGGGGGAGCAGCCGGGCAACCTTCTTCTGGCCCAGCTTTCTCTTATAAGGATGCTATCCATGCACAACCTCCCAAGAAAGCTGCTCAACCCTATGAGGTTCGCAAGCCCTTTTTGGTCGATAAACTGGAGGAAGTCCCCTCCATAGAAATCTCCCATCCAGATCTTGAAGATCAACTTCAAAAATATTCTGAATTTTCCATCATCTGCCAATTCAATAGACTCTGGCACCGCATAGTAGATCTTTACCAATGAATCGTCTCTAATTGGACCAACAACTGCAAGGTTGTCTTTTGCTCAAAGGGTTTCTTCATAGTGGTGTTTGCCTTCAACGAAGATTACCAAAAGGCCCATGGTTTTGGGGAACAACAGGGTTATTTCTTACCCCCTGGTTCCCAGACTTTGACCCCTCTACGACAGTGATCACCAAGCTACCTATATGGGTTCGACTTCCAAATTTACCTGCACATCTATGGCACTACTCTATCTTCCAAGGAATTGGAAACACCCTAGGCCGCTTTTTGGCAACAGATCCCTCCAGGGGGGAGAAAGGAATATACACCTACGAAAGAATTTGTGCTGAAATAGACATGAGAAAAGGTCTACCCGATAAAATCAATCCCAAAATAGGGGATTTCCTTTGGACGCAGACCCTGGATTATGAGAATACCACCTTCTGTTGCCACTGCTGCCATCAAATAAGGCACCTTCATAACTCTTTCTCTACGTTCCTCACCCAAAAGAAGAAAAATAATCACAAAGAAAAATCTAAAAGCTGGAAACCATGTGATCCGCCCCCCATGGATTACATTAATTCCTTCAGCTCGGATCAAGAGGAGATTGAGGCAGAAGTGGAGGTTGCAATGCAAACAAAGGACTCGCCCTCGGCTGCAATGTAGACGAAGGATTTGCCCTCGGCTGACCTTGAAGGACATACTACTACCCCGAATACACAGAAACAAATTCATGAGTCCTCCTCCTCCGATTTAGAAAAGGAGGTTCTCCTTACACTAAGAAACAACCTTCAAATGGTTCTCTCTCATCTGCACCAGGCTGGTTGGGTTAAAGTTAACAAAAAGAAAGGGAAAAAACGCTGCATGGAGGATTCGACCCATTTTGGGTAGATTCCAATGACTATCTCTTTTTGCTTTCTTGCTACTCTTGTTGGTTCTTTTGCTTAACACCTATTTACTTTTTGAGACCGAGGTTGATAATTTATCATTTCCGGCTTCCCCGCTTTTTAGCTACTCTTGACTGTAACTACAGTTTGTACCATATGATTACTTAATAGAATTAGTCTTATTTAGATAAAAAGAAGAAGAGAAATATTGTAGATAGAAACATTTTGAACCTAACTTCTAAAACCATAACCTAAAAGCTTAATACCATTCCAAAAAAATACTTATTTAATATTAAGCTTTTAGGTTATGGCTTGAGAAGTTAGGTTCAAAATGTTCCTATCTACAATATTTATCTTCTTCTTTTTTTCTAAATAAGACTAATTCTATTAAGTAATCATATGGTACAAACTGTAGTTACAGTCAAGAGTAGCTAAAAATAGATATTTAAATAAATTGTTAAAAAAATTTGAAATTCAAATGCATATGAATATTAAAAATAATTAAAAACAATTAGGAAAAACTCCCTTTCAATTAAATAAATATTTATATTATGTTTTAATAATTTATTTATTTTATTTTTCTATATATATAATTAACATTTAATTTCGCTTGTTATATTTATGTTTGATATGTTTGTTTCTTTTTAATTAATTTTGATTTTAATGAAATTAGGCTAAACAATTTTTTCTTTCTTAAAAAAAATACTCAATATATTTGAAATTTTATTTTTTATTTTAGGTTAAAATGAAATGTGTTTTTTTTCATAATTTGTTTTCATTAACTTTTAAGTTTTGTTTTTTTATTATTTGTTTGTAATTGTTGGATTTGTATTTTGCTATTTAATAGAGTTTTTTTTTTGTTAACTATTTCTTATTATAGTACCTAAATCTAACCATGATATCGATAATGTTCATGATATTAAGCCTTGGTCTTCCTAGACAAGTGTTTGAGGTAAAAAATCTTTATTTTAAATATTTTTCCTAAGTTCTTTATAGATTAATAGGAGTTTGAAGTAATCTTTACTGATGAGAAATGTTAGCTTCACCTCATACCATTGCAACCATTCCAGTGCTTGAATTTAAAATGCTTATGACTATATGGGCACCAATCTTGGTTTGGTTACATGGAGAATAAGGATTGACTACCAGCTTGCATTGAAGTCCATTGGTCCATGCCTATTCCACTCTTCTTCGGCATGGGTATTCAAATTGATACCAAAATAGCCATTTTAATGCAGTAAAGGTTTACCGTGCTATTCATGAAGGATCTATAATAAAAACTAGCAATAAGATCAAAACCTTGATCCAATTTTAACCTAAAATGTATTGATGATTAACCAATCTTGGTTCTAATCTTGATGAGAAATGTAACTGTTTTACCCTCTAATCCATTTGAACAGAGGGGTTGGTCTTATCTCTAGTTAGCATTTTCTATATAATGTATTAGATTCTATAATGAAAGGCTAGTGATAAAGAGAGTATATGTTGTTGTAATTTGTAATCTTAAAGATAAGCTTGTATTCACCCTTCTTTGGCATTATAGACCCTGTTTTTCTATATGGTTGTGATATAAGCATTGTAACCTTTGTAATAATCTGCTATTAATGGAAGCATTATTCTAATCTATGGTGTAATATTTTCAATGATTCTATGAGTTTATCTGCTTGCCTACTTGGACTGGCAAGGGTCCACCTCTCCTGGGAAAACTGAGCTAAGTGTACTTTTGTTTTAGTTAGTTTATTTCACTAATTCAATTTCTTGTAGCGAGTTGTCATTTGTTCTAACACATTGGGTGTATGTATGCATGACCATATCTACCATGATTCACTAATCTTTGATTTGAATGATAATTAGCATGATTGGATCTTATACATTGGAGTTTCTTGTTCACCGGTGGTAATATTTGTTACATCATGTTCTATTACTCATTGGATAAACAAGATTTGTAGAGAATTGTTTGGTTTCTAATTTCGTTATTATTCATCATTCTTGAATGCATATTTGAGTAGTTTTTTTTTTTTTTTTTTTTTTTTTGAGAACTTCTCTAGGGAACTAATCAATCACGAAATACAAAAGGGGCATAGATGTTTGATATAAATATTGTCTTCCAACATCGATTGTGATATTTTTTCAAAGAGAGAGGTTTTAGGTATTATTTGAGAACTTCCCAAGAGTGCAATTGAATGTGTATGAACCTTGATATAAACCCTAGCATAGTCACACTCGCATGGAGATAGTGATTATGAATGCGAAGGTGCAGAAAAATCACAACACATGCTTAAACACACATGCATTCATACACATATAGGTTTATTTCTGCCCTATAACTGGTACAATCCCCTCTAGGTTTGTGGCTCTTATACAAGTTTTGAGTATCTTGTAGCAGCTAGATAAAGGAGACTAGATTTAGAGATAGCGTACGACACTTGCTTTCCTTTAGAATAGAATAGACTTTAAAACCCTTTGAATCTCATGTATTTGTATTCAACCTTTTCCACTATTAAGCATGAACACTACCTTGATGAGGTGAAAGATTGATTTTTGAGCATGAAGAGGGAATCGAGACATAGGATTTAACTATCAAGTGGTTAAGTTATCGTTCCAATAGTTTTATTGTTGTAGTAATCATTTCTTTTAGCTTTTAGATGTTAGTGAGTAATACCTGACCTATGGGCCCATAGAGCAGCTTTAGACTTAGACTACTAGTTTTGGGGAAAGTAGTGTTAGGAATCAAATATTTTTCCCGCATTTAATGTGCGACTTACAACTGATAAGTACTATGAACCAGATTGATATAGGGTTCATTAATAACAAATAATTTTCCCAAACATTACCATTGTCAGGAACTGTTGAAAGTTAAATAGTCTAAAAATAGCTTTTATTTTGTTTTTCTTCCAATAATCGTTAATATTGGTAGAGGAAGGATTATAAGATGCAAAGACACCTTCATTTCAGAGTTAATGAAAAGGGTTCTATCCTACCACATTCACTTTAGTGATTCATTACAAAGCATGTATAATATGTGGTTAGCTAATGGTAAGGCCTAGGGATAGTAAAGGTAAGTTTCTTAAATATGAAGTTCCGTATAATTTCTTTGATGACAATAAAACTCCACCTACTAATATTGTTGAATGATACAAGCAAAGGGAGAAAGTCTTGTATATAAATTGACCTCCAAGATAGATAGACCATAGTGTGAAATTATTATTGAAAAAGGGAAGAGAAAATTTGAAGATATGTAGGCTGATACAGTGCTAAACCAGGATATTTAAAGCCCAGAATGTATTGACAGGTTATTTACAACACCTAATAATTTAGAGATTTTACAAACTGAGACACTTTTCAAAGAAGAGATACCAAAAGTATCTATTGAATAAAATTTTAACATCCACCTCAACTTGATTATTGAGCCAAAATTCTCACCATGACTACTTGAGTTTAGATTATTTGTAGGTATGGTAGACGAAGAGCATGGAATTGATGGTGAGGATAGAGATGTGGAATCAAAGGAAGACACTAATTTTGGGTTTTCCATCCCTGATGTGGAACAAAATGTCACCATGAAGAACATACCTCCATCAATCCCACCCAAATTTAGGGGTATGGCTATGAAGGATCCAGATGCATTTCTCTTCGAGTTTGACATTCTATTTTGAAGCTACAATTACATATAGGATGCCCAAAAGTTAAATTTGTTCCCTACCACACTAAAAGATTCTTCCATTAGATGGTTTGTGGGACTTGGTGAGTCCACTATCAAATCTTGGGATCAAATGAAATCCATATTTCTTAAAAAATACTAGGACTATTTTAGAAGTAGAGATTCATGCAATGAAATTTTCAAGATGCAACAACAATTATAGGAGAGTCTTGAGGACTTTGTTGAAATATTCTTATACAATCTTGAAAAAACAAGACCTGGTGCACTAAGTGGTGTGATTATCATGACCATATTTTTGAAAAGCATTAATAGATGAATACGTATATTTTCTTAATATCACGGGTTTTGGCGATATATCTCAGTTATCATTTGATAATATTTATGCTTTGTACAGAAAATACTCGAGGAGAAGAGCCAAATCTGGTAAGGGTGTAAGAGAATATTTTTCAAGAGTAACTAAACATATTTAAAGGGGAATAACAAGGATGTAGCTGGGGAATCTTCTTGAATATTTCAAAACAAAGATCCTTGGTACCCTTAGTTCATAGTTAGATACCTTGAAAACTAAGAAGAAACAAGAGGAGGAAAATGCAACTTTAGCTATTTTTTGTCATCAGTGTAGGATAAAACATTCTCCTAAGGAATGACCACTAAATCATGTGTGGGTTTCTGTCATTTTTTCTTATGACCATGATACCAAGAGTTATCATTTGTTTCCATGGCCTTGAGCCATCAATAAATTCAGGAAATGAACCACCTGAACCATTCTTCCAAGTAGCAAAATAAGACCATGGAAGCCATGGGTGAAAGGTATGTCACAATACCCCTCCTTGCAATTTAATCCATTTTATAACTCATTTCCTCAACAATTAACTACTTAAATTCCTTGGCAGCTTATGTGGCCTCAACAAAAAATTCAACCTTAGCCTTGGAAACAAGATTGGTGAGGCAATACTTATGGAAATATGCCTTCACAACAAGAACCCATGCCTTATCCAATCTACCCTCAGTACCCACAATCTTATCCCCCTTTAACCCAACAATATCCTCCCCTGTAAACACAAGTAAGTGCACCACAACCATCCATCCCTCAATTTCTATAGTTGACTGCAACAAAAAATCCCCCAAGATCAACCTAGTTACTTGTTAAAACTATGCCTTACCCCAATACCAGGCCAACTCAACGTATTTTTAATACTAATTTTCAGACCTTTCCAACATATTTGGTGATACAATATCGATTCAAGATCACTTCTCAACTTGAAAGGTCTTGAAAAAAAAATATTCCATTATTGTCATTGAGAAAGAGATTGAAGAAGAGGAAACTCTCGATCAAATGAACAATGTTAACCAACATGAGGAAACAGGCACTCCTATGACACAGATGCCCTCCACTTCATAATTGCAGTAGCCATAGGAAAAAAACCTCAAATATTTACTTCACATACACAATAGTCTTAGGCACCTAAAACTCCTCCTTACCTTGAGAGATTAGCCATAGAAAATCATGTTGCCCAACTATAATTTGATATAGAAGAAAAAATGAAAGTTTTTTGTGTCAAAATTCCCTTTTTGTAGGATATAAAAGATGTCCCTATATATGCTAAAAATATCGGGGAATTATGACTCAAAAAAACAAGGAAGAAAATGAAAGGAACCTTTCACTATTCAAGTAGTAGGATAGTTAGCTGATTTGATGTCTGAAAGGACTGCGATGGAGAAATGTGTAGATCCTGGAAACCCTGTGGTTACCATATTCACCAAACATGTTATATAGCTAAAACCCTTATTCATTTTGGGGCTACCATCAACATTATGATTATCCAAACAAAGGAAAAATTGCAGTTGCAAAATCTCCAACCCACTCCCATTGTACTGACAGATCTAGGGTCAAACCTAGGGGAGTATTGGACGATATTATAGCAACCTTGGATTCATGGGAATCCCTAGTGGATTTCTTGGTAGTCCAATCCTATACTACAATGGACGGTCACCGGTGATGATTGGGAGACCATCGTTAGCCATAATTGATGCCTTTATTAGCTGTAGGTCCGAAGAGATGACCATATCTAATGAGATGGCCATGAATAAATTGATCCTCTATCCACCAAATAAGCCTATATTAGAAGTATCCTCTTGGGTAAGAGATAATTATGAAGAAGAGGAGACTATACATCCTATTTTGACTATTGAAAAATATAGAGAATTGAGAGAACCCATAGAAGACATTTTTTTGCACCAGTTTCTTTCCACAATGTATTATACTCAGTTTATGAACTTTTTCCTATTTATGGTCATATTTTTAGTGTTTATTCTCAGGAAAATTATAAAGAAGCATGTTCTTTGACCTACCCTTTATCATACATTAGTGAAAATATAGAGCTTTACAACATCCCTGTCAAGATCAACCCTAGGAAAAATTTGAATATCAACCCTAATCTTACCCAGACCCAACAAGAATAATTAATTTGTGTACTAAAGGAAAAATTTAATGCATTTGCATGGGATTACTAGGACATGCATGGAATTCCTCCTAGTACTTTATTACACCATATATATTTGCAGGAATATGATAGGACAGTTAGGCAACCCCAACATCGAATGAACCTCACCTTGAAGGACAATGTGAAATAAGAGATACACAAACTTCTAGATGAAACCTTCATATACACTATATATGAAAATAGATGGGTTTCCCCACTTGTTGTCGTACCCAAGAAAACTAGTAAATGGAGAATTTTCATCGACTACCGAGAATTGAATAGGGCTAATTTAAAAACTACTTTACACTTCCCTTTATCGACAAGGTACTAGACACCTTAACAGGAAAATAATATTTCTCTTTCTTGGGTGGCCTTAGCGGATATAATCAAATTGAAAAACATTGGAGGACCAAGATAAAACCGAATTTACCTGTCCTTGGGCGACATTTGTATATAGGGTTCTACCATTTGGGATGTGTAACACCTCTGTAACCTTCCAACATGTAGTATTGGAATTTTCTCCGACCTGATTCATGAATGCATTGAAATATAAATGTATGAAATTTTGGCCTATGGAAACACTTTCAAGGAAGAATTAGAAAATCTTGAGAAAGTATTAATCTGTTGCATAGAAGCTCATATTACCTTAAATAATATAAAATTTCAAATGATGATGATAGAGGGAATAGTCCTTGGGCACCATGTTTCTCATGCATATATTAAAGTGGACCCTACCAAAGTCAAAGACATTTAGGATCTCCCAATACCGTACTAGCAAAAGGAAGTAAGGATCTTCCTATGCCATGCATGCTACTACAAAAGGTTTGTGGAGAATTTTGCAAAGATAGTTGCACTTATGTAATATAGATTGCCAACTAAAGATGTAGATTTCCTATGGGACTCACAATGCCAAAAAGCTTGAGACTTTTAAAGAGAAAGTGTCTACATCACCAATGTTGAGGGGACCAAGATGGTCCCTTCCTTTTCATATTTTTAAAAACACTTTAGATATATCTCTCGGAGTTGTTTTAGGATAGAAAGATAATGAAGTATCCTATGAAATTTATTTTTGGAGTAAGAACCTAGCACCAACAGAACTTAACTACATAGTTACCGAGAAATAATTTCTAGTTGTTATTCATGCTATAAATAAATTTAAAAAATATATTATAGGATATGAAGTCTTTATACACACTTAACATTCAACCATTAAATTTCTAATAAATAAATCTGTTATTAATGGAATAATTATGAAATGGTTATTGTTATTGCAAGAATTCAACATTACCATCATGGATAGGTCTCGAGAAGATAAATTAGGTGAAAATTTTCATTCTTGAAATCATAATGATAAATAAAGTAGTCATGTTAATGATAGCTTCCCTAATGAACACTTTTTTTTGTATCTACTTACAATCCTTGCTTTGCATACATAGAAAATTACTTGGCTACAGGGAGGCTGCCACAAGATCTTTCTTCATGTGAAAAGCAACAAATTGTGAAAATTGGCACCACTTACTCTTTGATTGATGGAGACCTTTTCCATATCAGACCATATTTTATTATCAAAAGGTGTGTATGTGAAGGAAAAATGTTTGAAATCCTTAAAGCATGTCATGACATGTGATGCAAAGACTATTTTGTTGATAAAATAATTTTCTACAAAGTGCTCCATCAGGGGTACTATTGGCCCACATTATTTAAGGATGCAATGAAATGTGTCAACAATTGCGACAACTACCAATGAATGGGAAATCCAATCTGAGTAGAAAAAATTCCCTTGCAACCTCAAGTGCTCATCGAACCATTTGAAAGTTGGGCCTTAGTCTTTATAGGGCCAATCTCTCCTACATCGTGGAAAGAAATCTATATTTTCGTTTGCACAGATTATTTCACTCAATGGGTAGAAGAAAAGTATTTATATCAAGCTAGTGAAAAATATATTGTTGATTTTCTTTTGAATGATATTTTTACCCCTTTAGGTGTCCCTAGAGAAATTATAATATACCATGGAGCTCATTTTACATCAAAGATGATGTAGTCCAACTTTCGAAAGTACTATATAAAGCATCGAAGTTCCTTACCTTATCATCTACAGGAAAATGGGCAGGTTGAGTCAATAAACAAAGTGTTGTAATCTATCTTAAATAAAACTACATAATTGCACTACAGAGAGTAGGAAAATAGGTTTTCAAGGGAGTTATGGG
The DNA here is from genome assembly GCA_034641835.2 of Pinus albicaulis. Taxonomy (NCBI): domain Eukaryota; kingdom Viridiplantae; phylum Streptophyta; class Pinopsida; order Pinales; family Pinaceae; genus Pinus; species Pinus albicaulis. The sequence continues at coordinate 640,572,563 of CM076574.1, read as the reverse complement.
CCTACAAGACTGCTTGACATACCACTACCAGGCTTACACATTATGAGTTGGTTTATGGCAAGCAGGTTCTCCTTCTGATCGAGTTTCACGTAAAAAAATTTACGACAGCTGTGCAATTGGTCCTAGACTTATTAGAAGCTTAGAAACAAAGAGTGGAACAACTCAATCAACTAGATGAAATTCATCAAAATTCCATTCAATGCACAATTCTTGTCAAAGAGTTGTAGGTTACATTAGGGAAATTTTGAGGTCTAAAATGGGCCTCCTAAGGAAATAATAAAATAATAGCTAAACCAATAAAATAATATTTATGAATTTGTAATTCACTTTTTGCACCAAAATCCATGTAACCATAGTTAAATTCAATTCAAAAGTTGTACCAAAATAAAATTAATAAAAAAATTGTATTGATGTGACTATTAATAAGAATGATATTTTCAAGAAAAAATCATTATCATTGAACAACTAATGCATTTGTCCTTTGTAATTAAATAACTTAAAATCAAATATAAATATAAATTTATAAATTCTTAATTATATTATATGATATTAATTAAAATTTATATTATTTAAATTGTATAATAACATGTAATTAATATAATATATAAAAATAATATAATATAATATAATAAATGTATATGGATATGCATTGTTTCTTTCATGAAATATGAAATGAAAATAATATTATTTTATTCAAAAAGTGTGAAATGACATTTATTATGAGTATTTTACTTTGAATTTAAAAGTACTTATAGCACTACCATAGTTAACCATGAGTTTTTATCCACCATTGAGAATGTGACAAGTAAGTACTTTTAACTCAAGCAATGCCACCTCAACCATTAGGGATGATGTCATCCTCTAAAATGTGATTGGTTCTCATAAAGTGAATTTTGATTGTACATTTTCCTTAGGAGGCCCATTTTAGACCTCAAAATTCCCCTAATGTGTGGCTCTATAAATTTATCAACAAGAAGCATTTCTGACTTCGCAATTAGTCCCTTATCTTTGACTCAAGATTCAATCATTTCAAAGTAAATTTGACTACACGCTCATTGGGACCCTAGATACAATTTTTGATAATGGATCAAAGAAGACAAAAATAATAGACGAGGGGCAAGTCCCTTTTGTGGTAAATGATCATAGGTTGATATTGTGTCACAAGTACATGTCCAAAAAATATTGTTCAAGTTTGTCTATAGCAAGTTGATATGGAGGTGGTTAGTAGGGAGTCTTATTCTTCCTCTTCAACCTCTACCTGAGTTTTCTTCGAGTTTTTAAATGACTATACATAAATAAAAATTGGAAGAATAAGAATATATACGTACTAACATTTGAAAATATTTACGTACTAACATTTGAAAATTAGAAGAATATATATATATAAGAATGATTCTATCTGGGTATGAAAACTAGCATAACTAGACTCGAGTTGGCTTAAAAACCAGCTTGCTGGAAGGCCATTTCATAATAAATTTGTAGACTCAATTGTTGATTCCATCACACATTCTAAAAATCATTTGCTTGTTCTTGTGTAAAATGATGTAGGATTACTTAATGCCCTCCTTCTGACAAATTTTCCTCTATCTACTCCAACACATCATCTAGAGGTTCAAAGTTAGAGAATTTCTTGGTACCTAGGGATTTGCATACATCAATGTTAGGGACTCTTGTTGTTAGCATTGGGGATTCCTTAATTCCTCATGCTCATCAGATTTTGTTGGACACTTGACATAAACACATTTATTCATGCCTAGCAAGATGTACCAGGGGCACCTTATCTCTAATTCACATTAACGTTGAGAAGCTTTGAACTAGTTAACAACAGCCATAATTGCTTGGTAATCCAATGACTTCTAACTCTCTTCGAATTTAAAAAATTCTTCACACAGTTGGAATTGTGCCATATGTTATGTTATGGTGAATATTACTTTGATCGTGGTCTTGTAAACAAGTTTGCATTCTTTGGGTGAATAAAAGTGGGATAGGCTACAGGGAAACAAAATAATTGTGCTTGTTTTAAAAATAAGGGGCTTACCCATTCTCTTGTTAGCAAGTCTCTTCCTTAGGACATATTTATTTTGACTATCCATCTCCCTATTTCATTGTCCCTTTTGTAGTTATTTCCCACATCCATCATTCAATTTTTCCTAGTAGCATAATTTCTTGGGTGGAAAATCAATGACAAGCATTTATGATTATCTTTGTCTTTTGAGTTTCCCACGTTTTCACTAATTTCGAAGCAGAGCAGAGAAGAATAACAAAATGCCTAGGAAAGCCAGTGTTAAAGCAACATCCTTTAGCACTCCTAAATATAAAATGACAAAATATTATCATTCTACAACATTCATGTACATGTACAAGAAATATAGAATAGGTACTAGAACGCTGAAGATGCAGATTTTTAAGAAGTTTTCTTAGCAGAATTGACAATAGCATTAACGCGACAACAACATCAGGTCTCTCAGCTATTTAAAACATTTTTACCATGTTCATGCACCTATTATAAATAAAGCTCATTCAAAGGTAATATTTTGAGGTAAGTTCTTTTAAACTTTGATTCCAATTTATTGAGAATGAGGGACATCATTAAAAGAACACCCCTTTGAACACTTGCTAATAATAATTCAATTTACCTTATATTATCTCTTTTTAAATATTAAGCTTGAACTCCATGCTTATATTTTATGATCCTATTTTCACCACGCATTCTACTTATACACCATGCCTTGTATCTTGCATTCAACATACATATTTCTTACAGGCATGTCTAGTCAAATGGTATTGAGTTAATATTTTTCCCCATTGGTTGATTAGCATGCATAACCAAGAGTGGCCACTTGTTTTTATAATGAAATCATTTCAACTAAGGAATGACCCATCCTACCTAGTTCTTATCAATACGTTTTCTACGATATATTCTACTCCAGTATTTCATTATTTCCATTACCACCCACAACGTCGACAGGTCATTCTAAGGTCCATCATTAAAACTTGTTTGAAACCACCGTGAGGGGTTCTAAAAGAGTTGGAATATAATATGATCTATATTTTACAATAATTCCTTCCATAAATATGTATTTCCAACCTTTTCTCGTGACTTCTGTCAGATATATCCTTGACTATTCCTAACTAGTTGTCTCCCTGAGCTAGTCTTTTTTTAATCAAAGGAAGGGGAAGCTTTATATTCAATGGATTGTGTTATTAGAATGGTTTTCAAACCTCATGAGACCACCTCCAAATGGTCTATATAATCCATCATGGAATATCAAGCGAGCCTGAAATTCTTTAAGGAAACAATGTGGCACCGTTTCTTTGCTAAGTTTTAGGGGTTCAATGATAAGGCCACACTCCAATTCGCTCAAAGCTTTGATGACCAAATGGAAAATGTTGGAAATTTAAAAATGGAAGTTATATAGGAGATCATATCCAAGGCCAGTGGGCTTCCCAGAACTGGAGAGAGGTGGTGGAATAAGTTTCCACTTGGACTAGATATTTGCAACCGATTTCTCAAATGCAAATATCAAAACATGAGTTGCGAAAAAGGTGTGTCGAGGGATTGGATGAAAGATGAATGGCATGCACTATTGGTGGTCCTTGCAGAGATATATAACATGTGGAGGAAGTTTCACCTTCACCTTTCAATACCATTTGAGAATTTTATTGCATTTTGAGTCTAGTAATTTAGTGAATTTCCCTTACTACCTCTGGAGGAGCTTGGGTCTAATGTGTATGATGGTGAAACATAATAACAAAAACCCTAAGGGAAGTTTATATCACCATATTTTAATAAAAATAATAATAAATGTAGAGATGCATAAGAAGCAAGATACCTGGAATAATTTCTTGAAGGAATTTTTTTTAGTAAAATGCACACCTAAAACATAAGTAAAATGACTAGGCAAGCTTAGGGAAGAAAATGGTAAGAGGAGATTTCATGATGAGGATCATGGCTCTTCAAAAGTTGAAGGTTCTAGTCTTTGTGTAAGGAAGTCATGGAATACAAGGGCAGTAAAAGACACTGCAACTAAAAAACCCGTGTTTATACTCCTTCATGGCCACAAAGTTACCAGAAACATGACCAAACATAAGAACATAAAGAAAATATTGCAATAGTATTATCCACAGGAGAAGGAAACAACTCGGCCTACATCAGAACAATGTCTAATTTCTTTGGACACCGACAAAGAGGATAATCATCCCATTGGTGAAATATTCAGATCTGCTGGTAAACATAAAGTTTAGGATCAAGCCTCTCTGAGAAAATCACCATCTAAACCAGCTAAACATGGCGACCTTAATGACCCAAATATAACATTTGGAGGAAAAAATATTTTCAGTTTTTCTGGCTGGTGACAATATAGATGACCTTGAAGCTCATAAGTCCCCAAGTGCAGCACATCCAAAACCCTTTGAGGACGAACTTGTTGGTTCATTAACTAAGTATAATATTAGAAATGCAACATAAATGAAGCTTAAGAAGAAAAATCAGAAATTAGGAGGTTGAAGCAGGGGGTGATTGAGTTGACTATTTTGAACAAATGTATAGAAAGAAAATAAGCAAATGGAGCAAGATATTTTAGGAGGAAAATAAGGAGCTACAAGTGGAAAATATGAAAATTAACAAACAAAGGCGTAAGATGTTTAAATATTTACAACTAAAGATAAAAAAGGAGCAACAAGATGGATTCAAGTCTCAACATCTTGGTCAACACAACTCAACTATCCTAACATTCTAGAAATTTTCATGATTTTGACCAATTTTAGAGAATTTTTGCATGAAGAAATGAAAAATATTGGGCTGGGGGATGTTGGATCCCTATTTTGCTACCTAATATGCACTCTTTTTTTTCAACTATACCTTATTACAACACCTAAAACTAACCATGATATCACTCATATCCATTATATTAGACTTCAATCTCCCTTGACAAGTGTTTCAGGTAAAAGTTACTTATTTTAAATATTTTCCTAAGTTCTTAATAAATTAATAGGAGTTTGAAGTAATATTTATTGATGATAAATGTTAGATTGAACTCATACCATTACAACCATATTAATGCTTGAATTTTAAAGGATTATGACCATATGAGAGTCAATATTGGTTGGTCACATGGAGAATAAGGATTGACTGTCAACTTGCGTTGAAGTCCATTGCTCCATGCTTATCCCGTTCTCATCTAGCATGAGGATTCAGATCGATACCAAAATATCCATTTCAACGCAGAAGATATTTACCATTCTATTCGTGAATGCCCCAGATTAACAACCAGCAACAAGATCCAAACCTCGATCCTATTTTTACTTAAAATTTATTGATGATTAACCAATTTTGGTTCTAATCTTGGTGAACAATGTAACTATTTTACCCTCTAATCCATGCGAACATAGGGGTTGGGCTTATCTCCAGTTAGGGTTTTCTATATAATGTATCAGATTATGTAATGAAAGGCTAGTGTGAAAGAGAGTATGTTGTTGTAATTTGTAATCTCAAAACCAAGCTTGTATTTATGGCTCTTCAACATTATAGACCCTATTTTGTGATATAGTTATGATATAACCGTTGTAACCTTTGTAATACTTTGATATTAATGGAACCATCATTATGATCTATGGTGTAATATTGGTAGTGATTCTACGAGTTTATCAACTCACCTACTTATATTGGAAACATACCACCTCTCTTGGGGCAATTGAGCTGTGTATTTTTATTTTAGTTATTTTATTTATTTGATTATTTTTTTTTTAAGCAATATATCATTTGATCGAACACATTGGGTGTATGTTCGCATGAACATATATATATATATATATATATATATATATATATATATATATATATAGATATGCGTGTGTGTGTGTGTGGGGACACACATTGGATATTATTTGTTCTAAAGCATTGGGTGTATCTATGCATGGCCAAATATATATGTGTGTGTGTATATGACATTTGGAACTCATTCATATATTATTATTTACTGATATTTGATTTGAATGATAGTTAGCACAATTGGATCTTATACATTGGAGTTTCTTATTTAGGTTGTTTGATTCATTGTTCACAGGTGGTAATCTTTGTTACATCCTATTTTATTACTCATTGGACACACATGGTTTGTAGAAAATTATTTGATTTCTAATTTAATTATTGTTCATCAATCTTGAATTCATATTTGTGTTTTATTTATTTCTATTGTTAAGAACCCTATTCTATAGGGAACTAATCAATCATGAAATACAAAAGGGACATGAATGTTTGATACAAATATTGTCTTTATTGATTGTGATATTTTTCTAGAGAGAGAGGTTTTAGGTATTGTTTTAGAACTTTTTGAGAGTGTGATTGAATGTGTATGAACCTTGAGATACTAGGTGTAAATCCACCACAACATTTTATCAAATGCATGTACATTCATACACACATAGGTTTATTGTTTCCTTATAACTGGTACAATCCCCTCTATGTATGTGGCTCTTATATAGGTTTTGAGTAACATGTAGCAGAGAGATAAAGGAGACCAGTTTTAGAGATAACCTAAGATGCTTGATTTCCTTTAGAATAGAATAGAATTTATAAACCTTTGACTCTCCTAAATTTATATTCAACCTTTCCCACTGTTAAGCCTGAAAATTGCCCTTCCCCGATGGGGGTGTCCAATCACAGGGACAAGTGGGCAAAAAAAATTTATGGCTGGACCAGCCCTTAGACACATGCCCTCCAACTCACCATCCTCCCATGGTTGAGCAGTAATGGTCCTCAGGGTAGGTGATCCTACGACAGAGGAGATGGTAGTTAAGTGTGCAATGGAGGTAATCCAATTCATTTGTCATTTGCAAGTGATGGTGAAGGTTGGTGCTTCGGCTTTCACAAACGAGAATATGCTGGCTCTCAATCCTTGGCTTGAGCTTCGCCGACAGGAGATGAGGTGGGTGCAAGTGTAGTCAGGGAGCTGTGGCTAGAGCTAGAACGCTGGGAGGAATCCTGGCAATAGTAAGAGTACACTACACCAAGAGACGGGCAAAGGTGGTGAGGGTGATTCCTCAGTGGAGGGAACACCTCTTGACGTGTGGTTCTAGTGTTCTGCCCGTGCCACAAAAGACAGTCAGTGGACTGCACAGGCAGGGTCCTGCCCCGGTTAGGCCCCAGGGTGGTTTTTCCTTGGGCTTACTACACACTCCGACTCTCCTGTGATTAGCATATGTGGGTGGTGGCGAATTAAAACCTCATATGAGGGTGGTTGTTGTGGCTGGTGGTGGTATTGTGTCTCTCCTCCACAATGCTGGAGAGGTGTTCAGTGATAATATTCGTCGCAGTTGTGGGGACGATGCGGTGTTTCTTAGGGCTGTCAGACCCGAAGTGACTTGGCGATACAAACTTACAAAGGGTGGGGGAGTGTTAGAATAATGCATGCCGCAAGAGCGAGGCTGGGCTCGACGTGGAGGTCTTGGATGTGGCATGGAAAATTTCCAGGTATCAGGGGACTTGAGTTCACACTCGAAATCTACCAAGAGTCAACATTCAGTGGCGGAAATCGCAGTATCTATGGCTCAGTCACTGGGAAAAGTTGAGGCTCTAGCCACCCTTAAAGAAATTTCCATGCAACTCTAGCAAATCCAGCTCAACTTGGATACTTTGTGTGAACAAAGGCATCATGATCATAATGAACTTGTGGCCTACAATAATGCTATCCAAAACCTGCAGAATGAGACCCTGGAATCTCTGGAGAGTTTGCGTTGTCTTTTGAGGCGCTCTCATGACCACCTTTGAGCCTTAGAGGCCCAAGTGGACCATATTAGCTACCATGTGCACAACCAAGGACACATCTCTGCGACTCCTACGGCAGGTCCCCTGCACCCTCCTCCATGATGAAAATACTATTTTGGTTGTTTTGTAATTTTATGTGGCCAACAACCAAGAGCATCGTATGCCTTGGAAAACACCCAAGTCTTTCTAGGCACTGCATGCCTTTTGGGTTGCCTAATTGTAATGCAGCTATGCTGACTTCTACTGTGAATTTTGATATGATAATATAAACTAGACTTTGACCAAAAAAAAAACATGAACACTACCCTGATGAGGTGAAGATTTATTTCTGAGCATGAATAGGGAATCAGGACAGAGGAGTTAACTGTCAGGTGGCTAAGTTATTGTTCCAATAATTTTATTTTCATAGTAATCATTTATTTTAACTTTTAAATGTTAATTAGTAATTCCTATCTTGTGAGTCCACAAAGAAGCTTTAGACTTAGACTTCTAGTTTTGGGGTAAGTAGTTTTAGGAATTAGATCTTTTTACTCCACAAACTGCACTTACAGTTCATAAGTACTATGACCCAGATTGACATAAGGTTTATTAAGGACAAATAAGTTTCCCAAACACTAATATCACTAGAATTTTATGTTATAATTATTTGAATTTTGGAAAAAATGGTAATTTCTATTTGTAACTCCTCTTTTTAATTCACGGGCTAATTTTTAAAATTCTAATTATAAGAATAACAATTTTAAAGCTATAAGTTTCAAATAAATTGTGAATTTGATCTTGAAAAAATCAGGTTGTAGATGGGGGGGCGAGATTTCTTTTTGGAGCATCACTTTTCAATTTTAAGGTTTTTGTTGTAATAGTACATGTTTTTTTTAATTGTAATAGTACATGTTGTTAAGGCCATTGTTTCAAACAATTTGTAATTTTGACCTTGAAAAAAGGTGTTTCTCTTGGTGTCACTTTTTAATTTGGGGGTTGATTTAATGGTTTTGTTGGAAAAATCTACAAGGTTGTGAAGACCATGGTTGTGAAAGGTGGTAATTTTAACCCCCCAAAATAGAGTGCTAACAATAGCACCAATTTTCAAAATAAAGGTAAAAATAGTGAGGAAAAATGAACTCTAAAAAATTGAGAACTTTGGAAAGTTCATGTTAGGCCGACAACTATTTTTTAATACAAAATGTTTGTGTCAAGTTAGTAATTATTTTTTAGTACTTGTTTGACAAAGGAAGCACTTTGTTTTAGTGTTAATACTAGGATTTGGACTAGAGGATTGATCGAGTCACCTAGCTTGTTCAAGTTGAATATTACTTTATATATGGATGAAATATAACACTTCATACATATGTGGAGAGGTATCCTAGTGACCATTCATAAGGGTGGTTTTTACTTGGGCTTACTACACACTCCGACTCTCCTATGATTAGCATATGTGGGTGGTGGCGAATTAAAACCTCATATGAGGGTGGTGTTGCGGCTGGTGGTGGTATTGTGCCTCTCCTCCACAATGCTGGAGAGGTGTTCAGTGATAATATTCATCGCGGTTGCGGGGATGATGCGGTGTTTCTTAGGGCTGTCAGACCCGAAGTGACTTGGCGCTACAAACCTGCAAAGGGTGGGGGAGTGTTAGACTACTGCATGCCGCAAAAGCGAGGCTGGGCTCGACGTGGAGGTCTTGGATGTGGCATGGAAAATTTCTAGGTATCCGGGGACTTGAGTTCACACTCGAAATCTACCAAGAGTCAACATTCAGTGGCGGAAATGGTAGTATCTCTGGCTCAGTCACTGGGAAAAATTGAGGCTCTAGCCACCCTTAAAGCAATTTCCATGCAACTCTAGCAAATCCAGCTCAACTTGGATACTTTGTGTGAACAAAGGTATCATGATCATAATGAACTTGTGGCCTACAATAATGCTATCCAAAACCTGCAGAATGAGACCCTGGAATCTCTGGAGAGTTCACGTTGTCTTTTGAGGTGCTCTCATGACCACCTTTGAGCCTTAGAGGCCCAAGTGGACCATATTAGCTACCATGTGCACAACCAAGGACACATCTCTGCGACTCCTCCGGCAGGTCCCCTGCACCCTCCTCCATGATGAAAATACTATTTTGGTTGTTTTGTAATTTTATGTGGCCAACAACCAAGAGCATCGTATGCCTTGGCAAACACCCAAGTCTTTCTAGGCACTACATGCCTTTTGGGTTGCCTAATTGTAATGCAGCTATGCTGAATTCTACTGTGAATTTTGATATGATAATATAAACTAGACTTTGACCAAAAAAAAACATGAACACTACCCTGATGAGGTGAAGATTTATTTCTGAGCATGAATAAGGAATCAAGACAGAGGATTTAACTGTCAGGTGGCTAAGTTATTTTTCCAATAATTTTATTTTCATAGTAATAATTTATTTTAACTTTTAAATGTTAATTAGTAATTCCTATCTTGTGAGTCCACAAAGAAGCTTTAGACTTAGACTGCTAGTTTTGGGGTAAGTACTTTTAGGAATTAGATCTTTTTACTCCACAAACTGCACTTACAGTTCATAAGTACTATGACCCAGATTGACATAAGGTTTATTAAGGACAAATAAGTTTCCCAAACACTAATATCACTAGAATTTTATGTTATAATTATTTGAATTTTGGAAAAAATGGTAATTTCTATTTGTAACTCCTCTTTTTAATTCACAAGCTAATTTTTAAAATTCTAATTATAAGAATAACAATTTTAAAGCTATAAGTTTTAAATAAATTGTGAATTTGATCTTGAAAAAATCAGGTTGTAGATGGGGGGGGCGAGATTTCTTTTTGGAGCATCACTTTTCAATTTTAAGGTTTTTGTTGTAATAGTACATGTTGTTAAGGCCATTGTTTCAAACAAGTTGTAATTTTGACCTTGAAAAAAGGTGTTTCTCTTGGTGTCACTTTTTAATTTGGGGGTTGATTTAATGGTTTTGTTGGAAAAATCTACAAGGTTGTGAAGACCATGGTTGTGAAAGGTGGTAATTTTAACCCCCCAAAATAGAGTGCTAACAATAGCACCAATTTTCAAAATAAAGGTAAAAATAGTGAGGAAAAATGAACTCTAAAAAATTGAGAACTTTGGAAAGTTCATGTTAGGCCGACAACTATTTTTTAATACAAAATGTTTGTGTCAAGTTAGTAATTATTTTTTAGTACTTGTTTGACAAAGGAAGCACTTTGTTTTAGTGTTAATACTAGGATTTGGACTAGAGGATTGATCGAGTCACCTAGCTTGTTCAAGTTGAATATTACTTTATATATGGATGAAATATAACACTTCATACATATGTGGAGAGGTATCCTAGTGACCATTCATAAGGGTGGTTTTTACTTGGGCTTACTACACACTCCGACTCTCTTGTGATTAGCATATGTGGGTGGTGGCGAATTAAAACCTCATATGAGGGTGGTGTAAGAGTGACATTCTTTCTAGTTTTGATATTTATATGGTGAGATAGGTTTTTGAAAAATTTTCAACAATTTTAGCACTAATTTGAACCATCCTCGTGACAAGTAATTGTTAGGCTATATCCACTCATTTCATGGATCATATTCATGAGTTCCTAGAAGATATATTTGATGTAAGATTAAGCACCAAGGTCCCAATCAACTTGGATTGGTTCTTGAAGTTTACTCTTCTTGTGATTACCAAGGACATGGCCACCACTATGCATAAATAAAATATGAAGTCATTTTTAAGGCAAACATACTTATTTATGTCTAGAATGGGTATTTATAGACTATTATCCTAGATTCTCCCTGTAATCATTCATTGGAACATGATATGTTAGGGTCATCTCATGCCACTAATGGTGTTATACATCTATTACACAAGCCCAAAATTTCTTTAGTCAAACTAATGTTCCTACTTGTTGGCTTGAGGGGTCCTGACCCAAGATCGGACGTGAAGGTTTACCAACCAACCCCTATACTACTGGCCCTTTCGGCAATGACCTACTTGCAGGCCAAGGTCTCACCCGAAGTAGTATGGGAGGGTGTTGGAACCAGGTTTCCGCACCCTAAGAGAGAGAAGGAAATTCGAGGTAGATCTAGGTCACAACTTATCAAGTTCGCACATAAGGGGTTTATTCGCAACCTTTTTAACAGTTTAATTAGCATATAACCATAACACATCTATCAGATCTAATTAGTGCATTTTCATCCACATGCATATTATTAAATACCATCATAGAGTACTATAATCACAACCAATGTTAGATCACAGATATACTCATGCCAATTCCAAAATGCAGATACATTCGTAGCTTAAATAAATATCACAGATGCGCTTCATCAGTAAACATAACCAATTTAGATAACACACAAATACTTTGACTATAATTCACATTCATTCATATCAAAAATCCACTTACAACCCAACACAGCTCACGCACACATCCTAGCGGGGTCCGCACACAGCAGGACTGATGATCTCCGTGCACACAACTAGCAGGAGTCCTTACCCAAAACAACCCAAACAGATCATAAAAATTCACACGTAGCATCAATCTATCGACTTACTTCCTTACTAGACCCAAATATCTATCTATTTATAATATCGTAGCCTTCCCTATCCTATGGTCCACAAACCATGGTTTATGGACCCTAGAGATACCCTTTAACCCATTACAACACATCAGGGGCTTTGACCTACCCAAAAACCCCTACGCAGGACCGATTTTAACAAAAGTGTACCAAAAATGCAGGTTAGGGAACCCTATTCCAATCCCCAACACAATCTTGTGACTCGTCCCGAGTTACTGCGGTCGTGGATTTTCCATCTTCGTCTGCAGCTTCTTGATCACATCAACTAGCGAGGGCAGAACTCCATCATTCTGTGCAGTAGCATTCTAAGCAATCTCCACCAACGTCTGCGACGTTTGACCTTCTATAGCAGCAATGACGCTCTCCAAAGTCTGGTTCAGTTGCTTAACTGCGATATCGACGTCCTATGAGAGCTTGAGGGCTTCATCGGCCCAAGGCGTAAGGTGGTCACTAAGGACCTTATTTTTTTGGTGGAGCTCTTCAATGTCATCTCTCAGTGTGTGGCTGGTACATAGTCGTGTCAGGCATTGAGCAGGGATTAGAGTAGGCATAGTGGTTTCCAGCTGCTCGAACTCTTCTTCCTTCTGGTGCAGCTCTTGCGTAAGCTCGTGCAGGAGAGGGTCACACTACACCTTAGTCCACAGCTGCATAGCTGTCTCTAATAGTCCTGTGCCCTAGGAAATCTGATCTGTGATGACATTGGTGGCCTCTGTGACTAGCGCGGCTCGCTGGGCCCTTACCTCAGGTGGCATTTCCAGCTGTAATTTGGCCTGCAAGGCCACAATCTGCTGTTCCATCTCTGTCTTGACCGCCTGGATCTTGGTCCTCGAAGCCTTGAGTTCTGCAACAAACCTCTCAATCTTGGCCTGTCGGGTGGCAGAAGCCAGGATATCTTCAGTAACATCTATGCAGAGCCTATTGATTAGGCGTTCCAACTCTGTCTACTGTGCAATGACGAGGGTACATGCAGCCTGTGCCTGGGATACCTTAGCGATATTCTCCACAATCATTTGCTCAGCTATACTGAGCTATTGGTGCACTTGACGATCTCTGTGCTGAATCTCTTCAAATAGGGAAGTGTGGAGGAGCTGTAATGGTTCATGTGGCAGTCGGGCTAGGTCCAATTGTACCTCTGCGCAAGCCTGGACTTGCGCTCCTAAGTCGAGTGGACTCAGAATGAGGGCTGCGCCTGGTAGAGGGCAGAGGCGGATTTCTGTTGTAATGATTAGTTCTTTGCTTGTGGTTGGGGCCGACCTTGCCTTAATAATACTTGTTTGTAAGGTGCCAGTCTTGAGATGCAGAGCCCGAAGTTCAGCCTGGAGTGTATCAACCATGGCCTTCTGCTGCTCTTCCAGAGCCAGCCATTTATCTTTTGCGGCGAGGGTGACTGTGTCGGCGATCTGCTCTAGGTCCTCCTTTGTCAGAGTAATTCTTGTGTCTCATTTCGGCCGTTGAGCTCGTTTCTTCTTTCGTGGTCCTTTAACAGGGTCACTAGTCCGCTTCGTATCTCGAGGGGAGTCAACACCTCTTTCATCCAGACCCTTTGCGCCCAAATCCTTCTGCGAATCCTTCTACGAACCCTTATGTGATTCCGAGTCCACTTCCTTCCCAATACTCTTTCCCTGTCCTTCCTTCTATGATTCTGAGTCCACCCCCTTCCTAGTACTCTTGCCCTATCCTCTGGTCTCTTTGGTGGTGGTGGGCGGGTTGACCTTTGTGGTGCTCGTACTTGCAGTTTCCTTCGTACCCGGCTTGAAGCCAAGTTTCCAATGCAGAGGCCAAGTAGCAACAAGGTGGTCAATCTCCTCATCCGTGACCATATATGGGAGTGATACCCATGCTGGATCCTTGCGGCCCTTGATCTGTACATTGTGCATTGTTACCTGAAATGCTGCGATGTTTTTGTACTTATCATAAATTTCTGGTGACAAATGTGGCTGAGAGTGAATGGAAGCTGTGAGCCCGCTCTGAAATAGGACCCAGAAGACCTTATTGTCTTCAATTCTCTTTTATCCTTCGAATCCCACATATTCGCATACCGTTCCCCTTCGCACATATCCGACTCTAGCTTGGGGAAGACCGAATCTTCTGGGGATTCCCATGCGACCAACACGATGAGGAGCAACAACCAAGAGTAACATAAGGCCCTTCCATGATCTTGGGCTTCGTGCACATTCTCTAGGAATTTAGTGCACAGGAATTGGGACCAGTTGAAGCAGACCCCCTTTTCGCAGCGGTCAACCAACTGGATTACATAAGCGGGGACCGTGGCAGCTTGGCACTTGCGCATCATATTGCAAGCTAAAAACAAGGTGCCCATACGTGCACTAGGGTCGCTGATAGTGTTGATCATGAACCCCCTAGTGTTCCGTTCCACGTGATAATGCTCACGCACCTTATCAACGATCTGCTATTCATATTTCTTCTCGACACGTTCTACCATGGGATTCAACCCTTTCATGGGTAGACTGGTGATGTGGTGAATGAGAATTGCATCTATTGGAATGCGGTCCTGAATCCATAAGCAGCCATCATGGACCAGACCAAGCAACTGTCGCACAAGCCTGTCAGTGATACTATAGTGGCTGAAATGAGGCATTCGCAGCAAATTTAATAATCCAGACCCAGCCAATCCACTTGCCCATGGCATATGGACTACCTTCAGTACATCATCCTCCAATACCCGCTCTAGATACAATTCCGGTGCCAGCTCAGGGAAGGCCTCTAGGTTTGCGAGGTCATGATCGTCAAATTTGACTGTGTGGAGCTTGCCAAAGGAGTCTCCAATGATGGGGACCTCCCCCGGAATCAGGGGCATTTTGTCTTTGTGCGAAGATCTTCCTGTCCTTTGGCAAGTGTCACAGGCTTTGCAATAATCGTGAGAGTCGCTATGCAGTGTGGGCCACCATAGTCCCGCCCTTAAAATCTTTTGCGTTGTAGCTTTTCCTGCGTAGTGACCTCCTGCTACGCTCCCATGGGCTTCTGCTAAGATGGTGTGCCTTTCATGCTCCAACACGTATCTTTGCAGCACCTCGTCAGCTCCCAGCTTATACAGATGGCCTGCGATGATGGTAAAATCCATTGTGCGGGTGACCAACTCTTTCTTCTGTTGTACCGAATACTCTGCAGGCACCATCCCCGTAGTCAGGAAGTGAATGACGTCGGCGAAGTGCACATCAACCACCTTAATCGTGAACAGATGTGCATCGGGCAGTCCTTCTTCCAGGCTAGTTGGTTCCTCCCCACTCTTAATTCAGGATAAGTGGTCCGGCCCAATGTTCAACTTTCCTGGCTTCATGATGATCTCAAAGTCATATTCTTGAAACAATAGTAGCCATCAACATATTTTCTTCCCCAACATAGGCTTATTCACTAGGTAATTCAAAGCCAAGTGATCTGTAAACATCTTGAAGTGCCCTCCTAACAGATAGTGATGGTATTTTTGCAAGGCGTAGACCATGGCCAACTCTTCACGCTCCATAGTGGAGTAGTTGCGCTCTGCACCAGAGAGTTTCCTACTAGCAAATGCGATTGGATGGTCAATGTTTCCTTCTCCTGGTTGTGTAAGGACAACTCCCAAGGTGATCTCGGATTCATCTACATGAACATGGAACACCTTCGCCCAGTCAGGAAATATGAGGATAGGCACAGAGACCATCTTTTCCTTAAGTAGTTCGAAGCTCTTCTGACACTCTTCGTCCGAAAAAAATGAAACATCCTTCTTTAGCAGCTTTTCCATAGGTGTTGTGATCAACACGTACCCTTGAATGAGCTTCCTATAGTAGCCTGTGTGTCCAAGGATAGAGTGCAGTTATTTCTCAGTTGTAGGTACCGCCAGGTTGATGATAACTGCTACCTTGGCGAGGTCAACCATCAATCCTTGTCGACAGACTATGTGACCGAGCAAGATCCCGAAGGGTACACAAAATATGCACTTCTTAATATTCAGGGAAATCTGGTGCTTTCTGCAGGCATCCAACTTCATGCATAAGTTTTAGACGTGCTTCTTTACCAACCCGAAGATGGTCCAGTCATCAAAATATACCTCCAAAAACTTGTGGATGAATTCCTTGAATACTGCAACCACTACTCGAAAAAAAATGGCAGGGGCATTCTTGAGCCCAAACGGCATGAAAGTATACTGAAAAGATCCCGATTCAATGGTGAATGTAGTTTTTCTGTGATCTTCAAGTGCGATCCTGATCTGATAGTAGCCCGAGAACCCGTCCGTGAACGAGTATGCTTCCTACCCCCTCCCACGTTATCAAGGATTTCATCTAAGAATGGCGTGGAGAAGGGATCATGTACGAAGGCATCATTCAATTTGCACAGGTCAACACAGATCCATATCTCTCCCTTAGTATTTTTCTCTTGAACCACCATAGGACTTACCCAATCTGACTGTTCGACTAGTTCGATGATACCTACGGCAATAATTTTTTCGATTTATTCCTTGACCTTTTGTTTGTACTTGGGGTTTAACCAATAAGGGCGCTGCTTCATAGGGTGCGCATATGGTTTTAAAGTGATGCACATGACACCTAGGTCCCCTGTAATCCCTTTGAGTTCCGAGAATTTCATAGGAAATAGGTCCTGGTATTCCGTGAGGAGTTCTGTAACTTTTCCCACAGTATCATCGTCCCAGTAGTCCCCAATTTTAGCTAGCTTAGGTTGCTTCTATTTCCCAATGTTGACTTCTCGCAGCTTCAGAGGCTTAGTGACATCGACGGTCTGTAGTGGGGGTCCAGCAACTGCACGCTCTCCCTCCGATTTTGGGATAGAGACATTTCACGGGTCTTCATCACATTCCTCCATTGATAGATTGCGACATTTGACAATATCCTGCCCCATGTACTGCACAAGGGCGTGATTCATCAAATACTAAGGCATCTATATCCTGCAGAGCTTCGTCGAGTTCCTCTATTCCACCTAGCAAACCAAATGTCCCTACAAACTCATCCTTCAGGGTTTCCCAATGGCGGGTGCGCTGGTGTAGTTACACATCTAAATACCATGTGGTCAGGATCGGCCCCAAAGCATGAATGAACAAATGGACCCATTCCTCCGTAGTTCATTCGCACCATTTCTCCATCCATGTGAACAAGTGCTCGTGTGGGTTCCCTGGGCCAAGGAAAGTTTTTACGCGTAGGTGAGCTGGGGGTTCAAACCGTAGGATCATCATTTTGCGACAGTCTTCCCAATCCTAGAACGTCCCCTTATGCATGTTCCACCACCTCACAGGGGTTGTGCGCATGGCTAGATTAAGGTCCCACAACCTTAGCTCCCATGGGACTTCAGCTTCAAATGTTCATAGGGCAGTTCTCTTATGTCTGAGGGGATACACTGGAAGTCCCTTGTGATTCTAAGACATCGTAGCATAGATGCATCATGAAATCGATTCTGCCAATTTTCTATCTCCCTGTCGGAGTTAGAGAAGAATTTTTTGTCCTTTTCCCAGAAAAGCACACCATTAGCCGTGGGATTCATCCAGTCTTTGTCCCGAGCAGTTAATTTATAGATGTGATTGACATCTTCTTCTTCGCACACTGGCTCTGTATACCACTCTCCTTCCGCAGGGTCTAGTGGGACTATCACCCTCGTGCCCTCATTCTCAATCACCATGCTTCTTTTCTTTGGGTTGATAATCCCTCCCTTGTCTATTTCCAAATCCAAACCTAGGAGCGCAGGATAAGGATCCGCATCTTCCACAATCTGAATTACCTCATAGTTGGCGCGAACCTTAACTCTTGCAATATCTACCATAATCTTTGACAACCTCCCCAGTGGTATGATCTTCTACTGGTTGGCCATGTGCAGCTGGATAGTAGACCATTCCAACTTAGGCGCTCCCATCTGTTGCCAAGTTTTCTTGGGTAGTACGTTCGCATCTGATCCCAGGTCCAAAATAACCTGATCCTTTTCATAATCGAAAATTTACACTGTTAGCCGCATTTCCTGACAAGTGCGTTTCTTATGCTTGTAAAGTTTGTGCACATCCTTAACTTCCGAGGGGGGGGGGGGGGTTATTTCTCTTTGCGCAACTGTCTATTAGTGCTTGCATATTTTCTACTACCTTCTGGTCACGTAGCAGCTTCATACATGCCTACAGAAATGGTTTAACTTTTTCGTTTATTCTTAGGTTTGCTAGAGCTCTTGAAGTAGATGCCTCATCCTTAGTAAAGTATTTGTGAGCTGTGATGAAGGTTTCCTTTTCCTTCTAGAGGTCCAAGCTTTCCTGTTTGATAGTTGCTTTCCAGATAAGAGGCTCAGTTGTAGCTTTCTCCTCATCTCCTCCAGTAGCCATGTTGCTGCGCATTATGACATTAATACTTGGTCCTTCATCACGCGGTTCCGCCTTAACCCTCTGCACATTATATGTAGGTGTTTGCTGTTTTTCCTGCATTTTTCTATCAATACTGGACAATCTTCAATCACATGGTCTAGTTGTCGAAAATATCGGCAATATTGTCTCGCTTGGTTCAGGCAGTCCCTCGCAAAGTGCCCTATTTCTCCACAGTTGTAACATATCAGTTGTCCTCTTCCCCGACCTGTGCCTCCACCCCTTCCCCCTCCCCTGCCCCTTGCTAGGGAGCCTCCTCTACTTGAGGGAGACAGTGGTGAAGAAGGGTCAGCCTGTACCCTGTATAGGTTTCCTCGATCTACCATCAAGTCATACGTTCGGCAGTTATGCTCGTAATGCCCCATAGAGGAGCAGAATCAACACCATTGTTGCTTCAACTCTGGAACGTAAGAACCAAGATGGGGACAATGGTTACTATCATGTATCCCGACAACACGACAATCAACGCACCATAACATCAGACCATTCGGTCTCGCAACCTGCTTAGGGCGCAGTGGGCTAGGTCCCCCAGCCTGCATGTAATCTGTCAGCAGAGGAAACTGATCCTTGGTATGGCCGGACACCCTGCATCTTATGCACCATATGTCTGGACTAGCCTCTTTCTCTCGTTCTTTTCGCAGGTTTTGTATTTCAAGTTGCATTGCCTCCAGCTGTCCCTGGATCTGCTGTACCCCAAACTGGGCATTGTCTCTTGGCGCAGCCTCTAGTTTCATAGCAATATCTAAGGCTTTCTATTGCGTATCAATTTCTTGTTGACCCATAGGTCCGCGCAGGTGAGGTAGCAGCATAGCAATAAACCATTCCTTGTGTTGTCTATCATCATACAGGAATTCTCCATCTCTGATAACCTTCTTTAGTGGTTGATCAGCTTCCCATACAGACTCAGTGGGTCCTGTCTAAAGTCTTTTAGGTCAGTTACCAGTTGCAAGTAGGACTTAGGCTTTCAGAACTGTTGTTTTAAAGCTTTCTTAATCTCCTGAATGGACGGATCTGCGTGTTGTTCTATATATCCCGTATACTAATCCAAGGCCCTTCCTTCAAAGGTGAGTGATAGCTATGTTCTCTTTACAACATTGGTAGCCACGTTCTACGCAGTCCATACTGATTCTCCTACAAAAAAAAATCGGTCCATGTCTTCATCTCTGACTCCCTTTAAGGTAGGTAGCTTCATGTGTGTGGCCATATCTTCTTCTGGTGGCGATGGAAGTGTGGGCGAGTTCTTACCCTTATGCTGATTTGAAGGTGGTGTAGCTGGAGGGCTATTTCTTTTGTGCACAGCTGATTCTCTTAATGGACTGTAGATGGATTGATATCCTTCTTTATTAGTTAGGTAGTACTTACCACTTTTTGTTTTAGTCTCGCTTAGATCAGAGGTCATTCACTTGGTGTGGTTGCAAAAAATGCCTTTTTCGCACAGTAAAATTTTGATTAACAATGGCAGTGTTTTCAAGAACTTACCCCGAAACCATTTGAAGAACCTCCGCTTTGCTTCAGAATAGGATACGAACTGATCAACTGCAAATTCTGTCACAAATCCTCCCAGCACGCTATCCACCATTTATCTACCGTACGAGTGATTATATTGTCAGTCCTCTCCAGCTTTTGAATCAATTTTGGTGTCCACTGCGTAACCTGATCGTCCTTCCAACACATCTGGAATTCTACGAGCCTTGCCAACCACTCCTGAAGCTCGTGTGCAAAGGTTACAAAGAAAATCTCATAGACTTCAGTGAAGACATACTTATTCTTCCACTTCTCAGCTGTCAGCTTCGTGCTGCGATTCTCCTTTACAACAAATTCCTGAATCTGTTTTTCAAACCACTCTTCAATTTCCACCCTCTCAGGTCTCCAATGACCTCATGGCATTACTTGATCTCTCTCTCAAAATTCTCCCGATCCTGGAAACATAACCATTTGTTGGCTTGAGGGGTACTGACCCAGGTTCGGAGGTGAAGGTTTGCCAACAAACCCTTATACTACTGGCCCTTTCGGTAATGACCTGCTTGCGTAGGCCAAGGTCTCACCCGAAGTAGTATGGGAGGGTGCTGGAACCAGGTTTCCGCACCCTAAGAGAGAGAAGGTAGTTCGAGGTAGATCTAGGTCGCAGCTTATTAGGTTCACACAGAAGGGGTTTATTCGCAGCCTTTTTAACAGTGTAATTAGCATATAACCATAACACAACTATTAGATCTAATCAGTGCATTCGTATCCACGTGCATATTATTAAATACCATCACAGAGTACTATAATCGCATCCAATGTCAGATCATATATATACTCATGCCAATTCCAAAATGCAGATACATTCGCAGCTTAAATAAATGTCACGGATGCGCTTCATCAGTAAACATGACCAATTTAGATAACACAAAGATACTTTGACTATACTTCGCATTCATTCATATCAAAAATCCACTTACAACCCAACAAAGCCCATGCACAAAACCTAGCGAGTTTCACACACAGTAGGACTGAGGATCTCCGCGCACACAGCCAGCAGGAGTCCTTACCCAAAACAACCCAAACAGATCTTAACAATTCACACGTAGCATCAATATATTGACTTACTTCCTTACTAGACCCAACTATCTATCTATTTATAATACTGTAGCCTTCGCTATCCTATGGTCTGCAAACCGTGGTTTGCGGACCCTAGAGCTACCCTTTAACCCATTACAACACATTAGGGGCTTTGACCTACCCCAAAACCCCTACATAGGATCGATTTTAACAAAATTGTACCAAAAACACAAGTTAGGGAACCCCATTGTAACACTACTGGTATTACTTGTATGATAAAAATAATGTTGGAGCTAACCCTTTTTTTTTCCTTCCTAAACATGGTTATCTTGACACTCACCATCCTATTCTTAGTGCTCCATATGACATGTTATTCTCTTCTTATTAGGTAGGTGTTATTACATCCTATTTATGATATCATAATAATCCTCATGTGGTTGGAGGATTTTGTGTAGTGGTGGTTCCATGTCATATAGTCCTAGTGCATAATTTGTTTTCCCCGATTCTCAAAACCCATATTATTTTTTCTAGTTCCTTGCTAGGTCCCCTAACACTTCATGCCAAGTTACCCTCATCTTAGGTTATTGTGTTTTAGTGCAACCATTTATTTTGTGGCTGACGAATGCCACTTATGGGTAGGCAATTATAGTGAGAGGGTTTATGGGTAATGTGAACAAAAGAATATGAAAATACCTACAAATGGACCTTACGATGCAAAGAACATGCCCATAATTTGTTTCTTAAGCCTACATACATAAACCCACACACCCATAAACCATTTCATAATCCATGTTTACATTTCTTATCTTTGATAAAAAATTCAGATTTTTGATTAAAAAGTGGATAATTCTACCACCTTTCAATAGGAATATCTATCAACCTTATTTGGAAACATAATTAATTTCAAATAATAAGGCTTTGAATTATACCTCTCTCTATAATGCTTCACTCAATATGCCAATGCACATATCGATTATGTATTCTGGCCCTCCCAAAGAAGAGGTACTTTCTCCTATTCATGGGTCCATTATGTGATAAACTCTTGCTAGGCTTGTTGGTGAATATAATGCTTGGACCAATCAAACATTATCAAAAATAAATGAAGCAATGATATGTGTAATTTATGCTTTGTCTTATTAAAATATAATGACGCTTTCATAATTCGCAATTCATGGAATTTCAAAATAATGAATTGGACTTAAGACTTTGAATTATGAAATGAGCACACATGAGGTCATGTACCAACCACAATATAGAAGTCCTTGTGAGTTCTTCTTAATGACAATGAAGCAAAACCTAAGTAATGTGTTGTAGTTAGATCATTTTTCTAGAGTGCATAAGTATTAGTTGATGAAATTGTGCAATGAATCAAAGATGAGGGTTTCTCATTTTCTTGTTGTATATTATAAGATTAAGCCTATGGAAGCATTGCCAAAAAAATTGTGTCGATAGCTTGGTAAGATTGACATGTCTCTTTACATAGTATCAACAATGAATGGTGATGTATAAAGTGTAATTGTTGCATCATGGGTTGGTTAAGTTAGTCTTGCATCACATAGAACAACTTTATTAGTGGAAAAATATAATAAATCTTGATCTAGGGGTCTCTAATTCACCAAGATAATGCAGGTTTCACACTTGGCTTCTATCACACCAATATTTAAGATAGATAGTTTTTTTTGGTGTCTCCTCTTGAGTACCACTATACCAAAAGTTTTAAACCTTGACTACCTTATTGAAAAAACCCTTAAAATCCAATCATATTAGTAAAATTTGATGAGCAATGCATATTTTAATTTGACTCAAGAAAATTATACTTAATATTTGGGGAGGGAAATAGTTTTGATATCATGAAGCAACTTGTAACCCCCCCTCCACCCCCCTAACCACCCAACTTTATTTTCTTGTCACCACTATTCAAGAAGTCAATTGTCCTAGCAACCAACAAAGGTAATCTACCAATCATATATGTAGGATTATTATGCTTTGACCAATGGTCGACTACACTTTTTATTGACTTCCAAAAAACTTTGTAAGTGAGCCTATCAACCATCATCCATACACACTTTTTGTTTCCATTGACTATATATTTGATTCTACTACCTTTTGATGGCATATGCGGAAATATTATCCACTGGATTTACATATTAATTATGCACACCTAACATCGATTCCACATTATAACACCCAATTCTTCAAATACTAATTCCTTTCATCATTCTAATTTTGGACAATGTAACTAAGTTTGGTCTTCATAATTGTGTCAAAATGTACTTTATGTAAAAAAAAAAAGAATAAAAAGAAAAAATATTATTATTATTATAGACAAGCATGTTCTTCATTTGGACCTATTGTAAAAGAAAAAGAAAATTTTTAAATATGTATTTTTGGGTAAAAAACCCTCTAGCTGCCAAGTCGACCTACCTTTCAAGTCGACCCTAGTCTAAAGGAGATGTCTATTCGCACCCCTCTAGACATGTATAAATAGAGAGAATTTGAAACTCATTTGGATATACAATTTCACTGGATTTGATCTGAAATTTCAAAAAAGCATGGAGGGACGAAGTTTGAGAAGAATGATTTTCTCTTTAAGTGAAGTGTATGGAAGTTATGCCTTATTGCAACTCTTGTTGAAAATTTATTGTTGATCTCTTGATGGTGGATTTATTGTGCATAAAGGAAGGTTTTTCATGGCATCTAGAGGGTTGGTTATGGGTCTTGGATATCTCATTTTGATATGATTTTATAAGAATAAAATTTTATGGGTTTTCCCCTTGGAGGGGTTTTGCCTTGGCTTCAAGCCTATATCTCATTTTTTATGTTTCTTGTGATATCCATGTTTATGGTTTTATAATTTTTTTTATGAATAAAAACATAATTAAATGGAATATAAGAAGCAAACAAATTTACAAGTAGTTATCAATGAAAGGAAAATCTAATCTAATTGTAAAGCCTCCCAATTTTCCAACACTAATTTCCTTACCAGATCAAATTCACTACTTGGGTGATTTTGGTACCTCAATAACTTTGTTCATGCATGCTCAATGAAATTACATGATATATGGCATTAATTATGACAAAACTATAATGTAATCATGTATAAATATGCATAAAACAATGTTTACACTTTACAATGACACAACATGTAATACACATAATGTCTAATGCACATTTACCTTATGTAATTCATTGACTGGATGTAAACCTCATAAATTCCACCCATCCATAGACCACACTACTCCAAATATCTTAACATTGGGTCACTCCTAAGTTTCGGCTATAAATACACATGGGAAAATATTCACCTCTGATCCAACTATGGTCATACAAATAATACCAAATAAATCCTAGGTCAAGTATCAACTCCAACATCCTCCCTAACTACACTCCTATATCACCCAACTTACACAACCCAAGTTAGTGCACTCACTTATCTACCTTTTTATTCCATCAAGCTATGCCACTACTTTCCCTGGGATTATAACATAGACCATCCAATAAGTCTCAAATTATTAGAGCTCTAAGAGTTTTATTTATCCTCAAGAATATTTTAGGAATCCATCAGGTCTCGTATTAGGAAATTCTACCCAACCAATTCCCCCTACAAGCTCATCCTTACCCAAGACAACCAAGGAGAATTGGCCACACAATTTCACCAAAGAATTCACAACATTTACCAAGTCATAAGGTTCAATAGTTATCTAGTCTCACGTATCCTCAATTCTATAACATAAAATAGAAAAGAATTAGTAATGGATCAACAACAGACCAAGGATGAATTGGTAATCGAACAAGTGTGAATTAGCAAGGTTACGAGGAACAATAATGGTTGAATGAACATGAAATGATGGTGAGAACAATGGGAAACCAGAGTTATGCATGCATGTGATATTTCCTCCAGATGTTGTCAATTTGGCAGCTCAGTGATAAATTCAAACCATGGGAATATATTCCTCTTTTCGAGAGGACAAATTTTGACTATTGAAGCGATCAATTTGGACAAGGGAAAGTGTACTTATGAAGAAAATCCCACATATGCACATTTGGACAGGTCAATCCGAACTGGAAATTAGTCACCTTTGGAAGCCCATAAATACAAGAGACCTCAAGCTCATTCGGACATCACCAAGCATCTTCTTCTTCTCTTATTCATTGATTGGTTCATACAAGTTTGAGGAAAGTTCGAGGAAAGTGGTTCGCATAGGTTCGAAAATACAGGGTCTGAAGCTCACATGTGTTCTAGGGTTTTGGGTCTCAGTCGCAGGCTCGTAAAAGTAATTTTTCGGCTACAACCGTAGGATAGAAGGCTCAAGGGTGCAGTTTAAAGGTCTCAATCGCATGCAAAACTCTTCCTCCATGCGGTTGGACTCAAGGGATAAATTTTGCATCTGACCGTAGTTGACCACAGACAAGAAAAGTTAACTCTGATATATATTGATGAAGGGAACATATTTATGAATGTTATTGGGTTATTTTGTTGGATGATTTTGTATTGGGATCATTTTAATCTCTATTGAATATTTTATGAAAATCTAATAGAAGAAGAATTTTCAAAGGGTTTTCCCCTCGTCTTTAACCAAACCCGGTGTCTCTTTTTCATTTGTTGATTGTATCCTTTATCATTGAATTTAATGTTCAATATTAAATTAATGTTGACGATTGGAAAGATTATTTATTATTGAAAATATTTATAATTGAATAATTTGAGTGGGCTAAAAGTAATTGAAACAAATAGATCATTGTGAAATTTACCATGGTATCAGAGATAAGGTGAAGGAAAAGCCCAAAAGGAGACAAAAATTGAAGAAATCATCTTTGGAAGTTGGGGGAGCTTATCTAATCAAGTCAATATGTATTCCTCTTTCTTCAAGGATCATGAGAAGTTGGGTGACTCATCTAACTTTGTTGCATGGAAGATCAGGTTAGAGATCATAGCTAAAAGCAATGATGTTTTGGAATACATTCAAGGAAAATTACTCGAGGCTCCAGAGAATTATTCTATTTCTTCCAAGAAAAAGCACAAGAAAGGTGATTTAAAAGCAAAGAAAATTGTAGTAGATGGTTTACAAGAAGTCTACTTGCATATGTTGGAAATTTGAGAAAGTTTAAGGGCATGTATGATAAGATAGATGGCATGTACGACGTCAAAAAATTGAATGAAATCGTTTCCTTAAAAGATCAAATAAAAAAATGAATATGAACAAAGGTGATTTTGTTCAATCCTAAATTATGAGGATATCTTGTCTTCAAGATCAATTGCAAAGAGTTGGAGAAACTGTGTCTGATAGGGAATTAGTGATTGTAACTCTTAGAGGTCTCCCTCCCATTTGGGAAACCTTTATTACTACTATAAGAAACAAAAATTCCTTCCCTTCATTGGATTATATTGTTGGAAAGTGAACTCAATAATAATCAAGGATGATATCTAGAGGAAGGCTTCAAAAGAATGAAGAGGGACAACTCGCTGCATTTGTCACTCAAAATAAGAAGAAGAAAGGAAAAGGAGGTCCATCAAATTCAAGAAATCCTCCTCCTCAGAATGTGAAGAGAAGGAATGATAGAAAGGTCATTATGCTCGAGATTTCCCCAAGAAGAAAACTTGGTCCATGCTACAACACTAGAAGCAACAAAAATAAGTTTGATGACCAAAGAAGAAGAGATGACTGAATGAATGATTGCAATGGAAGAGATGAGAGAAGAATAAGAGATGCTCCAAGTGACCATGAAGAATTTTTTTGTCCTCAAAATAAGTTAAGATACTCTATGTATGAAAGTAATGTTGGCATCAATCTGAATATTCTTATTTCTGACCTCACTAGTTCCTCTCCTTTGGATTCATGGGATAGTTGGTTGATCGATAGTGGGGCCACTCATCATTTCTACGGGTATACAAAATTTCCCCCTAATTTGGTAGAGATGGATTCAAATTTGAAAATTATTCTTGGAGATAACTCCAATCATCCCGTGAAAGGATTTGGGTCTGTCAAATGTCCTTTGGAGTCGAGGGAATCCATTGTGCTCTATGATGTGATGTATGTGCCAGGATTGAAGAATAATTTGACAACAATACCTGCCTTGGAAGACAAAGGGACGATGGTTTCCTTCATTAGGGGAAAGTTTCTTACTTGACCTATTGGATCACCTATGAAAGATGCATTCATATTGGGATCGAGATTTGAAGGATTCTAAAGGGTTAATAGAAGACCTCTTCTAGCATTGGTCCATGATAAAAATCATCTAAGCGAGCTATGGCATCAAATATTGGCCCATTTACATTATGATGCTCTTTTGAAATTGAATAAATTGGCTTATGGTATTCCTGATGTTCAAGCCCAACATGATGGAGTATTCCCAGGTTGTGCTAATGGAAAGAAGACAAGGGGACCATTCCCCTCTAACGAGAACAAGAAAACTAACATCCTCCATCTCATTCGTTCAGACTTATGTGGTCTAATGCTTGTACATTCTATTGGTGGACATCTCCAATACATCACTTTCATTTATGACTTTGTTGGAAATATTGTCATTGATGGCAAAGCAGCAGCACCAGAATTAGCATTGAGAACAAAGGAGAAGATCATGATCAGCTGGAGTATAAAGGAAAAATAAGGCAAAGAAGGAAAAATTTAAGTGGAGAAGCATAAAAGAGAGGAAGATGAGAAGAAAAGAGTAAAAGAGAGGCAGAGGAGCATCATAAGAGGAAAAGGAGCAGAGAAGCAGCAACAATAAGGCAGAGGAGCAGATCAGGCAATGATGCAGTGAGAAATCATAAAAGAGAGGCAGAGGTGCAATAGAAAGGCAAGGAGCAACATTAGAATCAAAGGAACATAGGCAGCAAAGGAAGTTAAAAAGAAAATAAGCAAAGGAGAAGATCAATGTGCAACAATGTGCAAGAAAGAGGCAAGGAGAAACCTTAGAATTATTACTTAAGGAAAAGGGGCAGAAAAATAGGCAAAAGACAACATCATGCATCAAAGAAGAAAAATGTGCAGTGTAGGGTCAAGTTGGGTTATTCACGTATAGTACATAAAGCAAAATAAAAGCATGCAACAAAGAAAAGAAATGAACAAGCGGGCCAAGTCGGGCTGGTTGTAAAACACATGTAGAACAGTGGTTCTGTGTTCAGAAAATCGTGAATGAGTTGGGTATTCTAGGTGCAACAAAGAAGAAATGAACGTGTTGGGCAGAGTCATGAACGTGTTGGGTCAAATCGTGCACGAGTGGGCAGAGTCGTGAACGTGTTGGGTCAAATCGTGCACGAGTGGGCAGAGTCGTGAACGTGCCTAAGTAAAGTAATAAACACGTGCAACAATGAAGAAAAGTTGTGAAGAGCAGGCCGAGTCATGTTATTTTACGTTCAGAATAGTGTGCAGGTCAAGGGCAGAGTCGTGCTTATTTAAATTCGTAAAAGTGCACAGGTCAGGGTTAAGTCGTGCAAATGTACGTACAGAATAATATTTGAAGATATCGCAAATCGAAATTGGTGAATTTTATATTTACATGTTAAAAAAATTGCAAGTTAAATAGTTGCGGTGTGATGAGGAGCCACATGTCAGGCGGAGGTTCAAGCGCATATCGTACATCGCATGCGATATGGTATAACAGTTAATGACAGAAAGGTAAACTTGCGAAGTTGCAATGCGATAAGACTTCGAAATTGCGAAATGTGAAGTGTGGGAAATGACATGGCAATGACGCAATGATGATGTGGTAGTGACATGGAAAGCTGACATGGTAGATGACGTGTCCCCGACCCCACAGATCACAATTAATTTATGATGACGTGGAAAGGTGACATGACAGTGACATGACAAGATGACATGTCAAGGTGACGTGGTAGTGGCATGGCAAGATGATGTGGAGATGATGTAGACCTGGCCCCCATATCGCACATCGCAATCGGCAATTTTTATGTTTATTTATAAGTCATCAAAAGCTATATGTTTTAAGTTGTGATGCGAATTATATCGCATACCGCAGAAAATAAGGAAAACCTATTATGGTAAATGCTAAAAGGTGTGACACGCAATAAGGTGTTCGGGTCAATTTGTGAAATCGCAAAATCACAAATATTGCGAAATTCTTAAAGTGTGAAGTTGTGGGGAGGTAAGTTATTAAACTTGCGAAGTGCGATAAAGAGGCCTGAATGCAATGTATGTTCAAAGGTGAACTCCAAAGGATTTCAAATCCGGATGAAGCATTTCCTGTGCTAAATCGCATCGGAGGAGGAAAAGGAGGATTATAACGTAAAACAAAAAGGAATGCCTGAACGCAAGAATAGACTCGGGTAAGACCTGACACTCGTGCAGAACAATGGTTGATGTGGTAACGACGACTTATGAAGAAAAGGCTAAACGCAACAAAATGGACCCGGGTAGAGAGGCCCGACAATGTGTGCAAGAAGGTTGAAAATTGTAGCTATAAACAAAAGTCTGAACGCAGAAGAGGAGACTTGGGCAAGTGACTCAACTGAAGAGTCAAGGTATTGTGGCAGTTTATTAATCAAAAGGCTGAACGCTGCAGGCAAAGGAGAATAGGTCAAGTTGGGCAAAAGACCATTATACAACACAGATACAATATAACAACATAAACATAAAAGACAAAGGGACAACAAGCAGAAGAGGACAAATGCACAACAAAGCTAAGAAGCTGAAAGGGCTGAGTGAAATATACTTGTTGTAACTGTAAATGTAAGTTCATTGATTATTTTATATTGTTTGTGATGCAAAGGCAAGTCTCCAAGGCAAAGAAAAACTCCATTTGATACTGAAATAAATGTATATATTGTTGTAACATTCTGAATATGATGAGTGAGGAAATGAGTGGGTGGAAGGCAAAGGGTCATGGATGTTCAATTCATGTTCCAATAGAGAATGCAAACAACCATGAAGTTATCTCTATAAATGATGTTATTGCAATGTGCATAGAGCTGTTAGAAAGCTGTAGAATGGAAGAAATCAGAAAAATGTAAAAGAGCTGCAGAAGGTTGGAGAGTGGAAGAATAAGAGAGAGCTGATAGAGATGTTGTGCATATCAGGAGCTAATATGAAGTAAATAGGAAGGTTGAAGAGGCAGCGGTGGAGAAGGAGTATAACAGAGTTGATATCCAGGTAAATCAACATTTTAGTTTCATGTTGAGTGAGGGCATTGTAGTATCCTTTCAAGTTGTAGCTTGATAAATTTATAGTTGGAGTTGGGTGAGGTAGGAGTCTCTTGTAGGTTGTAGCATGCAGAAAATATTTGGAAGTTGGAGCTTCCTTGCAACTTTTAGCTTGTAGAAATTGAGGTAGGAGCCTCCTGTGGGTTGTAGCCTTTAGAAAATAGATGGGAGTTGGAGCTTCCTTGCAAGTTGTAGCTTGCATAATTTGGGGTAGGAGCCTCCTGTAGGTTGGAGCCTACAGAAAATCAGTGGTGAGAGGGAGTTGGAGCTTTCGTTTGCATCACAACAATAATAAAATGTGGTTTTCTCCCTTATGGGTTTCCACTTATATCTGTTGTCTATGTGCATGATGATTATGTGTTAATGTATTGTGTTCAATATACTTATTACTTTCTACCCACATATTAAGTTTGTTGATTCATTATATTAAGTTTCTTATGAAATGGAGGTGAAAATAAGTTTAAAGAAAAGAGTTTTAAATGTCCATGAATGTACTAAATTGATTCACCCACTCTCTTAGTTTAGCTAAGGGTTCATCAATTGGTATCAGAGCAGGTTCCTTTGGTGTAAGCCTAATAGCTTGAAGGAGATCTGGTTGAGTCATGGACTATCGAAGTGTACCCATGTTGAGTACAAAAAAAATTTCCTGAATGAGGAGATAAGGTTAAAACATATTTAATGGCTAATGGACATGAGGCATGGAACCTTGTATGTGATGGTTGCTGCACATACTCTCCCTCTTTGGAAGAAAAATAGTGGAATGCCAAGGCAAAATGTGTGATATATAATAGTCTTCATAACAAGGATCTTGATTCAATAATGGATTTAACTTCTGTAAAAGAAATCTGGAATAGATTTCATCTCATGCATGAAGGAGACACTAGTGGTTGCATTATCAAGAAGGAGAAGATAAACAAGAAGAAGAAGAAAAATTCCTTTCAAAAGGAAAAAGGGTAATCAAATGAGATACCTGCTAGGGTGAATGGATGTGAGTGCCATGAATAAATTATAGTCGAAGAAAAAACCAAACTTGACATAGCCTTGACTGAAATAGAAATATCGAAGAATGAAAACAAACACCTGAAGACACGGGTGCAAATATGTGATGAGAGAGAATATGAAGATAAGGAAGAAATTGTTGGCCTGAAGGCACAACTTGAAGAAGCAAGGAAATTAGAAGACATTCTAATGCAGCAAATAAAAGGGAAAAGTCAGGAATGTAGAAGATTGGAAGAAGAGGTGGTAAGCCTAAGGAAGAAATCAGAGAAGGCCTAAATTGAATTAACTATGAATATTCCACAAATGAAAATCTCTGGACAGTTGGGGAAGATTCTAAATGCTCAAAGATCTCCTCTCATAAATTCTGGGATAGGTTATGAAGGAGAAACTAGTAAATCCAAGGTAGAAGATAACAAGAATATCATTTTTGTAAAAGTTGTAAAGGATAATGAAGCATCAAAAAGGGAACCCACCAAATTAGAAGCCAGCCAGACCATGATGTGTAATGAAGCAAAAAGAAACAAGCAACAACCTCAAGTGACAGAGAAATAAATGAAGAAAAATTCAACTTCAAAAGGCTAAGGATGAATTAAACAAATTCGGAAGATGTCAAAGGAGGTTCCTTCCTTTTGTGAGAAGTATCACTTGTTTTGCTTGCCAAAAACCAGGACATATTGCAACATATTGTAAGACAAAGAAAATCCAGTCCAACTAGCAAAAGATGTAGCCAATAAGAGGAACTCCTCAAGCAACCAGATGGAAAGGACAAGCTTTCACTAGGTATACAAATCATTTCGAAGGCTATTGTTATTCATGCAATGAATTTGGACATAAATCCGTTGAATGTAAACTATGTTAAAAAAGGATCACAAAATTATATACATAAGCTCAAACGTACCTTGGTAAAATAAGATGTTATGTGTGCCACAAGCTTGGACACAAAGTAAATGACTGCAGGCTTCCATATACATTAAAGGACTCTACAAAGATGATGGAACCAAATCAAATCAGACCAAACTGTGAATAAAAAATAAATGCAAACATTATGAGGAACCCCAACAAAGTATGGAAGAAGAAGAAAAAAGGGGGGAGCCTATTACTTTAATGACATTTTGAATCCATCATAGTCTCAGGGGGAGCTTCTCTAGGAAACAACATAGATATGCAATCAATGATAGACAAGAATCAACATCCCAGGGGGGGAGCAGTTCATAAAAGGTCCCCATAAGAATTGTCAAAGAAGAGTTTCTTGGAATAAGAACAACTAAAATTTCAGGATGGGAAAGGAAAATTCCTCTGGCAGAGAACTATAGAGGAAGAAGGACACCTGAAGCATTCAATATCCAACAGATTGATGGAAGAAGAGAAAGCAGAAAGCATTCATGTTGATAAAGGGAACATCATTCATGAACTTGGAAACTAAGAGGATGATTATGTTGGAAATACTGAGAGGGGGGTGAATCAATATTTCTTTTCAATTGTTAAATTTTTCCAGTTAGATTCTTCACAAAGAAAAAAGGGAGAGGTGTATAATAATATTATTATTAAGGATCAATAAGGACTTCAATCCTTTTTCAAATAATTGAGTACAATAGATGTGTGAGGGCACCAACCCTTCAATGAAACAGGCACCAACTTGGTGCCAAGCACCAACTTGGACTTTGATGAGGCTCCGACCTCTAGGGCTTTGACCCTATTTTCTCAAGGCACCAACCTTGTGTTTAGGAGTTCCTACTCCAAGGACACCAATCCTTCTTGACTTTGTTATCAATGTTTGATTCAAAAAATGTTCTATTGCACCAATTTGCACCAATCTGCACCAACTATTCTAAACCATACTTCTTCATCAATTTTGTACCAATGTTCTTGTACTAAGACTTCAGTACTGCACCACGATTTCTGCACCACATCAAGACACCAGGAATTCAGTACTGCACCATGCCAAGGCTTCTGCACCACAACTTTTCAATGTCCTTACTGCATCAGAATTTTAGCAACAATATGATGTTGCACCAAATATTAGATTTGAAGGTTTGATGATGTCTAAGACTGAGCCTACTCGTAATCCAATGTTCTTCCAATTATCCAAGCTTTATTTTGTCACTTGTCCAAATGTATGAAGTGTGCACAGTTCCAAGGGTTAATGAGGGTATGAGCCACAATAATCCTTCCACAGATCCGAGGGTAAGCAAGATAGCAAAGTCTGTGGAGTATTTGACCGTTGAGACCACAGTTTCGAGGAAAAAACTACGACAAATAGTCCTGAGGGGGATCACAAGTTTTGAAGTCTATTACAGCTGAAGCAGGTCCGAAGATGATCACAGGTTCCAAAGTCTGTTACAGCTGAAGCAAATCCGAAGTATGTTGAAGTAGGTCTGAAGGTGATCACAGTAGAATGTTGCATGTAGGTTAGATTTCCTGTAGCTGCTTTTAGTTATCAAACATCACATAAATATTCTAGACCCATCCATAGTCTCTTTTCCTTTATTAAATGCTCCATCTCTTTTGAGTTCACGAGTTGTGAACTGTACTATTCCTTTCTATATTTTTCACCAAACTGCTTTAGAGAAAATGAGGTTTTAGGATCTTATTAATATGCATAGGATGAGAGACGTGACTTTATGATGGAGGCCGACATTAGGGATAGGGCACAGGTCGGCTATATGTCAACAATAGGATAAATAATTTTCAAAAATCAATTTCTCCTAGAGTATTTGGAGTTTCGAGTCAAGTAATAGCTCAGTGGAAAGGAAAAATTATGCTCTAGATGATGGTGAATGTTTCATAGATAATTTCTGCCTCGAAGATAGAGAAAAATAATTCTTAAACGGTGACTGGTCATTTATTTGTGTAGAAATGGAGGTAGGGCAGAATGTCTTGGGATTATTTATGGTTTGATTCTTCATCATAAGGTTATGATGCCATAGTGATATATGTCTTCCATCATCCATCATCTAATCCTTCAACAAGTATGATCAATCATCATCATCATCAAGCATCTAATTGCCATATTTACATTAATGATAACCTATATTAACAATCTCCCCCTTTATCATTGATGGAAATATTCCACCTTTTTCTCCCCCTTTTACATCAATGGAAAATGGGGTGCCAATGTACTTCCCCTGTCATGCTTCTCCCCCTATTATGCTACTCCTTTGCTTGGTTTATTTAATGTGAGGCAAGCACAATGACCCCCATCTTTTGACGAATATATTCAAATGTTTCTCGGGGAAGGTGTTTTATAAAGATATCTGCAATTTGTTCCTTTGTATTGAAATATTCCAACTTGATATTTTTTTCAGCAACCTGTTCACAGAGAAAGTGGTATTTGATTGGAATATGTTTGGTTTTTGAGTGCATCACCAGATTCTTTGAAAGATTGATGGCGCTAGTGTTGTCAAAAAAATTGGTGATTGGTTGCTTAGTTTCTATGTTGACATCTTTCAAAGCTTCCTTCATCCATAGTATTTGTGTACAACAATCAACAACAGCTATATATTCAGCTTCAACTATAGAAAGGGATATAGATGATTGCTTTTTGCTGAGCCAAGATACAAGACAATCTCCCATAAAGAATGCATTCCCACTGGTGCTTTTTCGATCATCTACACTTCCAGCCCAATTAGCATCAGAGTAATCTGTTACAGTAAGAGTTGAGCTCTTGGGATACCAAAGACCAAAATCAATAGTTCCTTTTAAATATCTAAGTATTCTCTTCACAGTTGCTAGATGAGATTGTTTAGGACTTGATTGAAATATTGCCATCATTCCAACTGCTTGCATAATTTCTGGTCT
Source organism: Pinus albicaulis (assembly GCA_034641835.2). NCBI lineage: Eukaryota > Viridiplantae > Streptophyta > Pinopsida > Pinales > Pinaceae > Pinus > Pinus albicaulis. The sequence continues at coordinate 640,537,386 of CM076574.1, read as the reverse complement.
TATGGCAGTTAATTATAAAAGAGCTCCAATTATTGAACTGTAAAGAGTCACATCTATGAGAGGGGTATCATCATATTTACTTAATTTACAATTTGTGGTCATCGATGTGCTCATAGGTGTGCAGTCTTCCATCCCATATATTTTGAGCATGTCTTTAAGATATTTTGCTTGAGATAGAAACATGCCTGTAGAGGTTTTAGATATTTGTAGCCCAAGAAAGTAAGACAACTCACCAATCATTGACATTTCAAATATTTTGGAAATATTTAGAGAAAATTCATGGCTCATCTCATCATCATTGCTAGCAAAGATTAGATCATCAACGTATACAAGAGTGATCAGAAGTTTTTCCTTGTCCATCTTCATGTAGAGATTGCTACATGATACTCCCTTTTTGAAACCTTCTTGTTGTAGATAGTGATCCAACTTTTCATACCATGCTCTAGGGGCTTGTTTTAATCTATACAAGGCCTTTTTCAGTTTTCATACAAAGTCTTTTCCTTTGACAAGATCAAATACTTATGGTTGCTCCGTGTAAACTTATTCCTTGAGATCTCCATTTAGGAATGCTGATTTCACATCCATTTGATAAACCTTGAATCCTTTTAAGAAAGTGAATACCAAAAAAATTCTTATGGCTTCGAATCAAGCTACTGGTGCAAAGGTTTCTTCAAAGTCAATTCCTTCAATTTGTGAGTATCCTTTGCAGACAAGTCTGGCCTTATTTATGATGATTTGTCCATCCTCATTCATATTGTTTTTGAATACCCATTTTGTTCCAATTATATTTTTATCTTTTGGGTGAGGTACCAGCTCCAAAGTCTCATTCTTTTCGATTTGATACATTTCTTCTTCCATGGCCTTTATCCAATAAGGATCTTTACTTGCTTGAGAAAAATTTTCAGGTTCTATTAAAGATAATAGAGCAACATCATCTTTTCTTGGATTGTTTGTAATTCTTCTTCGAGTTTGAATTCCTTCATCTATATTCTCGATTACCTATTCTTCTAGATGATGTTTTTGAATGAATTTTACCTTAGAAGGAGTTTTTGAAGGTTCACTTTGAGGTTCCCCATCCTCCTCTTCTTTTTATGGTTCTTCTTCACTTTCTTCAAGGAAAGAATCAACTTCATGATCTTCAATTCTCTTTTCTGGAAGACCTTCATTAATATTCACATCAATGCTTTCCACTATTTTCCATAGACAATTGCTGTAACATTTGTAAGATTTTCTCCCTGTGGAGTATCCAAGAAATATTCCTTCGTCAACCCTAGAATCAAATTTTCGTGGTGAGTCATCATTTATTTTTATGAAGCATTTTCTTCCAAAAATCCTAAAATATTTTACTGAAGCAGGTATTCCTTTCCATAATTCATAAGGATTATTTTCATTATTTGGTCTTAGATGAGTTTGATTTAAGGTATAAACTTTCGTCCCAACTGCTTCTCTCCAAAATTTTGGTTCCAAATCAGCTGTTAGTAGCATTGTCCTTGCCATTTCTTGAATGGTTCAACTCCTTTCAAATACTCCATTTTGCTTGGGTGTCCTAGCAACAGAGAGTTCTCTTTCGATTCCATGCTCTTTACAAAAATCATCAAATTATTTTGAGGTGAATTCTCCTCCTCTATTTGTTCTAAGGCATTTAATCTTAGAATCTTTCTCATTTTCAATGAGAGCTTTATTATTCTTAAAACATTCAAATGCTTCGGATTTATATTTTATGAAATATACCCACATCATTCTAGTATAGTCATCAAAAAATAGAGCAAAGTACCTTTCACCTTGAAGAGCTGGAGTTCTAGTTGGCCCACATAAATCTGCATGAATGAGTTCTAGAGGTTTTGATGTTGAGAACTCCTTAGTTTTGTGGCTAGTTCTGGTTTGATTTCCATGTTGGCATGGGCCACATACAACTTGATTTGCCTTGCACATTTTTGGAATGTCCCTTACTGCATCAATTTTACTGATGTTGACCAGGTTATCAAAACATGTATGCCCCAATCGCTTGTTCCATAACCAACTTTCATCTGTTTGACTTAACTAACATTTATCTCCTTGGATTCTACTGAGAATGTAAACATTATCTGGTGTTCTTACTCCTTTCGCCACAAGTTCTCTTGAGGATGAGTCTCTTATTTCAAAATTTTTAGTACTAAAGACAACATTATTTCCTTGGTCACAAATTTGATTAACACTTAAGATATTGTGTTTGAGCCCTTGTACCAACAAAGTATTTTGAGCCTTTCCTTGTCCATTGACAAGGGTAGTTGTTCCTTTTCCATTGATTTTAGAAGATCCACTTCCAAAAGATACATTTCCATTTTTCTTGTTTAATGAGACAAACTTCTTTTGGTCACCTGTCATATGTCTTGAGCATCCACTATCCACGAACCAATGATTTTCTTCACTATGAGCACATAGAGCTAGGTCGCATTTATCCATTTTGAGATCTACGCTTTTAGCTTCTTCTCCTTTGAGAGGGAAATTTTGTTCATTATGATCATGATTATTACATAATGAGCAAGACAGATCAAACTTAGCCAAAGGATCAAAGGAATTGTAAGTCTTTATTTGTCCTTTCTCTTTAGGACCACGTAGTTTGTTTGTTTGATATTTCAATCTTGGTGCTTCTTTCTTATGAGCCTTGCAATGCTTAGCTTGATGCCCAAAGTTTTTACAATATTAAAAATACCTAAGAAAAATAGTTTGGTACCTGTTGTAATAGACATAGCTCGAACAAAAACTATTCCTTGGAGTTGCTCTTTCTTCAATTCTTGGTTTTGAGATGGGCCTTTGTTCCTGACGAGATGAATTTTCTTCTTTTATATGGCAAGAGAGTATGTCAGTATAACTCCTTGCATTTTCTTTGTACTTGGTGATTCTCCTTTGAAACCAATTCCAGATTTGTCATGTTGAGGTTTTTGAGTATTAAGAATGTTATCAAGTGCTTGAGAGCTTTTCCAAATCCTTTTGACTTGCTCCAATTCCTTTCTTAGAGATTTTATTTCATATTCACGTTGTTCATAGATATCATCCTTCTCTTTTAACTTATTGTTCAAGAAGTCTTCCCTTCTTTTTTCTTCTTCCTTTTCTACTTTGAGAGAAATTATCTTCTTTCGTAGATTCTCATTTTCTTCAATGGCACTCATTAGTAATTTATTCATGTTTCCTTCATCTTCCAATTCTAAATAATCATTATTTGTGAATTCCATGAATAACACTTCTTTTCTTCCAACATAGTTACTTTCCTCATCTGAATCATCATCACTTTCTTTTATGATGAGGCATATTTCTAGTTGATTTATTTTTGATGACTACAAATTCATCTTCATCAGACTCATCTTGTTTGGAGAAGAAGTTCCTCTTATTAAACCCTTTCTTTTTGTACATCATCCTTTTAGAGTCCTCTTCATCATCACAATCATGTTTATGAGGACATTTTGCAGTGTAATGACCTATTCTTCCACATTTTAAACAAATAAGAGGGTACACACCTTTTAGATTAGATCCCTCTTGAGTCTTCGTACAAATTGAGCTAATTCAGTTTCAACATCAGAGTCATCACTTTTGTTATTCTATACTTTTCCTATTTTTACTGATTTTGAGGCTTTGAATGTTGCTTCTTTGAAATTTGGAATTCCTTTCCTTATCTCATAGGCAATGAGAATTCCATGAAGTTCATCCATCTTGAGAGTATCTAGGTCCTTCATTTATTCTATGGCACTTACTTTGGAGTCAAATCTGCCAGGAAGAGATCTCATGATTTTTTGAATAATAGTGCTTTATTCAATATTTTCTCCTAGCCCTTTAAGAGAGTTAACCACTTCAGCTACTCGGAGAAAGTATAATGCAATATATTCTTCATCATCCATTTTCAGACTCTCAAGTTGTCTTCTATAGGTTTGAAGCTTTGCCTTCTATTGTGGTGAAATACAACTCCCCCATTTTTCACTTATAAATGAAAAATGGGGACCCTTTCAACCGATCAATTGATAATACTATTTTTTGAAATTTGAAAATGAGGAAAGGCCCAAATGAGTTCAAGTTGTTCTTATTTATCTATATTAATTCGTTTTGACCTCATTTGGGTTAGTCATTGTGAAATGCACTCATTTGAAGGCTTTTTATTTTTCATATTTGTTTAATTTTAGGGATCCTTCATTTTCCAACTCCATTCCTTATTGGCGTTTTAAAAAACATTATTGACTTCTTGAAACTTTACCACTTGCCTCATGGTTTTGATCATATTTTTGCACTTCCTTTTTTCCTTTTGCATTCATGGAAACATTTTCATATTGGTCAATTAAAGAGAAAGAGGAACCTTTGATTGTCACATCACCTCACATTTGGAATTTGATCGCGCTAGTTGGCATTGTTTCTAGATGGTTTGGCACATAACTCCACATTCTACTTTTGGTCACATCCATTGTTTTCTCATGTGCTTATTTTTTATACCTACATCACAAAATGGGTTTGATGAGATGATATTTTATTTTTGGTCTTCATATCATATTACATTTGTACATATTATTATAATATAATGACACATATATCTTTTATATTTTTATATGTTTAATTTAAACATATAAAATATATAAAACATTGTAAAGTTACACATTATATTATGATCATATGTATAATAAGTTTATTAAACCAATCATAAAATTAGTAATGAAATATTTAAAATTTCATTTACATTTCATAAAAAAATATAACATCAAAAGTCAAGCCTAAAATCTTAAAGACCAAAACCTAAAATGTTAAACCAAAGTATTATTCCTAGCGCCATATAAATCATATGTATCGGATTTAATACAACACATTGTTTTAAAACATGGCGGGTTAATATATATTAATATAAAACTTTATTAAAAACCCACTTATGAAGCACAAAATTAAAGTTATATCTATATTCTAAACCATGGAACTAAACTATGATATAACACAATATGACAAAAGTTTGGTGGGTTAAATATGTTAACGTAAAACTTTATAAAAGAAACCCACGACATTTAAAAAAAAAATCTAACCGCATCGCAAAAAACATGTGATAGGTATGAAGACCGCCAATTGGGATCACATGTGATGTGTTGCACTTTAATCGCAACAGGTATGAAGACCGTCAGTTTGTAAGTTGCATCGAAAGTTGAGTTAAACCATTGTTTATCAGCACATGAACCGCCAATCGATCACACATAACAGTCCATGCAATACGCCCGGTCTGCTGACCGCTAGGATTTTGATTTTATCCTAAGTTCAATTATGGGTTTTAGAAATTGAATGCAGTGCTAGTGTTTGGGGATATTTATCCCTAGGCATGAGGTTCATGAATGGAGAAAGGGATTCAAATCCCTTATCTAAATTTTAGCTCAACCAATTATATTTTTGGCAAAGAGAGATTCAGAAGCAGCCTTATATAAGCCATCAGAAATACATTTGTAAAGGGGGAAAATTTTCTTTAAATTAGTTTCTCAACGGTTTGAAGGAGACGCTACAGGATTAGAAGGAGAAGGGGTCGCGATCCAACATAGGGGATTCTTTGCTATCATTCAATCTGCACTTATGCATTTCTGTTTTGTGTAGAGGAGGTGATTGTAAAGATTGTAAGAAATTTTTTGGCCTTTGTAATATTGCTTAGCATTTCTGCATGTAATAAAATCATAGGTCTCAAATTCTCAATGACTGCATACTTTGTAAGCAAAGCTTTGGCATTATTTTGAATTTCCATTCATGAGTATTTCTACCTGAATGATGAATTTTTATTTCTGTCCAAGTTTTGTAATTGATTTCGATTTCTATTCTAAAATATATTTCTTATTGATACTTAACATTTCTGTTGGTTCAATTTTGATATGATTTGAAGCTTTGCAGGAGCTATCTCCAAGAGGCAGAACAAGATCGGATCTATAATGAATTCACTGGAATATATTTGAAATTAAATAATAATTTCTTATATTTAACTCGCAAATGTATTTTACTTTTATCTCATTAATTAATATGAATTTCTTCTTTTAGTTAATGAAAACTACATGGAGAATTCGATCATAAACCAGTCCTTCCCCCTATTTTATAATCAATTTCGATTTCTATTCTAAAATATATCTCTTATTGATACTTAACATTTTTGTTGGTTCAATTTTGATATGATTTGAAGCTTTGTAGGAGCTATCTCCAAGAAGCAGAACGAAATCAGATCTATAACAAATTCACTGAAATATATTTGCGATTAAATAATAATTTCTTACATTTAACTCGCAAATGTATTTTGATTTTATCCCATTAATTAATATGAATTTCTTCTTTTAATTAATGGAAATTACATAGTGAATTCAATCATAAAGCTGTCTTTCCCTTTTTTTTAAAATTTTCTCTCGGATTAAGAGAGAGCTATTCCATCTTAGTCCGAGATAGGATTTTCATTTTAGATTAATTTTGTATTTGTAAATTATCCCAACATAAAAGTCCTCTTTGGTTAAAGGCAAACATCTTGATTTTTAGTGGCACAATCGAGTCCTTATATTAGTTAAACTCCTTGATTGATTTTAATCATTATTCAAAATAGTAAGAAATCAATCATTAGAACTAATGTAATATCTTGTATATTAATTTATTTGTTTTTAATCAATAACACATAACATTAGAATTTTACTTTTTTTTTTTATAGTTAACTTTAGCATACTAGTTATTAATTAGTTTTCTAACATTAACCTTCAATAAATAATAATAACCTAAAAGAATTAGATTAATTTTAATTTTAATTAGGTAGTATATTTAATTAGATCTTATTTTAATTAAATGTTTCCTTAGAATAATAATAATAGTATTTAGTTAACATTCATTTCATAGGTTATCATAGATATATTATAATAAACTAGAATTATCATTAGAATTATGTTAGTAATATTTAGGAATATATTATAGTATAGGGTATATTTATTTATATATTATAGTTACTTAATTAGCATAATAACATAGAATATATTAGTTTAGATCTGACATATGAGATAATTAAGAATAATTTAGCACTTAAAAAAGACTTTAACGATAAATGTAGCATTAACAGTGTGTTACTTTAGGATTAATAGATAGTATTATACTAGCAATTTTCATAGGGATAACATTATCATAGTGTCATTTAGGATTAACAATTAACAACAATTTAATACTATAAAGAAAGTTAGGTTAGAATAGTTAGACTAATTATAAGACGTAACTTAGTCGTGGCTTGGCTTGGCCCCAGATCAGCTTAAGGATCAACTCTCTTTCCTAATCAACAAGAGAGCTGATTTGATATCTCTTCTCCGTTAATGAACTAAAGTTATATTTTAAGGAATCGGAGTTTGGAAAAAGGTAATTGGACCTAATTTAACCAGTCGGAGCCACTACTCCAAACGGAAAAGGAGCTGCTTTAAGCTTTGGACCGGGTGGTTATTCCCTAATGTTGTTGCAGCGATTTTCGAGGCTTCAACATTTTTGGCGCTAGAAGGAGGGCCTGAGCTAGTTAATCTACATGAAATCTTCTTTTAAAATTTTTAACTAGCCATGGCTCCTATTTGTATTCCTACATTGGGTCATGCTTTTAGTTCGCGCAAGCCTACTAGAGGTATACCCAAGAGACAACTTGAATCAATATATGAATTGCAATATGATGGTGAGAATTTCATTTCTGGTTTAGATCATGTTGATCAATTTATACATAAATGAAAATGTTTCAACATCACTAAAGACAATAAAATTTGCAGGTTATTCACTCTCACACTTCAAGGAAGGATTCAAGAATGGTACAAGATCCTACCAGCTAAGTGTATTCACTCTTGGAATCACTTTATGCAGGTATTCTTTTCTGCTCATCATAATTACAACTATGAGAAGTTGTGCTTAGAATTTGATGAACTTTCAATCTTTGATAATGAAACTGTTAGCGAATTTTCAGATAGATTTATGTTATTATGCTACAGATTTCATTATGACGATTTACCTCCTAAGAAAATTTTGATTGAGAAATTTACTTCTGTTGTTCAAAAACATAATATAAAAACTTATATGGAACACAAAGAAGAATCTCCAACATTAAATCTTGTTTCTATTATTGATCCTATTGAAACCTTAAATGAAAATTTTAATCTGTCTCAACCATCAACATCAGGAGAGAATTTTACATCTGAAGACGTTTTTATGGTACCTCCCAATGTTTATGATAATGAGTCAAATTCAATAGAATCGAATTCTATACAACAACAAGATTTAAAGAACAATCATAACAATAATTCTTCTTTTGAAAATGAGCTAAAATCTATTGCGATAACAGATGACACATCATTAATTCAAGGAAACAAAAATGATCATCTTGAAGAAAATTCACCTAACTTACATTATGATTATCATTAATTGCAACCTAATCATTGTATGTGTCAACCTGTTGGAATATTTGTTGGTTCAAAACTTAAGAATTAATTATATCATAAAATGCGAGGGGTACTTTTAAATGATCAATTACTTATCAATATGAATCTAGAAACCTTTATCCATCCTTTCTACAATATTCAAGATACTTACAAATCATTTGAAAAGGATGTGATATTTAATAATTACGATATTCATGAATTTAGATCAGTTGATAAGTTCAAAATTGCCCCCTTCCATTATGATTTAGATCATCAAACTCTATTACAATCTTTCAATATTAATCATGAGTTGGTTAGTTGTCTTAATTCTGATGTATACATAATAGATTCCTCTAAGGATTTTCCTTCTTTTTCTCTTTATGACGACGATCAACGTCTCATAAGGGAAAATGACAAATTCTGTAAAAGCCTAGAAACAATTGATGTTAATACTTCTATTGCACAATTTTCAAAAACAGAACCTTGGTGGATCCTTAAAGGTAACATCTCTAACCCTTTAGATTGTACATATTTTGATAAATTTTATTTTTAGTTAGAAAATCATTTTAGCATAAAATTTTCTAATTATAAATTTCTTCTATTTTCATTCTTAGGAATTAACATGTATAAATATTCTAGGATTTTTGTATGTAATTTAATAATTAAGATTTATATTTTTCTAACACATGTAATGTATATTTTTGCAGGAATTAAAATTAGTGCTTGGTTACATTGGAAATATGACTATACCTAGTCATTTTCCTTGAAAAGGTTTAGAGTAGGAATAAATTTAATTATGTTTCATATTTTTTTTTATTTTCCAAATAATGCAATTATGATGAATAAAGATGGGACCCTATCAGACACTTAGTTGGCATTCTTCTCATTTTTGAGGTTTTCATTAATAAAACAATTTTTTACATTTGATAAATGATAAACCCCACATTTTAAAATGTTAACTCAAATATAAGGTCCATTTCCACTTTTTACTCATATAATTGCAATAGCATTTAAATTTACATTTTAAATAATGTTTAATAAAAGGAAATTCACAAGATAAAATTTCAAATGATGACATACAATATTTTATTATCCCACTTTATTCACATGTCAATTCATTTTTATATCATGTGAAGAATCATTGTAGCATCGCTTAGTCTTTAGATTCAATAATTCATGATTTTCAACATATTCAAATTTAGAGGTTAATGTAACTAATCTTGCCTATTTTTATATACTCTTCATATGAAGACATCAAGATTCACAAGGTAAATTGGTATGCATTTTTCTCAGGTTTGTGTACATGTTGATCTTCATTTCTCCTTTGTTCCTTTCTTTTATTTTCTCTTTTAGTTATGTTTTCTTATCCTTATCTTCTTTCTCTTGCAGGTTTTTATGAGTGCAATTTGAGGATTTGGTTTTGCTAGTGAAAGCAATTCAGAAAAGAAAATCACCATGATTCATATAGGGAATTCATTTTCCTTTTCCAAATTTTGCTTCTTACTTCATTTATAATTCTTTTTGAAAACTAATTGTTAGTCTTACTTTAAAAACATCATCGTTAAAAGACTTAGAAAATAAGTTTTAAGAAAAATTGGCAAAAATTCCTATTAAAGCATTTGAATAAAAATTTTAAAACTGCATCAATGCTTTCAAAATAGGAGCAACACTTAACAAACATCTTACAAGATAAAATTTTAAATTTTAAAACATATTCATCATTTTATACTTTTTATCTTGTAAAGATGTTTCTCATGATCTATTCTCTTGATGATCTTCTTTATGATTTGCTATCTTTCATTTAAATTGATTTGATTTTAATAAACTTAGGAACAAGATAACTCTTTAAAAAAAAGAAAAAAAAGAAAAAAGAAAAATAAAAGAGACAATAACTTAACTTGATGAATATTTGAAAACACAAACTTAATGTTTTTGTCAAAACATCATCATCTTGTTTGAGTTGTTTTCATTTCATGTTTTTGTTTTTCTTAAGAGCTTGTTTGTTTTCATTCTTAGTTCTTTCATTTTAATTTTTGTCCTTTTTAAATAGAGTTCGTTTCACAATAGACCATTTTCAATTACTTTGAAAATCCTCATACATATTCTTTTAGCAGTATTATCAACTGTTAGTAAGAAGAATTTTTCTATTCAACTTTGGTTTCATGTATGGGAAATTATTAACTCTATATTTAAAAAGAATTCCAGGGTTAAAGGAAGAATATCTGGTTAATTTTAAAAATTGCTTCCATTCAGATTTTAATTTGAAATTCTGATTGTTTCTTTATTATCATTTTAACGATCTTAATCTATAACATAAGAGTTTATTTTTACGAAAAATTATCTTAAATTCAGCTTTAGCTAAAATAACACAAGAAATATCAAAAGTTTAGTTTTTTAAACTCTTCCATGTCATCCCAAATATCTTAAAGAGATAATTTGTCTCCCCATCTATTATCACCAACTATTAGAGTATAAATTAAAAACTACAAGAACCTAAAAGATAAGGGGTCTCTTTACAGAGCCAGCCTACCATGATCATAGGTTCTGATAATTATGACATTGTCAATCTGACTACCACATTAGGATAATGGCTCACAAATTTACGTTGTAAGACAAGAGGTCTCATCACGAGCCGACTTGTTCATGACTATCAAAACTCGTGAATGGCATTGTCATGATTTGGTCACCAAGCCAAGGCAATGGCTCTAAGGTTTTTAATAAAATAAAATTTTCTCTAAATATTCAAATATAGATGGGATACTGACATTTTGGGCTAAGAGGTAACCCTGCCGAGGCTATGGACGCCTGTTGGCAGTAGTGGTCCTACCTATGATTATAAGAGTTCATCTTTATCACTAAACAAAACAACATGTTTGTGTTCTTTAAGTTTAAGTTGTCAATAAATAGTTGTATGTAATTAGCTCTCTTATAATCAATATTTACAAGATATGCAAAATGATAGTATTTCATTTCATTTAAGAGTTTCGAAGAAAAGTATGAATCTTAGCAATTTGATTTAATTTAACTTCTGCTTCTTTTTCCTTAGAATTTTATTATTAATTCGAACAGAGATAACTGGTTCTTCCTAGTATGTCGCCAATTGTTGTGATGAAATACAAATCCCCCATTTTTCACTTATAAATGAAAAATGGGGACCCTTTTAACTGATCACTTGATAATACTATTTTTTGAAATTTGAAAATGAGGAAAGGCCCAAATGAGTTCAAGTTGTTCTTATTTATATATATTAATTTGTTTTGACCTCATTTGGGTTAGTCATTGTGAAATGCACTCATTTGAAGGATTTTTATTTTTCATATTTGTTTGATTTTAGGGATCCTTCATTTTCCAACTCCCTTCCTTATTGGCATTTTAAAAAACATTCTTGACTTATTGAAACTTTACCACTTGCCTCATGGTTTTGATCATATTTTTGCACTTCCTCGTTGCCTTTCGCATTCATGGAAACATTTTCATATTGGTCAATTAAAGACAAAGAGAAACCTTTGATTGTCACATCACCTCGCATTTGGCATTTGATCGCGCTAGTTGGCATTCTTTCTAGATGGTTTGGCACATAACTCCACATTCTACTTTTGGTCACATCCATTGTTTTCTCATGCGCTTATTTTTTATACCTACATACCAAAACCTAAAATGCTAAACCAAAGTATTATTCCTAGTGCCATATAAATCATATGTATCGGATTTAATACAACACATTTTTTTAAAACATGGTGGGTTAATATATATTAATATAAAACTTTATTAAAAACCCACTTATGAAGCGCAAATTTAAATTTATATCTATATTCTAAACCATGGAACTAAACTATGATATAACACAATATGAAAAAAGTCTGGTGGGTTAAATATGTTAACGTAAAACTTTATAAAAAGAAACCCATAGCATTTAAAAAAAAATCTAACCACATCGTAAAACACATGTGATAGTTATGAAGATCGCCGGTCGGGATCACATGTGATGTGTCGCACTTTAACCGCAACAGGTATGAAGACCGCTGGTTTGTAAGCCACATCGAAAGTTGAGTTAAACCATCGTTTATCACCACATGAACCGCCAACCGATCACACGTAACATTCCATGCAATGCGCCCGGTCTGCTGACCGCTAGGATTTTGATTTTATCCTAAGTTCAATTATGGGTTTTAGAAATTGAATGCAGTGCTAGTGTTTGGGGATATTTATCCCTAGGCATGAGGTTCATGAATGGAGAAAGGGATTCGAATCCCTTATCTCAATTTTAGCTCAACCAATTATATTTTCGGCAAAGAGAGATTCAAAAGCAGCCTTATATAAGCCATCAGAAATACATTTGTAAAGGGGGGAAATTTTCTTTAAATAAGTTTCTCAATGGTTTGAAGGAGACACTACAAGATCAAAAGGAGAAGGGGTCGTGATCCAACATAGGGGATTCTTTGCTATCATTCAATCTGCACTTATGCATTTCTGTTTTGTGTAGAGGAGGTGATTGTAAAGATTGTAAGAAATTTTTTGGCCTTTGTAATATTTCTTAGCATTTCTGCATGTAATAAAATCATAGGTCTCAAATTCTCAATGACTGCATATTTTTTAAGCAAAGCTTTGGCATTATTTTGAATTTCCATTCATGAGTATTTCTACCTGAATGCTGAATTTTTATTTCTATCCAAGTTTTTTAATTGATATCGATTTCTATTCTAAAATATATTTCTTATTGATACTTAACATTTCTGTTGGTTCAATTTTGATATGATTTGAAGCTTTGCAGGAGATTTGTTGGAAATATTGAGAGGGGGGTGAATCAATATTTCTTTTCAATTGTTAATTTTTTCCAGTTAGATTCTTCACAAATAAAAAACAGAGAGGTGTATAATAATAATATTAAGGATCAATAAGGACTTCAATTCTTTTTCAAATAATTGAGTACAATAGATGTGTGAGGGCACCGAAACTTCAATGAAACATGCACCAACCTGTTTCCAAGCACCAACTTTGACTTTGATGAGGCTCCGACCTCTAGGGATTAGACCCTATCTTCTCAAGGTACCAACCTTGTGTTTAGGAGTTCCTACTCCAAGGACACCAATCCTTCTTGACTTTGTTATCAATGATTGATTCAAAAAATGCTCTATTGCACCAATCTACACCAAAATGCACAAGCTATTCTAAACCATACTTCTTCATCAATTTTGCACCAATGTTCTTACACTAAGACTTTAGTACTGCACCACGATTTCTACACCACATCAAGACACCAAGAATTCAGTACTGTACCATGCCAAGGCTTCTGCACCACAACTTTTCAGTGTCCTTACTGCATCAAATTTTTAGCAACAATATCATGCTGCACCAAATCTTAGATATGAAGGTATAATGATGTCCAAGACTAAGCCTACACGTAATCCAATATTCTTCCAATTATCCGAGCTTTATTCTGTCACTTGTCCAAATGTATGAAGTGTGCACAGTTCCAAGGGTAACTGAAGGTATGAGCCACAGTAATCCTTTCACAAATCCGAGGGTAAACAAGATAACAAAGTCTGTGGAGTATTCAACTGTTGAGACCACAAATTCGAGGAAAAAACTACAACGAATAGTCCTGAGGGGGATCACAGGTTCTGAATTATATTACAGCTGAAGCAAGTTCGAAGTATATTGAAGCAGGTCTGATGATTATCACAAGTTCCAAAGTCTGTTACAACTGAAGCAAATCCGAAGTATGTTGAAGCAGGTCTGAAGGTGATCACAGAAGAATGCTGCGTGTAGGTTACATTTCCTGTAGCTGATTTTAGTTATCAAACATCACAGAAATATTCCAGACCCATTCATAGTCTCTTTTCCTATATTAAATTCTCTCTCTCTTTTGAGTTCACGAGTTGTGAACCATACTATTCCTTTCTGTATTTTTCACCAAACTGCTTTAGAGAAAATGAGGTTTTAGGATCTTATTAATACACAAAGGATGAGTTACGTAACTTTATAAGGGATGCCGACATTAGGGATAGGTTATAGGTCAGCTATATGTCAACAATAGGATAAATATTCTTCAAAAATCAATTTATCCTAGAGTATTTGGAGTTTTGGGTCACGTAATAGCTCATTGGAAAGGGAAAATTCTGCTCTAGATGATGGTGAATGTTTCATAGAGAATTTATGCCTCCATGATAGAGAAAAATAATTCTTAATGTGTCTGGTCATTTATTTGTGCAGAAATGGAGGTAGGGCAGAATGCCTTGGGGTTCTTTATGGTTTGATTCTTCATCATAAGGTTATTATGCCATAGTGATATATGTCTTCCATCATCCATCATCTAATCCTTCAACAAGTATGATAATTCATCATTATCAAGCATCTAATTTCCATATTTACATCAATGACAACCTAGATTAACAGATTACACTGTGTGTCACATTGCAAGTGTTGACAATGAAACAAAATTATTTTAAGAAGGATGAATAAGAAAAGTGTTATCCCAAGTGTTATTATTGGAGAAGTGGTATGATACAGGTCCTCAGGATCAGAATATCATGGTATGCATCATGGTGGTGGCATGGTAGAAATAAATCAAGGAAGTAGTCCCAATGTTATCAACATTATAATATGTGTGGATTAAGCTCTAGTTTCTCTAATTAGTGAAAAGTATCTTCTGGTTGCAAATGCAGGAGAATGTCGAGCTGTATTATCAAAGCATAGAAAGGTTTAATATGCCAAAGGATCATTATCTTGTTTGCATTAATGTATTATATTGAGCATTGAAGCAGTACTTATTCTTGGATATAATTGGTCTCCTCTTCAAGACAATGTTGATAAAATCTCAAGGTTTTTTTATTTTCTTAAGATAATCCATAAAAATGTGTGTAGTCTGTCTATTGAGATTCCAATTAATAAACCTAAGAAGTCTTCCTGAAGCTCATTATGTTAGAACAGTTGAAGTATATATGGAGCAGGAGTCATTCTGGAGAAGCCCTAGAAAGGCATATGCAGTGACATTCATTTAATAACAGAATGACAGAATGAACAAGTTTATTGATGCTAGAATCAGAGTTTGTATATTGTTGGTTGTTGTTGAGAACATAGGAGAACGTAATAAAAATAGTAGAAATTATGAAGGTTGTCTCAATTGTGGCTATATGTGGGAGCCGAAGTGAAATTACCACATGGATTATCAATGGGTATCATATTATCTCGTGGCCTTGGATGCATAGGCACTTCTGGTATAAGTGTATACAACAGAGATCATATATATCAAGCTCCAACCGTTAGCCTTCCTTAAGCATGAGTTACACCTAAAATTTATAATGGTATGTGGGTGAATTTGAGAATCCCTTATAAGAAAGTATGAGCAGCTGGCCTGTGAACCAAGTTTTGTGCAAAGACATCCTTGAATCTGCAATGAAATCATTGTGTAATCTGGTATTAAAGGTGAACCGTGGCTGCAAAATATATATTGGAATCATCATATTTGAATGGATGTGTACTGTAGATATGCATTGTAGAAGAAGACATATTCCATCTACAATATTCCTCAACAGATATGTATCTTATATGAAGATCATAATATAGACTAAAGTATATTTGGAGCAGACTTTATATATCCTATGGAGCCTTCTCAGTATTTTAGTATTATTCCAATGATTCATTTCTTATTATATAAGTCTGGTATAGTTTGTTCTATGGAGTGTCCTTATCATCACATTCAACACTATACAAGTGCAAGGAGTCTGTACTTTGGGATAGTATCAACTTACTATGTATATACATAAAATTTCAATGATTCCCAAAGTGTTCTCCCAACAATGCTTATACACTAAATGGAGCAGGAGTCCCAGCTAAATATGTGGATAGAATGAAGAATTTTTATGCAGAACTCTAATAAGGCAATGATGGAAAATACACTGGAAAAAGGTGTAACCCTTTTCCATTGATGTCAAAGGGGGAGGAAAAGCAAGCAAAGGAAGATAGACACTTCTCAAAATGAAAGGGGGAGGAATTCTTGGAGGAAGTCTTTCCATCAATGCCAAAGGGGGAGACAGTTGGAATATTGTCATTGATGGCAAAGGAGAAGAAAGGAGCAACACCAGAATTATCATTGAGAACAAAGGAGATGATCAGGATCAGCTGGATTATAAAGGAGAAATAAGGCAAAGAAGGAAAAAGTTAAGTGGAGAAGCATAAAAGAGAGGTAGAGGAGTAGCAAAGAGTAAAAGAGAGGCAGAGGAGCAGCATAAGAGGAAAAGGAGAAGAGAAGCAACAACAATAATCAAAAGGGGAAGATTAGGCAATGATGCGGTGAGAAAACATAAAAGAGAGGTGGAGGAGCAATAGAAAGGCAAGGAGAAACATTAGAATCAAAGGAACAAAGGCAACAAAGGCAATTAAGAAGCAAAGAAGCAAAGTAGAAGATCAATGTGCAACAAATAGGCAAGCAACAACCTTAGAATTATTACTTAAGGCAAAGGAGAAAAAAAAGAAGCAAAAGACAACGTCATGCATCAAAGAAGAAAACTGTGCAGTTTAGGGTCAAGTCGGGCTATTCACATTTAGTACATAAAGCAAAAGAAAAGCGTGCAACAAAGAAAATCAATGAACGAGCGGGCCAAGTCAGGCTGGTTGTAAAATGCATGCAGAACAATGGTTCTACGTTTAGAAAATCATGAAAGAGTTGGGTATTCTAGGTGTAGCAAAGAAGAAATGAATGTGCTGGGCAGAGTCGTGAACGTGTTGGGTCAAGTCGTGCACGAGTGGGCAGAGTCATGAACGCGTTGGGTCAAGTCATGCACGAGTGGGCAGAGTCGTGAACGTGCCTAAGTAAAGTAATAAACACGTGCAACAATGAAGAACAGTTGTGAAGAGCGGGTCGAGTCGTGCTATTTTACGTTCAGAAGAGTGTGCAGGTCAAGGGCAAAGTCATGCTTATTTACGTTCAGAATAGTGCACATGTCAGGGTCAATTCATGCAAATGTATGTACAGAACAGTGATTAGAGATATTGAAAATCGAAATCGGTGAATTTTATATTTACATGTTAATAAAATCGCAAGTTAAATTGTTTAAGTTGCGATGCAATGAGGAGCCACATGTTAGGTGGAGGTTCAAGCGCATATCGCTCATCGCATGTAATATGGTATAACAATTAATGGCAGAAAGGTAAAATTGCGAAGTTGCGATGTGATAATATTAAAAAGTTTTGAAATGTGAAGTGCAAGTGATGACATGGTAGTGATGCGGTGATGATGTGGCAGTGACAAGGCAAGCTGATGTGGCAGATGACATGGCCCCGACTCCACAGATCGTAGTTAATTTATGATGATGTGGCAAGGTGACATGGCAGTGACATGGCAAGATGACATGGCAAGGTGACATGGCAGTGACATGGCAAGATGATGTGGCATGATGATGTGGAGATGACGTAGACTTGACCCCCATACCGCACATCACAATCAAATATTATTATGTTTATTTCTAAGTCATCGCAAGCTATATGTTTTAAGTTGCGATGTGAAGTATATCACATACCACAGAAAATAAAGAAAACCTATTATGGTAAATGCTAAAAGGTGCGACATGTGATAAGGTGTTCGGGCCGATTTGTGAAATCGCAAAATTGCAAATATTGCAAAATTCTTAAAGTGCGAAGTTGCGGGGAGGTAAGTTATTAAACTTGCAAAGTGCGATAAAGAGGCCTGGATACGATGTAGTTTCAAAGGTGAAATCCAAAGGATTTCAAATCCAGATGTAAATAATTTCCTTTGTTAAATCACATCGGAGGAGGAAAATGAGGATTATAACGTAAAAAAAGGGAAGGTCTGAACGCAAGAATAGACTCGGGTAAGACTCGACACTCGTGGAGAACAGTGGTTGATGCGGTAATGACGACTTATGAAGAAAAGGCTAAATGCGGAAAAATGGACTCGGGTAGAGAGACCCGACAGTGCGTGTAAGAAGGTTGAACGTTGTAGCTATAAACGAAAGTCTGAACGTAGAGGAGGAGACTCATGCAAGTGACCCGACTGATGAGTAAAGTTATTGCGGCATTTTATTAATCAAAAGGTTGAACGCTGCGGGAAAAGGAGAATAGGTTGAGTCGGGTAAAAGGCAGTTATAAAACACAATTAGAATATAACAACATAAACATAAAAGGCAAAAGGACAACAAGCAGAAGAGGACAAATTCATAGCAAAGCTAAGAAGCTGAAAGTGCTGAGTGAAATATACTTTTTGTAACTATAAATGTAAATTCATTGATTATTTTATATTGTTTGTGATTCAAAGGCAAGTCTCCAAGGCAAAGCAAGACTCCATTTGATACTGAAATAAATGTATATATTGTTGTAACATTCTGAATATGCCGAGTGAGGAAATGAGTGGGTGGAAGGCAAAGAGTCATGCCTGTTCACTTAATATTCCCATAGAGAATGCAAACAACCATGAAGTTATCTCTATAAATGATGTTATTACAATGTGCATAGAGGTGTTAGAAAGATGCAGAATGGAAGAGAGCAGAAAAATGTAAAAGAGCTGTAGAAGGTTGGAGAGTGGAAGAATAAGAGAGAGCTGATAGAGATGTTGTGCATATCAGGAGCTTATATGAAGTAGATATGAAGGCTGAAGAGGCAACAGTGGAGAATGAATATAACAAAGCTAATATCCAGGTAAATCAACATTTTAGTTTCATGTTGAGTGAGGGGATTGTAGTCTCCTTTCAAGTTGTAGCTTGCTAAATTTCCAGTTGGAGTTGGGTAAGGTAGGAGCCTCCTATAGGTTGTAGCCTATAGAAAATATTTTGGGAGTCAGAGCTTCCTTGCAAGTTATAGCTTGCAGAAATTGAGGTAGGAGGCTCCTGTGGGTTGTAGCCTACAGAAAATACATGGGATTTGGTGCTTCCGGTTCAAGTTGTAGCTTGATAGATGTCCAGTTGGAGCTGGTTGAGGTAGGAGCCTCCTGTGGGATGTAGCCTATAGAAAATAGATGGGAGTTGGAGCTCCCTTACAAGTTGTAGCTTGCAGAATTTGAGGTAGGAGCCTCCTGTAGGTTGGAGCCTACATAAAATTAGTGGTGAGAGGGAGTTGGATCTTTCCTTAGCATCACAACAATACTAAGATGTGGTTTTCGCCCTTATGGGTTTCCACTTATATCTGTTTTTTATGTGCATGATGTTTATGTGTTGATGTATTGTGTTCAATCTACTTATTACTTGTTGCCCACATATTAAGTTTGCTGATTCATTATATATTAAGTTTCTTATGAAATGGAGGTGTAAATAAGTTTAAAGAAAAGACTTTTAAATGTCCATGAATGTACTAAAATGATTAACCCCCCCCCCCCCCGCTTTCAGTTTAGCCAAGATTTCATCAGACTTCTCAAGAAAAACATGGATATATTATTTGAACCACAAGGATGAAGCCTTTGAAATGATCAAGGAGTTCAAAGGTTTGGTCAAAAATCAAACATGAAAGAAAATAAAGATATTCACGTCTGATATATTTGCACATGTGGCTCGATATACAACCATTTGTTTGATAGTTTCTCTTGTCGCAAGTCAAGGATGGACCCTACATCAGAGGGAGGTGAAAACAACATTCATCCATGGCATGTTATAGGAATAAGTGTATGTTCAGAAACCACATGGATTTGAGGTAGAGGTTCGAAAGAAACATGTTTGCAAGTTAAAGAAGGAATGTTATGGTTTCAAGCAAGCCCCTAGAGCATGGTATGCCCACATAGACAATTATTTGGTGAAGATGGGATTCACAAGACGAAATGTTAATTGAAATATCTACTTCAAGATAGTCCATGGTATGTCGTTGATTTTGGTTTTATATGTTGATGATCTATTCTTGACAGGTAGTGAGTCCCTAATGATTGAGTGTAAGAGGGAGCTAGCCTCTAAATTCAAGATGAAGGACCTTGGACTCATGCATTACTTTCTAGGCCTTGAGGTGTGGAAAAGGCCTGGTGATATTTTCCTTTCACAAGGAAAATATGTCATGAATTTTTTGGAAATATTTGGAATTATAGAATGTAATTCCTTTCCCACATTGATGGAAATGAGTTTCAATAAGTTATGTGGAGAAGCTACCGGACCCGATTTGGAAAATCCATCTGAGTATAAAAAATTGATTGGGGCTCTAATGTTATTAGTTAACATCCGTCCATACATATTCTATGCAGTGAAAACATTGAGTCAATTCATGACCGAGCCTCTCCATGCACATTGGATCACTTCCAAACACATTTTGAGGTATTTGCATGGGAAAATCACCCTTGGTCTGAGATATACTTCCATATATGTTAAACTTCATGGATATATTGATGCTAACTGGGCAGGAAATGTTATCGATAGAAAGATTACATCTAGATGTTGTTTTAGTCTTGGATCTTCCATGCTATCTTGGATGAGTAGGAAGCAGAAGTCCATAGCATTGAGTACCACCGAGGCAGAGTATATTTCTTCTATGATGGATAATTGCGAAGAAATTTGGTTGAGGAAGCTCTTTGGAGAGCCTTTTGAGGAGGTCCTAGACACTTCAGTGATATATTGTGACAAAAAGAGGGTGATCTGTTTGGAAGAGAATGTTGTATTTCATGAAAAATCCAATCAAATTGAGATTCTATCTCATTACATTTGAGACATGGTGCAAAGAAGAGCCGTTAGACTCCATCATATATCGACAAATGAGCAGATTGCATATATTCTTACCAAGGCTTTACCTAAAGGGAAATTCTTGGTATTGAGGGAGAAGCTTGGACTGATGGATGTGACCCTTCTTGATATGGGGCATCGCTAATCGAGAACACTGAGCCAACTCTTCCCCCCTGTTTGAGATCCAAGGGTGAGGAATTGGGATAGAGGGCTCCTGGGGTTGAGGGATCTCTAGATAATAGGGTCGCAAATGTTGCTATAATATATTTTACCCATAGGGTTGGATATGTTTCTCCCCTATCTTAGTATTTTCAGAGTATACCCTAGTTGGCATCATACCCACAATCTAGGCTCTTTGGGTTTACCGCTCCCCATTTGGCCAACCAGTTGAGAGTGTACTTGGGGGTGTGCAAACAAAGTTTATTACGATGTAGGTGTTCTACCACATGGTTATTAAGGGTTATTTTTTGGAATATCCGTGGGAAATATGATGTGTTTAGATTTTCTCCCCTATATCACCTATTGCTTGATATGGGGTTGTATATGTTTTTCTCCCCCATGAGATTCTGGGTAGAGATGTGCTCCGTAATGTAGTTTTAGGTTGAGATGTGCTTCTTGATATTATTTTCATATTGAGATATACTCCCTGAAATTATATAGGGTGGTAGCTAATGCTCCCCATTTCTTCTTATTTAGATTCAAGAATGTTTCAACATATAGAGGTTAACAGAGACGGGATGTAATATCCCAAAACCGAGATTTTCTACAACAATAAGAATACCTTAAGGTATTCCAAATTTGGAGAGCAGAAAGTAATCAAATCATGTAGTGTATTTAAACACATGGCTTCCATAGAAAAATCACAACAACAAACTATGCCTTTATACAATGTCACCAAGTGGGGAAAAGCAGCAATTTTGGCCTCAAAAAAGTTATTTTCTGAATGTTGAGTTATAAAAGTGAAAAATAATGGTTGTTTCCCTTAGAATAAATAATATATGACATGCATGCAAAATATTTTCAGAAACAAATTCCTTTAGCCTAGTTAAACAGGCCTCCCATGCTTAAAACAACTTAAAATTGACAAAACCCCAAGATTGCAACACACATAAATTGCTGCATAAGAGACTGCGCAGTATAATGGAGGTAAAAATAATAAAATAGAGACAAAAATAAGATCTTCTTATTAGAATACTCAATGAGGCATAAAAACAGAGATCCAATCTCTCTTATATAGATCCAAGAAGACCCGGCAAGGGTTTCTTAATAGAAATGATATACATGGAAGAGTTGCTGCAGATCTGTGACTGAATCATGCTGTGTAGCTGAAGCTATACATAAAAATGGCTGAACATGAAAAGAAATGGCTGTATATGCTTCCTCTAGCTTTCCCAAAGAAAGGCTGATCCTCCTCTTGGGAAACTAGCTCCTCAAAATGGGGTTTTGACCCCTTCCACTGCACACCTTAAGAAATAACGTAGTTTTCTGAAGGGAATGTGTTTTTTCTAAAGGTAAGTGCTTGGCCCAACACTAAGTAGTGGAAAATTCAGATCAGAAATATCCTCTTATATTTCTTAGACAAGATCTCAAAGAAAGAGTAGGGAATTCCCACCCGGGAAAACCCCTGCACTAAGCATTGCAGCAACTTAGCTAAATAGAAAAGTATGCAGGAAGTCTAACGAGACCACATAAAAATATAATCTCCAATATTTCCATACGCTTTCCATCTCCTCCATTATATAATTCATGAGCTTCCTCACCAAGGTTCCCACCCACTATGAGGTTGCTTCCATGCAAAGGCTCCTCCACCATATTTACGCTGTCCACATGTGCCTTGCTCATCCTTTTATAGTGCTTTTTGATTTAGTAAACCTTGAATGAATCTTCATGCCTTGTCCCTTTTCACACTCAAGGTGCCTTCATTTTGACTAGCTGGATTGATCTCTATTCACATTGAGTTGGCTTTATTTAGGATCCACTCTTTGAGAATAAATCATGTTGACTTGGTAAAATTTGACCTTGTCCACATAGTTTAGACCTTTTTCACACATGTGGATGCTTGATCTGGTTATTTCATGATCCCTTTTCACACTATGAGGGATTTTTTTTCATACTTAAGCAACTTATGAGCCTCCTTGCCCATTTATTCATTCAACTGGATTTAAAAAGGAAAAATTAATATTCCTATTAGCTGCATGCTAATTTAGGAATATTACATTCTCCCCCTCCCAAATGTTGCTTGTCCTCAAGAAACTGCAAAGGTGCTGGAAAATCTCCCCTCTTCTCATTGTGGCCTTCTCAAGACAGAGGTAATGACAATCATGGGGAATTTCATAATCAATGAAGGCCTTCCACCTCCATGCTATCATCCAAAGGAAATGAACTACCTCCCAGCTTGGTAATTCATAGAAAAGTTCCTCCCAATGGCTCATGAGAGGCATGCGTAAAGGGCTCCAACCAAACATATGGTCCACATCATAAAGAAACAAGTGGTACACAGTAGTGGCCATATAATTTTCCATGCTCCCCTTAGAACATGTAGTGCAGAAAATGTAGGGACTCTCTTCCCTCAAGGACACATTCAACAAATGTGTCTCTCCTCCAACCATGCCCCCAACAAATATAAGAACATTTTCAGCATGTGGGATCATAAGTAAGATCATGCTAGCTACCATATGCAATAAGGGAGAAGGAAAATGGTCCCTCATGTGCAACCAATGCAGTTTTTTTCCTAACAACCATAGAATATAATATGACAAGCGTTCTCCCCAACACTTGTTTGCTGCCCCATATTTCTTGCATGCTTGGAGAAGGTGTATGATGGTTGGTGTTGAGTAAACACACCATGAAGAGTACATTATCTCTCCAAGATCTCCCAAGGAATGGCCAACATCACCATAGTTCATGGCCCAAAGTGGCTCATGAGGCCCATCAGAAAAGGTGCCCCCTCTTGGAGCCAAGACCCGAACATGAATGTTAAGAAAATGCAAGTATATAATAAATACATCATGAGGTTCAACAATACAGTGTTTATCATACACTTGTTTCAAATCAGCAAGGCAGCTCATAGATGAGATCCCTCTCACACTCAATGAATAAAGAGGGGGTAATGGTAACTCTTCCCAAGAGCTATGCTCCTCCTTAACCAACAAATTATTCATGCACTTACTTGTATGAGAGTACATCTCCTCTTTGAAATTTTCCCACATAAATCCATCTAAGATAGTATTATATGTTCTAATGAAACCAGTGGGGTTTGGAAGCAAGACCTCATTGGTTGTGTTAAGTAGTTTACTCTTGAGTTTGGAATCTTTAGTTAAGTAGATCTGATCATGAACATAAATGATTCCATCAACTACCTTATACTTCCCATCCATTTCTAGCCCATCAATAACCTTACATGTGAATAGGTCCTTGGAATATTCCATCAAGAGTTGGGATTCCCAATAAGGGTCTAGGCTTCCCAACATTGACAACACTGTAGAAGTCTGAAATGATGCACCTGTCATATGATGGCTCTCCTCCTTGACATGCTTGATGTCAAAGTCACATGTTGGAGTATTCCCAACTTTCTTTTGCTGCCTTTCTTGCAGCTGATCTTGCTCAAGAAAAGATTGAAGTTTAGGAGAGTCACCCTCCTTTTGAAAGGTTCTCTTTCTCCAAAACTTCCACAATTTTTCTCCTGCATAAAAAAATGAAAATACCTCTTTGTTATGTTCAGAAATTTTCATTATATATTGGAGTATATTTTGCTGCTACAAAGCTATGGAGTGGCCTTTTGATACTATGCTCATATCAACACAGATTTCTGAATCTATCCTTTCCAACGCAAATAGATGAGTGGAATATAGAAAGGATAATTTCAGAAATTTTCTTAGCCTTCCATCAATGATTCTCAGTGCTGTAGTGGCTCCTCCCAAGGTTCCCTCTCTAGAAAAATATGTTGCTGCTGCATATAGTTGAGAACAATTTAGTTTTCCTCCAATCAGGAGGTCTGTTTAGTCAATTTAGTGTCCTAAATTGTTAACATAAATTATCGACTAGGGCTAGTAAACTAATGAAGTGTAATGCACTATATGTGCCTAAGTATCCCTTTTTCCTAATTCGTTGTTTTAAGGTTTTGTTGATGTTTTTGGGAGTTTTTGTATTTTGATTCTTAGCATTCTATGAAAAATATGAAATCAATCTATTTAAAAAGGAAGGAAATAAAATGTTTATCCAATGAATTAAAGTAGAGTTTTATTCACAAGTTTTTGGAGTTTATTTTCTAATTAAGAAATGGTGAAAACTAGAAATCCTAATCCATGGATATTGCATCTCAATTGAGAATTCAAGAAATGAAAGCAACTAATAACTCAAACATTACAACTGAATCCAATTCATTTAATTGAGATTTATTGGAAGAGCTTGTGAAAAAGATTAAGTGTAGTGTAATGAGGATCTCCTATAACATGAAATGAAATACTGAAACAATTAATAACTCAAACCTTACAACTGAATCCAATTCGTATAATTGAGATTTATTGGAAGAGATTTTGAAAAATATTAAGTGTAGTGTATGAGGATCTCCTAGACAATTACTGTATCTATAAGTCACTAACCATTTCAATTTAAGATTTAAATGGTCTTTACTTGGTCGAGCACAGTAATTGTTTAACCATGAAAGACAAGAAATGAAACCTAAGCAACTACTGCACCTATGAGTCACTATCCATTCATTAACATACTTTGCTTAGTTGGATATAATAATTGCAAATTGTGAAAGTAGTAAAAAAAATACAGAGAAATGCTAAACAGAAACTAGAATGAATTTAGCTAGAAAATGCATGAAAACTCCTCGAATAGAAGGGGCCCTCTGCTATCAATTCGGTGTAATCATTTAGCTCCTTAAAATTGTAATCAGAACAACATCAAGGCTAATCTCCTTTTATTAAAACAATGATTGAAAAATAGAGTATCACTGTGATTCTGAATGAGTTATTAACCGTCCTTTCTCGGTTCTACAGAGCTTACTTTATATGCAAATTCATAACTAATGTTTGAGAAAAAATAGTTACAGGTGTATTCTTCTAATCAAAATTGAATTGAGACTCTTTTGAGACTCGTGATTTGCTGCAAAGAAAATCAGGAGTCCTAATTCATGTAGAAGACAGTCTCTTTGACTCTCGCTTTGACCATTGGATCAGACACCTCCAGTTGTCAATTCAGTCCTCGTGGATAGGAAGGAATCATGTAGGGAAGATTTGGGAACTACCCATGTGCGCCTTTTCTCCAATTGACACCTGCATCATACTTAAACACAAAAACAACTGTGGAACGCTTGAATAGCTACAAAATGCTTGTATTCTATGGCTAAATTGTTCAAAATTATTAAAACAACAAAAATCACGAAAATACAACATGTTAATCATTTGTATGTAACCTTTAAGAAATATTAATCATTCTTCATTGCTTTTAAGGCTTATGAAGTGATAAAGAAATGATGAAATGAAGTGAAGGTTTGAAACAGAGAAGAGAATTTTAGGGCTCATCAAGGTCTTCCTGGTGAAATGACTCCTTGCAAAGAGGCATCAAGGCATAGAGTAGGATGTGGATGTAGGTGGACAGATTTTCCCCTACCTTTATTGCATAGGTCCTCTTGCCTTCTCTGTTCTTTTAAGATTTGAAATAAAGAAGGGTACATGCTATTCATCTTGTGATGCCCTTCCTCCTCTTTTTCTCCTTCTATCCTCAAGATCTCATCATTTGACAATGATGGTACATGCTGCTCATGTCTTATGCCAAGAACTCTATGTGTGAGACCTTTTGGAACTCCTTGCAAGGGTGCAAGAGTTTCTTTTCTTGGAGCAAGTGCTCCATCCTCCTCTTCATGAGGTGTTTGAGGTGCCATTGTCATGAATGCGTTATCCTCTCCTGCCTTCCCTTTCTCCTCTTCAATAGTTGAAGTTGCCTTATCTCCAATAAGAGACCTTAGATCTTGGTCTTCTTTTGAAGAAGGAATATTCATGTCTTCCTTTTGAGAATAAAGCCTTTCATTTAATGGAGATCTATCCCTTGGCGAGGTATCAGACAAGTTTACATCCTCTTCAATAGTTCCCAAAAATGGAGTTGGATTTATAGATCCTCCCAACCCATGCAACAATTTTGTTTGACATGGTTTGATAGCCTCTAGAGAAAGTGTTTTACATGATTCTCCATCAAACCTTTATACTATTCATTTAATGAACTGTGCATAAGTAGATGTATTTTCATTTTTCAAGGAAAAATATTCAAACAACCACCAAGCATAAGCCTTACCCTCAAAATGCAGCGCTGCTACTTTGATGGCCTCATTTTCTGAAACTTGATGTTGTTGCACATAGGTGTCTAGCTCCTTCACCCAAGCCCTAGCTGGACATAGAGGTGATCCATCGAAAATAGATATAAATAATCTACCCTCACCCTGCTTCTTGCTCCTTCTGTTCCTTTCCTCCTTAATTTGGCAAAACCCTTGGAAGTTTAATTGATCTTTGAACTCCTTAGATTGAGCTTCATAATCCTGCAAATAATCACCAAGAGTATCTCTCTTTGGCACACCTCCTTTCTTCCTCTTCATGAAGAAATTGCTGATAGAACGTGTTAGATTTGATGATATGGCTAAGTTCTCACATCCATAAGATGAGGACTTAGAATCTTCCTCTTGTATAGATCTTATTGAGGGATTTTCAGGTTTCTCCCTCCTCATTTCTTTGATGCCCTTGCTTCCACCCTGCAGATTTGGAAAGAGAAGTTTTGAGAACCTCCTTTCTCAGAAAACAAGGTTTTTCTCTAATTTCATCTGAAAATATCCTCCTCCCCATGAGAAGACTCCATAATGCTTGAAGCTCACAGGCTGAGCCAAGATTGTTACTCTGATACCACTGTAATATCCCAAAACCGAGATTTTCTACACCTATAAGAATACCTTAAGGTATTCAAAATTTGGAGAGCAGCAAGTAATAAAATCATGTAGTGTATTTAAAAACATAGCTTCCATAGAAAAATCATAGCAACAAACTATGCCTTTATACAATTTCACCAAGTGGGGAAAAATAACAGTTTTGGCCCCAAAAACGTTATTTTATGAATATTGAGTTATAATAGTGAAAAATAATGGTTGTTTCCATTAGAATAAAAAATATAGGACATGCATGCAAAAGAGTTTCAGAAACAAATTCCTTTAGCCTAGTTAAATAGGCCTCCCATGCTCAAAACAACTTAAAATTGACAAAACCCCAAGACTGCAACACACAGAAATTGCTGCATAAGAGACTGTGCAGTATAATGGAGGTAAAAATCTGAAAATAGAGACAAAAATCGTATCTTCTTATTATATTACTCAATGAGGCATAAAAACAGAGATCCAATCTCTCTTATACAGATCCAAGAAGACCCGACAAGGGTTTGTTGACAGAAATGATATACATGGAAGAGATGCTGCAGATCTGTGGCTGAATCACGATGTGTAGCTGAAGCTCTACATAAAAATGGCTGAAAATTAAAATAAATGGTTGTAGATGCTTCCTCTAGCTTTCCCAAAGAAAGGCTGATCCTCCTCTTGGGAAACTAGCTCCTCAAAATGGGGTTTTGACCCCTTCCACTGCACACCTTAAGAAATAATGCAGTTTTTTGAAGGGAATGCATTTTTTCTGAAGGTAAGTGCTTGGCCCAACACTAAGTAGTGAAAAATTTAGATCAGAAATCTCCTCTTAGATTTCTTAGACAAGATCTCCAAGAAAGAGTAGGGAATCCCCACCCGGGAAAACCCCTGCACTAAGCAGTGCAACAACTTAGCTAAACAGCCAAGTATGCAGGAATTATAAGCATACCACATAAAAATATAATCTCCAATATGTCCATATGCTTGCCATCTCCTTCATTATATAATTGATGAGCTTCTTCACCAAGGGTCCCACCCACTATGAGGTTGCTTCCATGCAAAGGCTCCTCCACCATATTTATGCTTTCCCCATGTGTCTTTCTCATCCTTTTATAGTTTTTTTTTATTTAGTCAACCTTGACTGAATCTTCATGCCCTGTCCCTTTTCACACTCAAGGTGCCTTCATTTTGACTAGATGGATTGATATCTATTCACATTGAGCTGGCTTTATTTAGGATCCACTCTTTGAGAATAAATCATGTTGACTTGGTCAAACTTGACCTTGTCCACATAGTTTAGACCTTTTTCACACATGTGGATGCTTGATTTGGTTATTTCAGATCCCTTTTCACACTATGAGGGATTTTTTTTCATACTTAAGCAACTTATGAGCCTCCTTGCCCATTTATTCATTCAACTGGATTTAAAAAGGAAAAATTAATATTCCTATTAGCTGCATGCTAATTTAGGAATATTACATGGGACATGATATGTCGAAATGATATACCATAGGTTCCCCCACCTACCTTCTTTCCCAATACCTTGCCAAAAATTTAAGACCCTTATCGGGAAACACCTCCTCATACATTAAATACTCTGCATATTTTGTACAATGGACTAAAAATCTGGAATTAAAAGATGAAGATCTCATGGTTAGTTTTGACATCGTATCCATTTACACAATGATCCCTATTGATGATTCCATTGAAGTCTTGAAACCTATTACCAATGATGAAACTATAACTCTCCTTAATATTTGCCTAAAATATTCTTATTTCAATTTTAAAGGAGTAATTTATGAAAAAACTCACGGGGTAGATATGGGCTCACCTCTCGCTCCCATCATCGCAAACTTATACATGGATCATTTTGAACAAATAGCCCTCAAATATTTTCCATACACCCCGAAAGAATGGAAAAGATCTGTCGATGAAATTTTCAAAAAATGGTGTCACGGAAAAGATAAATTGAAAGAAATTTTAACCTACATTAACAGTTTCTCAAGTCACCATTGAAATGGAAGAAGATAACCAATTACCCTTTCTAGAAATCCTTTTAACAAAAAAAAATGGAAAACTTGGCTCCCAAGTTTTCAGAAAGAAAACTCACACTGGAAGATACTTGCATGCAAACTCGCATCACCATCCCAAACAGAATTATGATATTATCAAAACCATAACAACAAGAGCTACTAGAATTTCAAACTCAGATCATTTAAATCATGAGCTTAACCATCTTCACCATGTATTTGAAAAAAATGGATATACAAGAAAAACCATCAACAAAACCATCCATCAAACCCTAAAAAGAAAGAATACAAAAAGAACCCTAGACACTCCTAAAATCTCTTTACCTTACATAAAAGGAACCACGGATAAAATATCTAAAATCCTAAGTAATCACAACATCGACATAGCTTTCACCCCCCTTAATACCATTAGAAAAATATTAGACTTGGCAAAGGACCCGGTAAACCCTAACCTGCAAAAAGGTGTTTACATCATTCCTTGTTCATGTGGTAAATAATACATAGGTGAAACAGGTAGATTATTTAACATCATAATAAAAGAGCATGTTGTTGACATATCAAGGAACAAAACTGCAAAATTTTCTTTGGCAGAACATGCTCACTCATCCTCTCATTACATCCATATGGAAGAAGTGAAACTCTTCATAAAAGAAGAACATTACCCAAAAAGGAAGATTAAAGAAGCCATTGATATCGAAAAAAGAAAAACAATATGAATCGTGATGAAGGCCTAAACATTAGCAACCCTTGGAAACCCTTAATAAATCATTCTACTCGCAAAAATAATTTTAGAAATCTCTAATTATAAAAATTTACCCTCCCTCATTAAAAAAATCATCGATTAATAAATACACCTCAAAATCTACCTTATTAATTTCCATCATTATGAAATTGGATCTTAAGTTTAATTTATTTTTAGTAATTTACAATCATTAATTTTACATCACTCCAAAATTATCTCTTTAATTTAATTTAGAATATATTTTAATTAAAAAACTTTTTAATAAGTTACTAACCCTTAATAAATTATTCTTTTCACATAAATAATTCTAAATGATCTAATTTTAAATTTACACCCCCTTAATAAATCATTAATTATATCATAAAAAGCTCCTCTATAATACGCTTATTTCCCTAAATATTCATTCCATTATCATTAATTTATAATTTCTTTTTAATAATAAAATCATCAATTTTACATTTCTAAATTATAATAATAATAATAAAATAAAATAAATAAATTATATATCGTTAATTTAATATAGAATATATTTATTAATTTTTTTTTAAGAATTCACTAAACCGACCTTATTTGGGATTTTTACATACAATATATATATATATATATATATATATATATATATATATATATATATATATATATATATATATATATATTTCCTAGCTCTGCATCTCTCCATTTCCCTCAAAGTATTAGGCATTCCCTTAGAGATGGACTCACGTAGAAGTCCGAAACGTTGGGTCAAAAAACTCTACACATGTCATTCCACCATCTCTCAATATTCAATTATTTCCAAATACTTTGAACAAACCCTTCCAAAAGTTGGAAGTGAACTTGGGATCACTATCAGAAATGTTTTCTTTAAGTATTCCATGTAATCTAGAATTCCCCTCATGAATAACTTGCAATATTGGCTACCTTTTGTGTTGACTTCACTAGAATAAAGTAGGTGGTCTTAGTAAGTTTATATGCCACCAACATAATGGAATCATGCTACTTCATAATATTAGGCAGTTTAGTAATGAATTCAATAGAAAAAAAACCTCCCACTTCAACTCAGGAATGACTATAAATTGTAGTAAGCCTACTAGATGTAAATGTTCATCCTTATGTTTTTGACACTCAAAACATATGGTTATGTAATCAAATATTGAGAAATATAGGGTATATAGATTAGGATATTTCTCTTAAATTGATAACTTCTTGTCATATATTTTTATTTATCTTGATTAACTTCTTGTTCAACTTGATTATTATTATGTTCTTATCATCATACAACTATCAAAGAATAATGAATAATGGGAAAAGAGGACACAATATATAAGCTATCACTTAGGGTAAAAACCTCTCCTCTTGAGAGGAAAACCTGTGAGAACTCTTATCTTCTTATATAAATTCAATTGAAGAATTCCATGACTTATGACCCTTGCCCAAGACTCCTCCAAGACCAAGTCAACCTTCCTTCTTGATTTTCAAAACTTCCAAAAAAATTTTTGACCTTCCAACAACCTCAACCCCCAACAATTTTTTTTCAACTTTGACTTAGTAGATTCACAACTTTGACCTTGATTTAGCATCACAACTTCGACCTAGATGAAACTTCACAATTTTGACCTAGAAACAACTTCACAACTTCGACCTAGAAGCACCTTCACAACTTCGACCTTGCAACTTCACAACTTTGACCTTGCAACTTCAGAATTTCGACCTAGCAGCTTCACAACTTCGATGCAAGTGCAGAATTGCGTCTTTCCCAGTAACTGTAGAAACCCTAACACAAGAGAGAGAGACGCCTAAAACTTCAATCTTGCTCTTCTTATTTTTTTTTCATCCTTTTTTCAACTTCTGTCTTGAGGACATCGAACTTGCTTGAGAGTACAAATTTGAAAGGTACAGGCTTTTGAAAGGTACACATTTCTATATTTAGGTTGACTTTTCCCTTCATGTAGGTTGACTTGATCTTTGCGCCATGACGAGGTCTTGGAGGGTATTTTGACTCTACTTTGACTAAATTAATTTTTTCTTTACAATATGTAACATGCCCAAATGGGTCATAAATACATGACAATGACTCAATTAACTTCATGAAAAACCTAAAAGCACTCAATGGGTGCTTGACCTAAAAATAAATTTCCCTTGAGCATGACACCCATGCCTCAAGAACAATAATAATAAATTTATTTTCCTATTCACATTAAAAACATAAAATCATGATTACATATGTCATTATGAAGATCAAATCTAGTTACATATTTTAACACTCCCTGTTAACTAGGGATGTATCCATAATCCATACCAGGTACTTGGACATTCTCAATTTGAATAATTATCATAAGAAGAGTTGAAATGGTAAGAAATTTGTTTAACATCATATTAACTATAATTATCACATACAAAGGCCCTGACAAACAACTCTATCTCTCCACAAGATCAGAGCATTATGTTGGTGATACCAATGACTAATAGACACCATAATCATTGTCTCTCAAGGCACATACCCCACCTGGGTGTTCACAGGGTATGTCTTTCTAGGACTATTCTTATATTGTATTCCCAGTGCTCAAAGACTATTGGTCCTCTTCGACTACTCTTATCTTGGATTCCCTACCTCATCCTCAAAAAGTGTTAGATGCTAGATGCTTTACCTAATCCTCCATTCTTTCTTCACAATATGAAGACAAGAATGATGTGTCTATCTCTCCCTCTTAACCAGGGAATATATACCCATTCTTATAAAGGAATGTACCCAAGCTCCCTCTTATCCATGGACTTGTCCAAGCTCCCTCTTAACTAGGGATCTATTTTCCACAACTTCTTTTTCTTCGGTGGAGATCATGGTGCCTTCAACTGCTTGAAGAGCTCCTCCTTTCGATGTCACGAATTTCATATTTATCATTATGGAGTATTCATATTTTAGGACTTTTTTTGTAGGGCATCATCCATCCATCATCTTATTTCATGAACCATGTCACATTAGGGAAATTTTGAGGTCTAAAATGGGCCTCCTAAGGAAATTATAAAATAATAGTGGAAATAATAAAATAAGATTAGATTACATCATCAAATTTTAAAGGGAAAAAAGAAAAAACTACTTTTTCAACTCTTATTTTCAACTCATCTCCCTATGGGTTTACTCAAATTTCAAGCGGGAACACTCTTTGGGTGCATAATTTTATTCCTCATTCGAGGAGTGCCCATGTTTCATACTTTCTATGGACCTTGCTACACGAAAAATGAGAAATACATCAAAAAAATGATTTCAATCACGTTGTTTCATGTATTTCTCTTTTTTTGTGTAGTAGGGTCCATCGCAAGTATGCAACATGGTTACTCCTTGGATGAGGAATTAAATTTTGCATTCAATGAGTACTCCCACTTGAAATTGGAGTAAAAAATTAGGGAGATAAATTGAAAATACAAGTTGAAAAAGTAGTTTTTTTATATTATTATTTTTTAATCTTTTTACCCCAAAAATGGTGAATCATCCCCCATGGTTGACATCTTCATCTTGAATCCTATCCATTCTTATAAAGTTTATTTTGGATGTAAATTTTTCTTATGAGGCCCATTTCAGACCTCAAAAGTTCTCTAATGGTCATGTCATCATTTTTCCTCATTAGAAAGCGATCTTCTAACCCACATTTGGATTTTCATCATAAAACTACCTCTTCCAAGTCATTTTTTCTTTAGGATCTTTCATCCAACCACATGAGTTCTAGTTGTAGGTGACATCTATAAATCTCTTTCGGTATCCCTATATCAATCCATCCAGATGTTGTTCAAAAACAAAAAAATTAACATCAAATCAAAATTACCTTTTGTGATGGCCTTTCATCATGGCATCTTGCTTGCAACATCAACATCTTGGAAATCCATAAGAAAATATACAAGAATCTCAATGTCAAGTGTCCCCTTTATTTATAGACCTTATTAGGTTCTTCATTCATTCTCTATGGAGATGGCATGTCCAATTATTCTATTCATTGGATGTTGATTTCCTTTTCTACGTGACCATAGTTGCACCGTTTACGATATCTTTTATCTTTATTAACATATTTCTCCCCAGGAAGTTTTATCCATAGTTCCTTCATCTTTGTCAATCACCTCATATTCCATATCAAGACATATTATGTTGATTTCATTTAGTTAATATGTGAACCATTCCTTTATGCATCTTTGTAAAGGAGGAGATCCCTTTTTCTATGACCATGTTCATGAGATAAAGAATTTACCCATGCAACCATATGACGCCATGATTCAATAAAATACATGCATACATACCTCTTTCCTTATTTTGGTCATTTAGGATTCCTTCAAAAGCCTCCTTTCATTGTTTGAAAGCTCTTCAATTATGTTGCATTCTTCTATCACCATACCATCATCCTTCTTAAACCATGAATTCCATAAAATATGGAAGTATTAGAGAGACACTTGCTTCTCTCAAGAGATATGAACCTTCTAATGAAGATTCAAACAAAGGATATTTATTATCCTCATCCTGTAAGTGCTCCTTCCTAAGGATGATCATGTATGATGAACTCAATGCTAGATAATTTTATTCTACCCATAGGTACTACTTATGATCTTAATGAGGTTACCAAGAGATACTTCCTTCTTATGATGATTGCTATAGACTTCTACTCCAACAATCTTTCAATTTTTTCTAATGATTTCATGAAATATTTCTTCAATGATATGATTATAGTATGATGCTATCTTCTACTAAGATGCATCTCGTCATAATGCTTCTCATCTTGATTACCATGGTGGAGGAATTTTCACCTCCCACTTCTCCTTTGTTATGTATTGGAGAAAACCTAATAATTAAGATCTATCCCTTTGGATTTCTTCTCATAAAGTTCTTCCACTTATTCCATGATATGAGCCTCATTCATTTCTTTTGTCTTGTTGTCCTTCTTGAATTTCGAACAATATCTCTTGTAATTCCCATATTTCTGATAGTCACAACATTAGATCTTTGGCACATCCTTCTTCTTATTCTGAGGAAAAAACTTTCTGAAATTTCCTTTTTTTTAGCCATGGAAGCAAATGATTGAATTTTTTCATTTGATCCCACACTATTTTTTTCCTTCAATCTAGCTTCTTCATTCTTACATAATGACCAAAGCTCACTAAATAGGGTAGATTCCTTCTTTCCATAGATACTTGATACGAATTTGCCCCATTCCTCCGATAGTGCATTGAGCCCCATAGTGGTCATTTCCTTATTGGACATTATTTCCCCCAACTCTTGTAGTTGGCATCGTATTTTTGACACCCTCATAAAGTATGAGGTTATTCCTTCTTCCTTTGATATCTTCATCTTGTAGATCTCGGTTCTTAATGATATCACTTCTCCTACAGTGCTTACGAAGATAAATTCTACCAGTTTGTCATAGATGTCATTTACTTTTCTAACTTTTCTACATATGGGATGATAGAATCCTTGATTGATTCTATAAGAATTATTTGAGCCCTTATTTCCCCTTTCATGTATTTTTCTAGAGCTTGAGCTACTTCTTTTGGTGGTTCAACAATTAAATCCTTAACATGACCCATGACTTCATTTTATATGAGGATCAAATTTGTCCTCTTTTTTTATGCAAGATAGTTTTTTTA
The DNA here is from genome assembly GCA_034641835.2 of Pinus albicaulis. NCBI lineage: Eukaryota > Viridiplantae > Streptophyta > Pinopsida > Pinales > Pinaceae > Pinus > Pinus albicaulis. The sequence continues at coordinate 640,501,069 of CM076574.1, read as the reverse complement.
CCCAACCAATTTGTTGCTTTCCTTGAAAAATTAAGTCATTTTAACAGATTCAAAAATATATATAAATGTACATACTAGTGAATATATTCCTTGATGACAATATCTTCAACTTGATTACTTTTTTATTTTGATGATGATGTTAATAATAGAAGATTTCTTCTTGATGAATATGTCTTCCTTCAAAAGTGTTCCTTGGATCATAGAGAGGGAGATCACCTTGATTTATTGGTGATTATGACAATGTCTTCTCCTTACTGCCCATAGAAATTACGGTGTAGAATTGCAACTTCTCATGAAATTTTATTCTAAATCAAGAGACATAATCTTACTCTATTGATCTGTGGAATTAAATTCACAATTTAGAACAACAATCATAAACATGCAACAAGAAAAAACACATAGGCGCAATATTTTTTTAGGGGAAATAAATTGCAAAGAAACCTTGATCCTGCTTGCATTAATATGATGAATTGAGATGTATTGCAATTTCTATCTTGCTCTAAGCTCAACATACAAGTGAATAACCTATCTCTCTGCTCAATGAGAATCTCTGACCCAGTCTTAGTCAAATTTTTCCTCTACTCGAGCCCCTATTTCCTTGCACAAATATCAAGGAATTAGAACCTATTATTTAGGATTTTTTCTTCCAATTCATTGCACAATTCCCAAGGTTGATCATCTTATTGCATGCAACACGTGTACACTCAAGACTAGTCTACAACTGATGTTACACTACCTTGGAATATCCACCACAGCTGAGGAACTCAAATTATTTGCATGAAATTGATATTTTTGGCCAATTGATCAGTTACCTAGATGATCACAGAGTTATATTATTGTCCCACTTCAAAACTGAGCTTCCACTAATTCCTACAATAGTTAGAACTAGTTTAACATGGAAAAAAAAAACTTGAAATAATTGACCTTGATTGCTAAATATTTTCAATCACACACGCTTAACTTAAATCCAAGTCCTCTAACTTGAATTTACTAATCTAACTAGGTGACAAGAGCCATGTCACCCAAGTTAACTGCATCCGAGTTGTCTATTGATGTGGAAATTCAATTTTTCTCATTTTGACCAAGACAAAGTCATAATTGAGACTTTCTTGCTGCATTTTCCAACACTCCCTCTCAATAAGAAAGGGATTAAGAACCACCCTTATCCTGGGTCTATGTAATTTACTATAGAAACACCTCTCACTATTGTTCCTGCTATTGCAACTGAGAAGCATAAAAAAAAATTGAATCAATTGTGTCCTCAACTGTCTACTGGGAAAACTGTTGTGTTGTTGACTTTGCTTCTGAGCCTCCTGCTCTGTTGTCAACACTCCTTTGTACTTTGTAGTTTCAAACTGAAACTGATCCTCCTGTAACTGAATATTGTGGGCCCCTGTAGCAAGATAATGATCCATGAGGATAACACCTCAATGGACCCTACCTAAATTTTTGTAATTATGGGGCTAGGGATATACTTCACTCCAACTCACTCCTGGAGGTATAGATGCAATTTGTCCCTCTTCCCACTTGCCTCGAACTCTCCCTCTACTATAGGTCTCTCCTTGAGTGGATGTCTCCACTTTGCCTCCTCTTTTCCCCTCAATTTGTGGTTGTTCCACCACTTCATGAGGCTCCTCCTGAGGCTCCATTTTGAGAGATCTAACTTTCTCCCTCTCAACCATCATATATCTAATATCTGCCTTTCTCCTCAAGGTTGTACATGAATCTTCTACCTCAAGTGAGTACATGTTCTTGACTCAAACCTTGATCTACTTCACTTGTCCAGTGGCTATGTGTCTTAGGAATTCTTTCCCTTTGCTCAATATCACATCATAACCACGGTCTTCCAAAACTGCTACAAAGATGAGATTATTCTTTAGGCATGGCACAAAAATTACATCTTTGAGGAAAAGAGGGGATCCCAATTCCCTTTAAAAGGTTACTATACCAATCCTGATTGCATTGTACCTTTCTTCGTCCCCCATCTCAATATGCATCTAGAGGTCTTTTTCCTCCAGGTCACTGAAAAAATATCTACTCCCTATCACGTGGAACGAGACACACAAGTCCAAGTACCACGCACTCCTAATCACCATGTTGGTCATGCATACGATAAGGGTGAATTCAAGCTCAAACTATGAAGACAAAGCTTCATCTGCTGATCCTTCTTGCTAGAATTTTTGTGTGGAAACTTTGTAGCATAGTGCCCAAATTCATGAAAAATGAATCATTTTATTTTGGAAAAGTATTTATTATTTCCCACTTGCATAGATTCAACCTCACCTTGGGATTTATTTCCCTTGGGATTTATTTCCCTTGGCATTCAGTCCTTTTCCATCTAGAGAAAAGTACTCTTCTGTTTCTGTGGATGTTATTCCATTTATGGTACTTCACCTGATCTCTTCTTGTACCAAATTAGACTATAAGTGTTCCAATTAAGTAATTTCTCCCTCCCGTTCACCAAATCCTGATAGATGACAGCTTTTGGGAAGGCCTAGAATAGCTAGGCTTACTAGGTTATCTTCTGCAAAATTTACACCTACCCTGCCAAGCTCATCACGAACTTGTGAAAATTTGCTCAGATACTATGAAATAGTGGCATTCTTCTACATCTTGATATTTCAAATTTTATCTTTGAGTGTCAGTTTCCTATGGTCATTGTTATTCTTGAACAGCTTCGTTAGTTCTTTCCACATTGTGAAAGGATTTTCTTTCCCATGGATATTTGAGACAATGTAGTCTCATTCTCCCTCCAAGGTTATTCTCCTCATCTTGGCTACATATTTCTTCCATTGAGCTATGTTCTGGGTATCAGTTGATCCTGGTTTTGGAATGTTTGTCTTGGAATATTTCATCAATCCATTGTCATCCAACATCACCTCCATGCGATCCTTCCATGCAATTAAATTCTTGTTCCTTCCAAGGAATGATTTAATCTCAACCCATTGAAGGTCATCTTAAAAAATATGAAGATATTTTTTCTACATTGAACTGCAAATTTGAACCTCCTGAGAAACAACTTCGAAATTATTGTTCTAATGTGAATCCTGCACTGATACCATGTAGAAATTATGGTGTAGAATTGCAACTTCTCATGAAATTTTAATCTAAATCAAGAGATACAATCCTACTCTAATGATCTTCATAATTCAATTCACAATTTAAAACAACAATCATAAACATGTAATAAGGAACGACACACATGCACAATATTTTTCTAAGAGAAAGCAACTACTAAAAACCCCTTAAGCCTACTTGCATTAATATGATAAATAAAGATGTATTACAATTGATAGTTTTCTCTGAGCTAAACCTACAAGTGAGTAACCTATCTCTTGGCTCAATGAGAATATCTAACCCAGACTTAGTCAATTTTTGACTCTGACTGAGTCCCTATTTTCTTGCGCAAATCCTTGGAATCTCCACCACAGCCAGGGAACTTGAATTCTCTACATGCACTAAATATTTTGGGTTGATTGATAAGTTAATTGTATGATTAATGAGTTATAATGTTGTCCCACTACACAACTTACATTCCTCTAGTTCCTCCAATCATTAAAACTAGTTTAACTGAAAACAACCTGAAATAATTGTCCTTGATTGCTATAAATTTTCAATAACACATGATTAATTGAACTCCTAGTCCTCTAAATCAAATTTATTGAAATAAATGAGTGAAAAGAGCCATGTAACACAATTTAACTACATCCAAGTTGTCAGTTGATGTGGAAATTCGAATTTTCTCAATTTAACCAAGGCAACGTCATAATTGAGACTTTCTTGTTGCATTTTTCAACACTTCCTTGGAAGATAGAGTAGGATGTAGTGGATTCAATATGCTCCAATGTGAATTCCTTATTTGAGATGAGAAAGGGTCCTTGAGATATTATTTGTGATTATGATTGAGGAATGCATGATCTTATCAATAATTCTTTAAATGTAGAGCCCGTCTTCAGATGAGCTAGGGTTTTGAGGTCTTCTTATTGTTGCTTCTAGTGTGATTCTTGAAATGAATAGTGCCTTTTGATTCTCCTTAAATTTATTGGGATTTTGGTATCCCTTATTTGATGATATTTTGACCTTTCTTGATACTCCTTTTGATGGTCCTTCTTCAATCTTCATTTCCTTGTCTTGTCACCTTACCTCTGATACAATGTTGAGATATATAGGGCAACTAGATTGGGATATTTCTCTTAAATTGATAACATCTTGTGATATATTTGTATTTATCTTCATTAGATTCTTCTTCAACTTGAATATTATTTTTCTCTTATCATAAAATAACTACCAAACAATAACGAATAATGAGACAAGAGGACACAAGATATAGGCTATCAACCATGGCCAAAACCTCTCCTCTTGAGAGGAAAACCTGAAATAAATATTCTCTTCATATAGAACTTCAATTGATGAGTTTGAATACATATGAACCTTCACTAAGACTCATATAAGACCAAGTCAACCTTCCTTCTTTATTTTCACAACTTTTAGCAACAAACTTCGACCCCCGCCATCAATTTTTGTAACTTCGACCTAGTATATTTACAACTTCGCTTGATGGAGCGTCACTGCTTCGACCTATATGCAATTTCAGAGTTTCAACCTACAAGCATCTTCACAACTTCGACCTAGAAGCAAATTCATAGCTTTGACCTATAATCTTATTCACAAATTCATCCTTTCAACTTCATAATTTCGACTTAAAAAATTCACAACTTCGATGTAGCTTCAGAATTTTGTCTTGCCCAGTCATTGTAGAAACTCTAACACATGAGAGAGAGAGAGAGTCCCAAAAATTCAATCTTGATCTTCTTCTTCTTTTTCATCCTCTTTCTAGCTTCTATCTTTAGGAGATCAAAATTTCTTGAGAGTATGTCCAAATGAGGTTGAGTTCCTTCTTATATATAAGCTTTTGAGGGGTACATATTGCTATCTTTAGGCCAAATTGTCCCTTCATGTAGGTTGACTTGATATTTGCGCCATGATAAGTTATTGGGGGATATTTTGACCCTACTTTGACTCAATTAAATTTTCTTTACAATATGTAACATGCCCAAATGGGTCTTTAATACATGACAATGACTCAATTGACTTTACGACAAACCTAGAAGCACTCATTGGGAGCTTGACCTAAAAATAAATTTCCCTTGAGCATGAAACCCATGCCTCAAGAATTGAAATAATAAATTTATTTTTATTTTCACATTAAATATATAAAATCATGATTACATATGTCATTATGAATACTGAACCTGGTTACATATTTCAACATCAACCACCTCCATTTTCATACCTAGAAAAAAGAATTTATTTTTTACAATTGATATAATATTTTGGTACCCTAGATGTCTAACATAGGGTACATTGTGCATCTCATTCAATACTAAAATTTTTAACTTTTATGAATCTGGTATGTAAAAATTGTAATTTTGTACATGATAACTCCATCCTTGTTCAACTCATAGCCCTTGTATTTTTGGTGCAAACTATTTTTCTATAGACTCTATTTAATTTGTGTATATGAATGATCTATATTTCCAGCCTCTATGATTTTTATTTCTAGATTAGACTTGCATACACTAAGATTTATTGCATTTACTTCATGGATATTTTTACTAAGTGCATCTATCACCTTGTTCTCCTTCCTTTTTATGTTCTTGATTTACAAGTCATTTCCAGCTCGAACTTCCAACCATATGATTTGTATTTAATTTAAAGTTAGATGTCCAAATAAATTCCTTAAACCACTATGGTATATTCTAAGTTTAAATTTCTTACCCATAAGGTAATATCTCTACATGTTGACAACATGAAAAATGGCCCCCAAATCCAAATCAGGAGTAGCATAGTTCCTTTAGATTCAAAGCATATTACATTTCCATTTGCATGAGGGCTCCACTAAGCCCTTCTTTTCATGCATAAATGCATACAATAACTTTCTCATTTGAATCAACTATTTGTAAAATTGGTGCACTTGTCAAAAATAGTTTCAAATGTTGGAAGGTCCTTTCACAATGCTAATTCCACTTGAAATTTGACACCCTTCTTTTGAAAATAGGTGATTGCATGTGCTATCTTTGAGAACCCCTCAATGATCCTTCTATAGAATCTTGTTAATAACATAAAAAACCTGACTTGTATCACATTTCTAGGTAATGTCCATCCATTGATATCTTTGATATTCTTTGGATCCATAAATTTTACCTTATTTTGGATGATGTGGCCCAATAATGAATCTGATATCAGTAGAAGGAATATTTACTCATTTTGGCATAGATATGATACTCTCCAAATCCTTGTAATACTATCCTAAAATGATTTTGATCTTCCTTCTCTATTTTAGAATATACAAATATGTTATATAGAAATAATATGACAAACTTTTCCAAAAACTCTCTAAAAGTTCCATACATCAAGCGCATGAAGATATTTGGTGCACTGGATAAACCAATGAGCACCACAAAATACTCATGGTGATCATATATAGTTCTGAAGGTCATATTGTTGATTTCATCCTCTTTGATTTTGACATAATGGTATCCAGACCATGGATCAATCTTGGAGAATACCTTCACTCCTCTCAGTTGGTCAAATTAATTATTTGTCCTTGGAAAAGGATACTTATTCTTTGTTGTCACCTTCTTCAACTATTTGATGTTTATGCACAACCTTAGCATACCATCTCTCTTCTTAGAAAATAGCATCGGGGCACCCCAAGGTGATACACTTGGGAGTATGTACCATTTATTTATAAGCCCTTCAAGTTGCATTTTTATCTCTGTAAGTTTGTGAATGTTCATCTTTTATGGTGTTTTCATAACTAGGGAAACGATATGCATTGAATCAATTGAAAAATAAATATCCCTTTTAGGTGGAAACCATGGAATATCAAAAAAATCCTCCTCATATTCTTTTAGCATTAGATAATCCTTAATTTTGGGTACCTTATTATTGGTTTCTTTCTCCATACAGGAGACATGAATGTGACATCCATTTTTATAATTGTTATTCATTTTCATTGCTAATATTTTCCTTATGGAAATAGGTCCTTAAGTTTCTTGTACTTTCCTATGATTCCATTCTTCATCAAGACAATTAAATGCCTTGTTTTAGTATCTAGGACAAGATGATGCCTATGCATCCAATCCATGTCTATGAATGAAAGTCTACAAAGTCATTAATCCTCAACTCTACCCTTATAGAGTGCTTGGATTTATAATTTTGATCTACCTTTTGATGCATATGATTTTAAAAATTTCAAAATATAATTGTTAATGAGTTGTTACTCTTCCTAATCTTTAATCAACATTTAATTGTTAACTTTGTAACCAAACAACTCAAAGTTTATATTTCTCACATTTTCATCCAATATTATTTAGTTCTATGTTCTGTCTTGTCCATTATCATTTGTGTATATCTCAATATTTTTTGGACCCGTTGCCTTGACTTCTCCCTCTTCATGGTTGTAGGACCCTTGAGCATCTCCATATCTCTAATATTCATTTGGATTATTTTATACCCTTGCACAATTTTCTTAATCTCATTGTTCTTTGACTTTGTAATGTGCGTACAAATAGTTTTTGTAGACAATAGTAAATATCATATATATATATAATGTGTTTCATGGACCCTAGAGATCAGTGACCACTACGTCCACAAAATATGTGTACCAAGTAAATACACTCAAAGGGATCACTTCCTTCTATCTCAGCCATGGAGCCTGACCCTGAGAGTGTCGATAGAATTGAACTCATGACCTATCAATAGCAAAGGTACTTTAACAATAGGGAATTGATCAATTGAGATAACTCTTGAGGTTGTGTGTGTGTGTGTGTGTATTCCTTTCTTTCTTTCTTTCTTTCTTTAAAGACTAGAAATATTTTCTACTCCTATAAGCCATGATAAACTTTCTTTTTGTTTTCTAAGAAACTATACTACTCAATTCTAAATTTTGGTTGGAGAATTGAATTATGATATTTTTTAGCCTTTCCATTAATAATTATTTTTCTAAAAACTAATTTTTAGGTGGAAAGTTATGTTTTTTAGAATTTTTGTTCTTCTAACTCATTTTTCCCTATTCCGAATAGATATTTTCTAGCTAATTCCTTGAGAATTAGGATGCCTGGATTTGAAATATGATTCAATAGATGGATTCTACCGTCCAAGTCTATAGACCATTTTTATGTCCCAATCTAAGCTTTGAGAGAGCGTTATGCCTCCCAAAATTATATTGGTGCCTAAATTATCCCCTTGACCATTTCAAGTGTAACATTCTCATACTAACTCTATTTTCATTTATAATATCTTAATGCCAAGATATCTTCAATATATTTCACTTGTGACAATTAAATTTGTATGCCTTGCAAGAACATACAATCCTTAAAATTCTTGATGTCTATAAAAATCATTTCGGGCCTCAAAATTGACTAGGAAGTCAAAAACTTGAAAATAATAGGAAAATTCAGAGCGAAAACCACTAATTTTGGCTATTGCAGTGGAATTTGAGTTACTAATTAAAATTATAAACATTTATAAACATTATTTTTTGAACCAATTCACTTAAATATATTCACATTGGTGAATTTTAGTCAACTAGTCATGTAAATCAAATCGTTGACTAGTCATATAGACTAGGCCATCGACTAAACTAGATAATCGACCAATCTAGTATGTTGATTAACTATAAAGTCCTATCATGTAACATCCTTGGCCTTCGTTGGGAGATTTTACCATAACCACACTACTGAGTAATTTCATCTCTTTGCGGAATCTTCAAAGCCCTAGTATAGTTTCCAAAACCCTAACTCATATTTAGATCCATTTGAACACACTAGTGCTGCCATGGTATGTACTTGTACTTGGTAGAATTTTATTATTTATATTCTTCCTATTCACATGCATAATTAGGAATTACCAATAAAAATAATAAACATGAAATGAATGTCCATCATGTACCATCGCTACTATATATAGTAATAAATTTGAATGGAAAAGTACGATGATATGACTAAAACTGGTCGTATCATTAAAAATTATAAGAATTAATGCCATTTTGTTTTATTTATTTTTAATTAAGCCGAATTCATCAGTCTTATGATGACATGTATTGAAATCATTATAATTCAAATGGTGCTCTCCATATTGTCATAAGAGGGATTGTATTTGACGATCGTTGCAAAACTGACAAAAAGCCTTTTCCCCTGTCTATTACACTATTAATATAACGTTGATTCGATTAATGAGTAGTCAACTTTGACTTGGTCAACTATCATTAGAATTCTGATAGTAAGTAAATTTACAAATATGTTTCTCTTAAGATATGTTGTGACATTTCCGTTATAACTAAAATGATTCTAAAAGGTTAAAAGTCTTCTTATTGAGTGAAATATATTGATTTCATTACAAAATATAATAGACCTAGCACACTACTCAATTTTTTGAAGATTGCAACAAGAAAAAGTGAAGGAGGCATCCTGAAACATCATTCCCAATCCTAGTTGGAAAGTGATCACCTAAACTAGGTGGGGCCCACACAGGTGATTTTTGTCGCACAGTCTATTTTTAGACGATGTCTATTTTTAGACATGTCGATCATATTCTATGAGTTGCGGGATGCTATTTGTGGATGGTTGTTCAAGTTGGAAAAATAGATGGACTTCTATTTTTAGACATATTGGGTGGAATCTATTTTTAGATTGCCAGTCTAAAAATAGATATGTCGAATATTATTAGCTCTTAATAATATTTGGACTATAAACATTATCTTATTCTCTTGGAGCACTTCAGTTAGTTGCATAGATGTGGCACAGGAGATGACAGAAGAAATTACGCTATTCCTAAGGGTTAAGTGGAGCTATTGCATGGATACTTCAATGAGAACTCATGTGAGAGAGTTTGGTGGAGTTTATTGAGTAAGTTAATGGAGTTGTGTTCAGTTTAGCTAAGCTAAACATAGTTGAGCTAGTTGTATCTAGTCTAACTGATTGATACACTAGTGAGAGTGGTGTGAATTAATTATTAATTAATTCAATAATTATAAAATCATTAATCAACTAAATAATACATTAGTTAACTTCAGTGCATGGACAATTTCAGTGGAGACCAGTGAAGAGATAGGTGAAAGAGCAGTGTGACTATCAGTTGTGACTATACTGTTGCATGATTTGCAACAACCAGTGATTGGAGATGCCAATGAGGATTGCATAGTACAATCCAGGTGATTCAAATTTATTTATGAGCCATTCTTCAACAGTGATTGAGTAGTAGAGGCAGGCTATCAGGTGGCAGAGATTGGAGCATGTGTTTTGCTATATCTAGCTTGATTAGTGTGTAGCAATTGGAGATTGTACTGAGAGCTTGTGAGGAGCTTTGTATAATGATTGTTAAATGATATCTATGACATATAATATACAGATAGTTGGGGGTTTTCAGCTTTAAGATTTCCCATAAATTACTGTGTTCAAATGTGTGAATTTTTTATGGTTTTAATGTGTGCATGCAATTGATTTAATTTCCGCATGTGATGATCAATGGTAGAAGAGATTCTGTATTGTTCATGAAGTCAAATAGTGTGTGATGAGGAGAATATCAGTGAATAATATATCAGTTATTCAAATTTTTACATGGTATCAGAGCGATATTGATCATTGGAGCAATTGCAAAACATTGAAGCAGTTGAGTTTTGTGCTGGTGGAATTTGAAATTGCTGCAGTGTTTCTTGGTGTCGAAGTTGAGATGTCTTTCAACGGATTGCGATTGGAGTATGCCCTTGAGGGTAGCTCGAATTATATTGCATTGAAGGACAGGCTGGAGGCGGTGCTGGATGACAATGGGTTGAAGGAGTTCATAGATGCAGAAATTCCAAAATTTTCTTCTAGCAATGCTTCCGCACTTGACGCATGGAAAAAGAAGGTAGCAAGGTGTCGAAGGATTCTGTTGGAAAGTGTGAAGGATCACATAGTGTCCAACCTTCATGGTAAAGCTTCTCCATTCTTGATGTGGAAATATTTGACAGATTTTTTCCAAAGCAAGAGCGACCAGAGGAAGTTGGCGCTCAAGGATAAACTCAGGAAAATAAAAATGGAGAAGAATGACACTATTCCGGTATACTTGACAAAGTTTTTCCACTGCAGGGATGAGGTTTGGAGTGTAGGAGTTAGTGTGGATGATGAGGAATTGGTGAGCTTGGCTCTCCTTGGGCTTCCGAAGAGTTGGCATTCCTATCAGGACTCTGTCAATGGTCGTGAGAAATTGCCAGGATGGGAGCGACTTTGGTAGGATCTTGTGCAGGAGGAGATAAGGCGGGATACCAGGGATGGCTCTTCATCAAAGAATGATGATGAAGAGGATTGCACTTTGGCTTCCAAAGAAAGGAAGGGGAAGGGTAAGAAGAATGCTTCTCAATCCGGTGCAGATGGTAAAGAACGTGACATGTCCAAAGTGAAGTGTTTTCACTGTCACGAGCATGGGCATTTCGCCACGCATTGTCCACAGAAGAAGAAGAACAAGCAGGCTGTTGGAGATGCAGTTGGTGAGGCTCTTGCCTCGCAATTTGAGCTAGAATTATCATTGATTGCATGCATGGTGTCTAGTGCATTGGGATCGGGGTGGTATTTTGATAGTGACGCTTCCTTTCACATGACGAGAGATGTGAATATTTTCAGTGACTTGGTGGAGAAAGATCTCCAGTTGCATGTTGAGTTGGGTGAAAATGGACGATACAATGTGATCGCATTGGTACCATAACCTTTTAGAGGGAGTCAGGTAACTCATTCTTTTATAAGATGTAGTGCATGTTCTAGGTTTAAAAAAGAATTTAATCTCAGTCGCAATGTTAGAGGATAACGGGTATGATGTTGTCTTTAGTGAAGGAAATTTTTTCCTTCGGTACAAAGCAATAGGACAAGTCAAGAAGGTTTGGATTCGAGCCAAGAATCTCTACAGAATTGAAGTAGATTGGATTTCTACGGAGCTTCCTATTGTTGGGAAGTGCAAGAAATCCATGCAATTGATGCTTGAGAGGGAGCAAGTTTTGCATGCAGGTAAGAGTGAACCTCGGGATGTGGAGCAGTCACAAAATGAGGATCATGGAGTGGGAGAAACCACTCATGCAGAGAAATTTCGTGCCAGATGGGCAGAGGGAGTGCATGCAGCTATACCACCAGGTGAGAGGTGGGGCGACATGCATGAGTAATCCCAAGAGGAGATTTATGGGCAGGATTCATTGAGATGGTGTGGATCTCATGAATTGAACACAGCTGGGGTACCCATATTCAATAGTGACATGATCGGTTGGATTGGTGCGGGAGCGGATCAAAGTGACAGGTGTGGGATCTTTGGGCACTGGATGGGAAGTTAAAGACAAGTACGAGAGTGCATGGATTGGGGAAAAGAGTTCAACAACGGTGGTTCCTGAAGACATGTGCGGTTGGCGTGCAATGATCGAAGACTTTGATGAAGTAGATGCATCGGGCCCGATTGAGTTGTTTGGAGAGCTTATTGGATTCCAAAGGAAGAGTTGCAGAAGATGCATGGAGTTGCATGGCGCTTGAGAAGGTTGCGGGGTAGATGCATGAGTTGCATGTCACATGCAAAACAGATCCTTTCTGCTTGTTGAGGAAAGTGTATAAGATTGCAACAAGAAACGATTAGAAGTTGGCATCCCACAAAACATCATTCTTGATCCCTGGTTGGAAAGTCACCTAAACCAAGTGGGAGGCCCACACGAGTGATTTTATCGCATAGTCTATTTTTAGACTATGTCTATTTTTAGACATGTCGATCATATTCTATGAGTTGCAGGATGCTATTTTTGGATGGTTGGTCAAGTTGGAAAAATAGATGAACTTCTATTTTTAGACATATTGGGCGGAATCTATTTTTAGATTGCCAGTCTAAAAATAGATATGTCGAATATTATTAGCTCTTAATAATATTTGGACTCTAAACATTATCTTATTCTCTTGGAGCACTTCAGTTAAGTGCACAGATGTGGCACAGGAGCTGACAGAAGGAATTACGCTATTCCTAAGGGTTAGGTGGAGCTATTGCATGGATACTTCAGTTAGAACTCATGTGACAGAGTTTGGTGGAGTTGATTGAGGAAGTTAGTGGAGTTGTATTCAGTTTAACTAATCTAAACATAGTTGAGCTATTTGTATTCAGTTTAACTAATTGATACAATTAGTGAGAGTGGTGTGAATTAATTATTAATTAATTTACTAATTATAAACTCATTAATCAACTAAAGAATACATCAGTTAACTTCAGTGCATGGACAGTTTCAATGGAGACCAGTGCAGAAATAGGTGAAAGAGCAGGTTAACTATCAGTTGTGACTATATTGTTGCTATTTGCAACACACAGATAGGTGGAGAAGCCCATGAGGATTTCGCAGTACAAGCCAGGTGGTTTATCTATTTAATGAAGCCATCCCATAGCATTGAAAACGCAATAGAGGCTGGCTATCAAGTGGCAAAAGATTGGAGCATGTGTTTTGCTAGATCTAGCTTGATAGTGTGTAGCAATTGGAGATTGTACCGAGAGCTTGTGAGGAGCTTTGTATAATGATTGTTACATGATCTCTATGACATATAATATACAGATAGTTGGGGGTTTTCAGCTTTAAGCTTTCCCATAAATTACTGTGTTCATATGTGTGAATTTTTTATGGTTTTAATGTGTGCATGCAATTGATTTAATTTCTGCATGTGATGATCAATGGTAGAAGAGATTATGTATTGTGCATGAAGTCAAATAGTGTGTGATCAGGAGAATCTCAATGAATAATATATCAGTTATTCAAATTTCTACACAATTTTACAACATAATAATCACATAATTTCAAACATTAGTGGGGAAAAAATCAAGGGGATGATGGGAGATGTCGTTTTCCTTGCACTGAATGTGGGAGCTTAAGAGTTTTAAGAGAAACAACTAAAATGAATTGTAGGAAACATGGGCACATTGAAGGGGGGCAAAGGAATATCATCCCTTGGTAAGATATATATTGATCCAGGTAGATATCGGTGGCCACCCACCTATTCCATTTAGACCTGCACCATCAATTCTTGCAGCTTTTCACTTTCAGCACAACTTACTATTTTTAGCAGGTTTTCAGGTCCTGCACTCCTGGAGCCATTTTAGGGCCTTAATGATCCAGGGGGACATTGGTGGCCACCCACCTATTCCATTTGAACCCCCACCATCATTTCTTTCAATTTTTAAGTTGCAACACAACTTACTATTTTTAGTAGTTTTTCGGGTCCTAAACTTCTGGAGCCGTTTTGAGGCCCTAAACGACATTTGTTGGGCATCGTTTGTGCGACGAATATGATTTCGTTCCAAAATTAATATTCTTGGCAGTAGTTGTATTCCTCGGATATATCTTTCTAACGATGTATCATACGCGTCAAACAGAGATCGTATGCCGAAGTTACGTCCCCGGGAAGTTGAAATACCAATTTACCCAAATGGGGCCCATAGTTTTGGCACTTCATCTCCTAGGGTTAGGTTTTTGGAAGTTTAGAGTTCTTCATTGTTTCTCAATAATAAATAGGCCCTCGAGCCTCATTGTAACACATTTTAGAGGTCTGTAGCCGCCACATCTCTTCTTAGAGATTCGCTACCAGCACTCTAGCTAGTTTATTTCCATTATGTTTGTAAGCATATTTCTGTTATTTGATATTAATGGAATGAAGCATTATTTCCACTGCATCCATATGTTTATGGTTATTTCTATATTATTTTGCGTTCATGCATAAATCCGGATCATATATTCATTATCTATTGGGTTTATATTAATTTTAATTGTAAAATTGTATATTATTATAATATTTGTTATGTAGACTAGCTTTAATTTTCATGTTTGTTTCTAATTATAAAGCTAATTTGCCCCCCTAGCCACTGTTCGAATGCCCCAAGTAGTAGTAAAAATGTTGTATAAGTTGAGGAACGTGGAGAAAATATTGAAGATAAAGTTAATGATCCTAGGAGAAGAAGATGAAAATAATAAAATAGTTCAAGATGATGGGATAAATGAATTGATCCAAGACTTGTTCGTTGGATCAGTCAATGCTGAGGATGAGGAAAATGATGATAATTTTCTTGATAATTTTTTTCTAGAAAAGGAAATGAAACCAATTTATGAAGGTTCAAAAGTAAATCTTCTCTCTACTACATTATTGTTGGTGAACTTAAAGGTTTTGTATGGTTTGTCAAACACTTGTATGGAATAGATACTAATGTATGTAATATGTTTCATCACATATTATCCATAAAGGTTGATTTTTTTTCCTTTTTTGTGTTAATTAATGTGTAAAATAAGAATGGAATATTTACAATTAATATTCTTTCACTAACTAGTGATTTTTTATGTTGTATATTGTTAGGTGAAATTTTGTTACCACCATCAAATATTTTACCTCACACATACCAAGATTTATATGCCATTATGAAATAAATTGGAATGGAGTATCAAGATATAGATGCATGTCATAATGATCATATTATTTATTATGGAAACATGCATCAAAAACAAATTTCTTGCAATGTCAGAGAAGTAGATATAGAACCGATAAAATAAGAAAAAATGTCCATCAAAAGGTTCTTTGTCATATTCTGATAATTCCACATTTGCAACGGTGGTTTATGTCTTACCATGCAGAGAAGAGAAGTGGAGATGGTTCTATTTGAACTCCCGGGCCCCACACTTGGTTATGAATTTAGGGGAATTGAGGAAAAGTGGACACATTTTAAAGATGAACCTCTTAATGTTAGGATTTCATTGGAAGTTGGTTGTGTTAATCCATTTAGAGAGCTCAAGCCTCTATTTACTCAGTGTGTCCAATTTTTGTTATCAACAATGACCTTCTTCCTTGCATGTCAATAAAGAGGGAGCATATAATGTTGACAATTATTGTTACGAGTATTTGTTTACATTAATTTTTTGAATGTAACATTTTCATTTTTCTTGTTTGTTGCATAATATATTATATTTTTTTATTTACTTACGTACATACATATCATGGTAGTAATTATGTGTAATTTCAAACAATTAATAGGTAAGCACCAAGTTAAAGATATCCAGATGTATATATCGATCCTCTTATTGACGAGTTACTAAAGTTATGGGCTGACATCACTATGTATGACATCTATAAACCAATAAGGAAGAGGCAATTTCAATTCCATGGAATAATTGTATGGAAAATTCATGATGCCCCATAATTAACACATTTATGGTATGTAATGCTCCAATATTGAACTTTAATAGTGTATAATTATTTGAATATGTCATGCACTTTTTTCAAATAATCCCTTCATATAATTTCACTTAATTTATCTCTTAATGCAAGTCTTCAAAAAAAGGGTAAATTTGAATGTCCAATTTGCGGTCCTAAGATGACATATTGTCATTCAAAAAGTTTAGGAAAGTAGGTCTTTGATGAGTATAGGCACTTTCTCTCTAAGAACCATTTTATTATTATAAATAAGAGAAAAAGAAATAAAATAATAATATATATATATATATATATATATATATATATATATATATATATATATATATATATATATATATATATATATATATATATATATATATATATATATATATATATATATATATATGGGAAAGAATCGAATGGATTAAAACCACAAAGAATGACACCTCAAATACAAAATTTGGAATATAACCACTAGTACAAAATGGCTAATGAGTTACTAAAAAATGACTAAAATTTGTATATAAACGACCATTTTTCATTCAAAGCCCTATAGTAGCTAATTTACAATATCTTATAATGCGATCAACTTTTAGTCATTTTTAGCTTAGTCATTAACTGGTTGTCTCAATTTTATCATCTAGTCGTATATTTAGTCATTAATTTGGTCATTAATTTAGTCATTGATTTAGTCATTAATTGTCATAATTAATGACCAAATATACAAAAAAATATATTACTATATGATTGCCCAAGAAAACCAATTAATGACCAAATAAATATGACCAAAATGTTGGTCGTGTTATAAGATATTGTAAATTAGCTACTAATAGTCATATATATGCAAATTTGAGTCATATTTTGAAACCAATTAATGACCAAAGAAATATGAGTAAATTTTAGTTGTGTTATAAGACGCTGTAATTTGGATACTAGTAGTCATATATATGCAAAATTTAGTCATCATTTGTAATCACAAATTTATCATTTGCAGTAGTCTTTTTTTTTTTTTGGTAGCTTCATATTCATTATATAAAAAACCGATTTAGTAGTTTCTATTTATTTAATTTAATTTCATTCATAATCATTATAAATTACTAATTTAGTTGACATATATTCATTTTATTTGTGTTCATCTTTAATCAATACAAACTACTAATTTAGTGTTTTTAGATCAAATTTATGTGTTCATTATTAATCAATATAAATTAATTAGTATGACTCTTGCGACTAAATAAATAAGTTAAAAAAAAAGTCATACAATGTGCATCTTCATCTAATATGATAACGCAAATTTAAATATGTTAATTACAAGACTAAATAATACCAAGTGCAAATAAAAATAATTTCAGCCATATCAATTTTATTATATAAAATGTCAAGTATTATAATATGAGTTTCCAACTTAATATTGGTTGGACTATAATTTACACATGAAATATTGTTTCATCATTTGAAAACATTATCATTGTGTTTCCAAAGCATTGCAAGTGAATTCGCCAACTCTGAAGACTTGACCATCAGTCTCTATGTGTGTATCTTATGCAAGATATTGGATTTAAGTGTATCACTAGACCAGTTCTCTTCTCTCTCATTTTTCTTTTGTCGCTCCAATGTTATTGTTCTCCTATTTCTTCATTCCTACTTCTTATAACCATCAATATTGAGTTCCTCTCCTAAAAATCAAAGAATATACAATGAAGAGGTTAATACATGAAAGACGATGAATACTTGAATATAAACTAAAGTAGACTATAAAAGATTTATACGACATATACCTCAACATCAACAATGTCAATGTCATTTTCCCCAATAAAAGCAAGAAACTTGAAATTTTTTTATTCAGTTGGGGATAATGGCCATTATGTGGCCATATGACTTGTATAAACAAAGAAAATAAAAAAACACCATAGAAAATAACACCTTAGTAACTTAGTTATGTTCAAACTTCAGAGAAAGCTTAGGCACAATCATGGCAATTAAGTTACATGTTAAAAAGACCAGGTTGTAGATAACTTGTTAAAAAAAAATAATCTGAGGTGTGATGTTAACCGTTGTTGTTTTATTCACAACAACATTTCATTCTCTAACATGTGAAATTGGTTGAGTATATAAACAACATGTGCTCAAATAACATGAAAGCAAATTTTTTTAATAGTTATGAAAGTATTTTAACACAAAACAACTGAAAGGATTTCAATTAATATCGTGTAATACTAAACTCATCTTCAAGATTTGGATGTTTTTTAAATGGGCATGATACCAAATATTTTCACTTTCATAGTTAAAAGACAACAAAATCAAAAGAAACATTCAAAATAAAATCAAACAATAAATATAGGATATCATGGAATGAAAATTGCAATTATAATAAATTTGTTTACCTTTTCACCAGTATCTTGGCTAGCATTCCTAAAACATTTTCTTTCCCAAAATAACAATGAGGTAAAAGAATCACAAAATTAAAAACCATAGGAATCCCTATTAGTAACATTTCCAAAGTCAATGGCTCGGGTGCCTGAAGGATCTCCAACAACAAATTAATCATATCCAGGACATGCTATGCATTGTCTCCCTATCATTTTTCCAATCCCATTTCCTGTAACCTTCCCACACCAGATTCAAGTAACAATCAAACGAAGGCATTGGATTTTTTTTTATTCTTTTGTATATATACACTTTGAATCTGATTTGTTTTAGGAACATATTAATTCATATTTAAATCCTTCATGTCATGAGAAGGTATCAATCAAGTAGATCATCATAAAAATTGACCTTAATGAGGTCCTAAAACAATTCCTACAATATAAATACTTTCCATGTTGTGATATCTTGGGTAGAAAAAATAACATATATGGAAAATAAAAATCCATCTATTACTTGTGTTCAAACTCTGTATATGGTGTATTCGTAGGCATATTTTTAAGATGTTCTTCTACATTTATCAAAGAAAAATGTAGCCTGGTTAAATTCTATATCATTTTATTCAACGTCAATTTTTGAAAGATAAATGTCACACATTATTCTTTTCCATTTCTCAAGATGCTACAAATGATAAATTGAAAGTCACATAAAACCAAAAGAAAACCCTTTTCCAATTAAAACAAACAAACAAATAGTTCCTCTAATAAAACATCACACCTCAAAAATTACTCTGCCATGTTCATGGGCTAAATCTGAGATTCTTTGAACCATATTTAAGTCATACTTGATGGGATATTCATATGTTTACCATGATGTAAATTTGGTGTTAAAATAAATATGTAAATCCAGGTTATTATCAGTGAAATTAAATTACAATTGAAAAAAATGACGACATTGCAAGGTAGTGGAGAGAGAAACATCTTCATAATTAGGCTTCTTTATTTCAGTTTGATTTTAATTGAGTTCGTATTTGAATATATAATTATCTCTAAAGAAGTGAAGTAAAAATATGAGAATCAAAATAGCCTATTTAATCCCAAACCTTCCTTTCCTGGTTATCTATACGTATATCCTAACCTTGTTAAAATCATGTGCTTTAAATTATTCAAAGAGTAGAATGAGTTTGCTACAAAAAAAATGCAGTCATCATGATATTAATTATAAGCTCCACAAAGAAACTTTTCACTTGGGTTTATCTCTAATGGTTGTGAGGAATAATTGTTATCCTTCCCACCCAGTTTCAATTTCCATAAGTGACGTGTTGAGCTCATAACAAGCATATTGGTGTAATGACATTGAACCTTGTTGTTGATTGGAATTTAGAAGGGTAAATATTTTTTCACCATTATCTCTATTTCACTCCAAAAATAATTGGCCAGTTGCTACATAAGCGATGTCATAGCTGCATGTTGGAACAGGGTCCCCTAAAAGTTGCGAATTTTGTATAATTTTATATATTTTTGATATTATTTAGTCTAGCACAGGGGTTTTGGGGTGGGTAAAAGCCCCGAATGTAATGTAATGGGTCAAGGGTAGACCAAGAGTCTGAAAACCACATTTTGCAGACCATTGGAAGTGTAGTCTAAGTCGATATAAATAGATGAACCTTTTTGAGTCTTAAGGTAGGAAATAATTAAGATTGGATTCTAAGTGCGAATTGGTAGATCTGTTGTTGGTCGTTAGGGTAAGGACTCTTGTTGGTTGTGTGCGTGGAGATCCTTAGTCCTGCTGTGTGCGGATCTTGCTGGCTATGCGCGCAGGCTATGCCGGATTGTATTAAGTTTGAATACTAATATATGCAGATATGGTTGAAGTACTTCTGTGTAATCTGATCTAAGGTATTTCTATTGATGCAAACTATTGGATTTGTTATGAATGTTGTTGGTTATCTGTTTATGCTATGAATTTGGCTATGTCATGGTATAACTATACTCTGTTGATGAAATGTTATGATGATATGTGATGATTATTGCTGATACGCACGTGGATGCAGAGTTATTGACTAGATTTGTGCACGATATTAGATCTGTATATTGCAATTATACTGTTAACAGCCCTGCGAATAGATCTATTTGGTGCAAAATCAATAGGTTGTGAACGCAGATCTACTTGACTTACATACTCTCTCTCTGGGTGCAGAAAATTGGTTCTAGCACCCTACTGAAAGGGCCAGTAGTATAGGGGTTTGTTGGCAAACCTTAACCTCTGAACCTGGGTCATGACCCCTCGAGCCAACAAATGGTTCCATTGCCAGGACTGGGAGAATTTTGAGAGAGGTATCGGGTAATTCCAAGGGAACATTGGAGACCTGAGAAGAAATAAATTGAAGAGTGGTTTGAAAAGAAAGTTCAGGAATTTGCAGTGAAAGAGAATCACAGTGCAAGGTTGACAACAGAGAAGTGGAAGAATAAATACATTTTCACAGAGGTTCAGGAGTGGCTTGCAAGGCTCATAGATTTCCAGAAGTATTGGAAGGACGAACGGGTCATGCAGTGGACCCCAGAGTTGATCCAACAATTGGAGAAGACTGATAACACCATCACTCGCACAGTAGATCACTGGGTGGACAGTGTGCTAGGGGGATTTGTGACAGAATTTGAAATCAATCAATTTGTGTCCTATTCAGAGGCAGAACAAAGGTTCTTCAAGGGTTTCCGGGGTAAGTTTCTAAAAAACTTACCATTACTGATTAAGATATTATTGTGCGAAAAGAGCATTCAGTGTAGTCATACAGAGTGAATGAGCTTCGATTAGAGAGAGGGTACAACACGGAGTGGAAAATACTATAGAACTAATAAAGAGGGATATAGATCTGTCTATAGCCTAGTAAGGAATTCAGCTGCGCATAGCCCCCCAACTACACCACCTTCAACTCAGCATAAGGGTAAGAACTCACTTGTACCTCCACCACCAGAAGACGATATGGCCTCACACATGAAGCTACCTACCTTCAAGGGTGCAGGAGATGAAGATAAGGATTGCTTCTGGTTTGTCGCAGGATTGGTATGGATTGCAAAGAACATGGCCAATGATGTTGTGAAGAGGGCGCAACTATCCCTTGCCTTTGAAGGAAGAGCCTTGGATTGGTATATGGGATACATAGCTCAACATGCGAATGCGACTATTGAAGAGATTAAGAATGCATTGAAACAATAGTTCAAGAAACCTAAGTCCTACTCCCAGATAGAACGATCTGAAATATTTCAAGCAAGGACCCTCTGAGTCTGTATGGGAAGCTGACCAACGGCTAAAAAAAGTAATCAAAGAAGGAGAATTTTAATATGATGACATGCATCACAAGGAATGGTTCATTTCTATGTTACTGCCTCACCTGCGCGTACCTATGGGTCATCAAGCCATTAAATCATAGGAAAAATCCTTGGATATTGCTATGAAATTGGAAGCTACGCCAAGAGATGATACCCAGCTGGGAGTACAACAAATCCAAGGAAAGCTGGAAGTGATGCACATGGAGATCCAGAACTTACGAAAGGACTGAGGGAAAGAAGCTAGTGCTGACCTATGGTGTATACGATGCAGGGTATTAGGACATACCAAGGATCAGTGCCCACTATTAGCAAACTACCTACAGGCGGGGGCGGGGGTAGTCTGTTACGTCCAGGACCAAGTGGACCAACGTTATGGTGTGATGATTGTCGTGTAGTCGGCCTACATGATACTAACCACTGCCCTCGCCCAGGTGTGTATGTCCCAAAATAAAGCAACAATGGTGCAGGTTTTGCAGATTTGTAGGACATGAAGAACAAAACTGTCGGACCTATGATCTGATGATAGACAGAGGAAACCTATATATGGTACAATTAGACCCTTCTTCACCAAGATCCCCCTCAAGAATGGGTGGCTCCCCAGCTAGGGGTAGGGGAGGGGGCCGAGGTGGAAGTGCAGATAGGGGGAGAGGACAACTGATTTGCTATAACTGCAAAGAAATAGGGCACTTTGCAAGTGACTTCACAAACCCTGCGAGACAATCCTGCAGATACTGTAGACAACTGGATCATGTGATCGAAGACTGCCCGATTCTGATAGCAAAGATGCTGGAAAAGCAACAGACACCTATAGAGAATGTACAAAGGGTTAAGGCAGAACCTCGAGATGAAGGACCAAGCGTTAATGTCATAACACACAACAGCATGACCACTGGGGGAGCTGCGGAGAAAGCTGAGGCAGAGCCTCTTATCCAAAAAGCAGCCATCAAACAAGAAGGTTTGGACTTAAAAAAGGAAAAGGAAACCTTTATCGAGGCTCACCAAGAATTTGCTAAAGCTGAGGTATCTACTCCTCAAGCCCCCGTGAACCTCAAAGCAGATGATGAGGTCAAACCATTTCTGCAGGCATGTATGAAGCTGTTGCGCAACCAAAGGGCCATAGAAAACCTCCAAGCTTTGATAGACCGCTGCGCAGAAAGAACAAACCCACCCATGGAAGTTAAGGATGTGCACAAACTGTACAAGCATAAGAAGCGCACTAGTAGGGAAATGTGGTTAATCGCGTGAATTGGCGATTACGAGATGGATCAGGTTATTCTGGAGCTAGGCTCAGATGTGAACGTACTACCTAAGAAAACTTGGCAGTGAATGGGAGAACCAAGTTGGAATGGTCCACTATCCAGCTGCGCATGGCTAATCAGCAGAAGATCATACCGTTGGGGAGATTATCAAATATCGTGGTAGATATCACAGGAGTTAAGGTCCGGGCTGACTTCGAGGTCATTCATATTTTAGAAGATGAGAACCCCTATCTTGCACTCCTAGGATTGGACTAGGCCATATATATGGGAGATATCATCAATTTGAAGAAAAGAAGCATGGTATTTGAAAATGAAGTTAAACGAGTGATATTACAATTAGACCCTACAAAAGGAGAAAAATATACGGAGCCGGTGTGTGAAGAAGAAGATGTGGATCATATTTATAAGTTAACTACGTAGGACAAAGATTGGATCAACCCCACAACCGATGGTGTACTCTACTGGGAAAAGGATAGCGAGTGTTTCTCTGACTCTGACAGGGAAATAGAAAAATGGTAGAACCGATTACATGATGTATTTGCACTGTGATGTCTTAGGATCACAAAGGACTTCCGATGCATCTCCTCTGAGGTAAGAGAACTGCCCTACTTTGATGGCTCTAGTAGTATCAAGGATTTTTTGCGACCATTTGAGGTTGAGGTTCCATGAGAGTGAAGGTTATGGGCCCTTAATCTAGCCATGTGCGCAACACATGTGAGGTGGTGGGATACGCATAAGGGTGCGTTCCAGGATTGGGAAGAATGTCAGGATATGATGATCTTGTGATTTGAACCTTCGACCCACTTGCGCGTAAAAACATTCCTTGGCCCTAGAGACCTGCACGAGCATCTGTTCGCTTGGATAGAAAAATGATGTGACCGGACTATAGAAGAATGGGTTCACCTATTTATTCATGCCTTGGGACAAATTCCCACCGCATGGTACTTAGATGCGGAGCTACATCAGCGCACCCGCCATTGGGAAACATTAAAAGATGAATTTATAGGGACATTTGGGTTGAAAAGGGGAAAGAAGGCGCTTGACAAAGATCTGCAGGATATAGATACCTACCTAGCACTTGATGAATCATGCCCCTACGTAGCACTTGGGGTACCGACATGGGAAACACAGATGTAGGATATTTCCAACTGCTGAAATATAACCTTAGAAGAATGCGATGAGGATCTATGCAATGTCTCTATCCTAGAGTCGGAGGGAGAGCACGCAGTTGTGGGATCTCCACTACAAACTGTGGACATTACGCAACCTCTGAAGCTGTGAGAAGTCAACATTAGCATGGAAGAGCAGCCCAAGATGGCTAAATTTGGGGATTAATGGGATGATGATACAGTCAGTAAAGTTCCTGAACTGCTCATGGAATACCAGGACTTATTCCCGACGAAGTTCTCAGAACTTAAGGGGATCACAGGGGACCTAGGGTTCATGCGCATCACGCAAAAACCAGATGCGCGCCTTGTCAATCAGAGACCGTATAATCTGAATCCTAAGAATAAGCAAAAGTTTAAGGAAGAAATCGATAAAATTCTCACCGCAGGTATCATCAAACCAATCGAACAGTCGAACTGGGTAAGCCCAATGGTGGTTCAAGAGAAAAATACGAAGGGAGAGATACGAATCTATGTGGACTTACACAAATTGAATGATTCCTGCATGCATGATCCCTTTCCTACGCCGTTATCAGATGAAATCCTTGATAGCGTAGGAGGGCAGGAAGCGTACTCCTTCACAGATGGGTTCTCAGGGTACCATTAGATCAAAATCACACCTGAAGATTGTAGCAAGACTACATTTTCCACTGAATGGGGATCCTTCCAGTACACAGTGATGCCATTTGGACTTAAGAATGCCCCTGCTATCTTTTCACGGGTAGTAGTCATAGTGTTCAAAGAGTTCATCGACAAATTTCTGGAGGTTTACTTTGATGATTGGACTGTCTTTGGCTTAGTAAAGAAGCACGTGTCGAACCTATGCATGATGTTGGATGCATGTAGAAAGCACCATATTTTCCTGAATATCAAGAAGTGTATCTTCTGCGTACCCTTCAGAATCTTTCTCGAACATATAGTGTGCCGACAGGGGTTGATGGTTGACCCTGCGAAAGTGGCGGTGATCATAAATCTGGTAGTACCCATAATTGAGAAGTAGCTACGTTCGATCCTTGGACACACATGCTACTACAGGAAGTTCATTCAGGGGTATGCACTGATCACAGTGCCTATGGAAAAGCTACTTAAGAAGGACGTTTCATTTTTTCGGGATGACGAATGTCAGAAGAGCTTCGAGTTGCTCAAAGAAAAGATGGTCTCTGCGCCTATCCTCATTTTTCCTGATTGGGCGAAGGTGTTCCATGTTCACGTCGATGCATTAGGAATTGCCCTGGGAGCGGTCCTTATGCAACTTGGAGACAAAGACATTGATCATCCAGTTGCATTTGCTAGTAGGAAACTCTCTAGTGCAGAGCACAACTACTCTACCACGGAGCGAGAGGGTTTGGCGATGGTCTATGCATTACAGAAATATCGGCACTATATGTTAGGAGGACTCTTCAAAATGTTTACAAATCATTCAGCTTTGAAATACCTGGTGAATAAGCCTGTGTTGGGGGGGAAGATCTGCCGATATCTACTATTGTTCCAGGAATACGACTTTGAGATCGTTATCAAGCCGGGGAAGTTGAATGCTAGACCGGATCACTTGTCCCAAATTGAGATTGACGAGGAACCATCCAACCTGGAAGAAGGATTGCCTGACGCACAACTGTTTTCTGTTAAGGTCGTTGATGCACACTTCGCTGACATCATTAAGTTCCTGACTACAGGCAGGGCACCCGCGGAGTATTCGGTGCAACAAAAGAAAGAGTTGGTAACCCGCGCTGTGGATTTTACCATCATTGCAGGTCATCTATATAAGATGGGAGTAGATGAAGTGCTGCGAAGGTATGTTTTGGAACATGAACGGCATGCTATCTTGGCAGAAGCCCAAGATGGGGTAGCAGGAGGTCACTACGCAGGGAAAGCAACGATGCAGAAGATCTTAAGAGCTGGATTGTGGTGGCCTACCTTGCATAGTGACTCTCACGACTATTGTAAGGCCCGTGATACATGCCAACGAACCGGAAGGCCATCCCGCAGGGATGAAATTCCCCTTCAACTGCAAATGGCCCTACAAGCATTTTACAAGTGGGCCATCGATTTTGCAAGACCTTTTAATTATAAATCTTCCGGGAAATCACATAACGAATTTTTGGAACTGACATGTTTCGAACTACCAACTATAGTTCATCATCAGGATAATGAG
This sequence comes from Pinus albicaulis, assembly GCA_034641835.2. Taxonomy (NCBI): domain Eukaryota; kingdom Viridiplantae; phylum Streptophyta; class Pinopsida; order Pinales; family Pinaceae; genus Pinus; species Pinus albicaulis. Next base: position 640,474,576 of record CM076574.1, on the reverse strand, counting down.
GAATGGCTGATCTGACATACACATTTATACCATGAAGAGAGAAGCAACGGTCAAGACCCCAAGGAGTAAAAAAAAAATACAATTATAAAATAATCCAAAAATATAAGTCACACATCCTTAAAATTAAAACGGTCAAAAAATAAAACTAAAAATAAAAATATAAAAAGACCTAATTACCCATTCGTATAAGATTAACCCAAAAAACTAACTTAACTCCCCCACCTAAACAATATAAATAAGTGATTAAGTGAACAAATATTCAAGTCAAAGACATAAATTATAAATAAATAGCATAATAATAATAATAATAATAATAAAAACAATAACTAAAATTAGAAAAAAAAATAAAATAAAATAAAATAAAGAATAAAAGGACCAACTACAGAGTAAAATAATAACTAAAGAATTCAAGTCAAAGTCATAAAGTAAAAATAAATAATTCATAAATAAATAAATAAAATAAAAATAGAAATAAATTAACAGTATTTATATTTTTAATTTAATAACCAAATAAATTAACAAACATAAACCAATAAATAAAATAAAAAGACCAAATTATAAAAGTAAAGAATAAAAGAACCTACTATATTAAATAAAAATTAATGAATTCAAGTCAAAGTCATAAACTAAAAATAATTTATAAATAACTAAAATAATCAATACAATAATTTATGAATGAATAATTTTTTTTAGAAATTAAAATCAAAATAAATTAAATGTATTTTATTTTAATTATTAAATAAATAAAATATTAAAAGATAATAATAAGACCAAAAAAAAAAGGATCCTTACACGGAATGAAGAGATGGAATCCAACAACTGCTAACTTTCCATCCATCATCCCTATTCAACGTGCGGGACCTCTTCTCAATCTCAATCGCCTCCCTAAATTTTCGGTGATGGAAATAGTCAACCCTAGCAGGAATTCTAGCATCCTCCATACAAATGTGATGCTTTTTCTTTTCTGCATGCTCAACTAATGCCGAGGTCTTGGTTCTACCATGCCTAATATCCGCAGCATGCTCCTGGAACCTCTTATTAATCGACCTACCAGTTTCACCAATGTAGGGAGTCTCGTAAGAGCACAGAATCAAATAAACACCTTTCACACTTTTAGGGTCCAACTGGTCCTTAACTGATTTAAGGGAGCCCCGAATGGTGTTTAAAGGTTTAAAAGAAGAAGAGATCTTATGCTTCCTTAAAATCCGGGCGATCCTATCCGTAGCACCCTGAATAAAAGGTAAATGAACTTTACCAACAACATCACCACTAATCTTATTTAGTCTAGGACCTTTGCTCACATTCATGAAAGCCTTCAAACCTTGACTTCTACTGTAACCGTTATCTCCAAAGACTTTAAGGAGATGGGCTTTCTCTTCATCTAAATGATCATTATCAGAAATTCTAAGAGCTCTTGTAGCTAAAGTATTCAAAACTCCAAGTTTGTAAGAAGGAAAATGATGAGAATCAGAATGCAGATACTGCTCTGTGTGCGTCTTTTTCCGAAACACACGGTGCGAGAAAGATTTATCTGATAATGTGAAAGATGTCATTAGGCAGGATTGCGTCATGGCTCTTAGGAAAGCTAAACCTCCGAAGAGAAATATTAGCAAATCAGAATTTTTGGCTCTTAAGACCCTTAATAAAAACCATGATATTGTTGTCCTCAAGGCTGATAAGGGTGGCGCCATTGTAATCATGAATAAGGATGATTATAAAGCAAAGATGCTTGACCATATTTGTAATAGTGGGAGTTATAAGAAGCTCTCTAAGAACCCTATTAATAAGGTCTCTAAGATAGTGGCCAATGCTATTAAGTCTAGTTGCACGGTGGGTTCTATGAGCTCGAAGCTCATTGAAAGCAATCCTGTCACCCCTAGGATTTATGGGCTCCCTAAGATTCATAAGGATGGTGTTCCTCTTAGACCCATTGTTAATACTATTGGTGGGCATACCTATCTCCTAGTTAAGTATTTGGCCCGTAAGCTTAGGCCTCTTATTGGTCACACCGATTCTTATGTGAAAGATTCTGCTTCTTTTGTTCATGAGTTAAAAAGCTGGGTTTGCGAACCTAATGACTCTATGGTTAGTTTTGATGTTGTTTCTCTCTATACTAACATTCCTATCATGGAAGCGATTGGGGTTATCAGGTGTATCACTGATCTTGATACTGCTAAGTTGGTGGAAATTTGCCTCACGTCTACCTTTTTCAGTTTTGAAGGAGAATTTTATGAGCAAACCTGTGGTGTAGCCATGGGTTCCCCGCTTTCGCTGGTGGTAGCCAACCTTTTTATGGAAGATTTTGAATCGAGAGCTTTGGCGACTACTCCTTTAAAACCCAAGGTTTGGAAGCGGTTTGTTGATGACACGTTCATCAATTGGTCTCATGGCCGTCTTGAATTATAGGCTTTCCATCGACACTTGAATAGTCAATCTAACTCCATCAAGTTCACAATGGAAAATGAAACTGATGGGAACCTTCCTTTCCTGGATGTTCTCATCTCTAGAAATAATATTGGCTCTTTCTCGCACCGTGTGTTTCGGAAAAAGACGCACATAGAGCAGTATCTGCATTCTGATTCTCATCATTTTCCTACTCAGAAACTTGGAGTTTTGAATACTTTAGCTACAAGAGCTCTTAGAATTTCTGATAATGATCATTTAGATGAAGAGAAAGCCCATCTCCTTAAATTATTTGGAGATAACGGTTACAGTAGAAGTCAGGGTTTGAAGGCTTTCATGAATGCGAGCAAAGGTCCTAGACTGAATAAGATTAGTGGTGATGCTGTTGGTAAAGTTCATTTACCTTTTATTCAGGGTACTACGGATAGGATCGCTCAGATTTTAAGACGCATAAGATCTCTTCTTCTTTTAAACCTTTAAACACCATTCGGGGCTCCCTTAAATCAGTTAAGGACCAGTTGGACCCTAAAAGTGTGAAATGTGTTTATTTGATTCCGTGCTCTTGCGGGACTCCCTACATTGGTGAAACTGGTAGGTTGATTAATAAGAGGTTCCAGGAGCATGCTGCGGATATTAGGCATGGTAGAACCAAGTCCTCGACATTAGTTGAGCATGCAGAAAAGACGAAGCATCACATTTGTATGGAGGACACTAGAATTCTTGCTAGGGTTGACCATTTCCATCACCGGAAATTTAGGGAGGCGATTGAGATTGAGAAGAGGTCCCGCACGTTGAATAGGGATGATGGATGGAAAGTTAGCAGTTGTTGGATTCCATCTCTTCATTCCCTATAAGGATCCTTTTTTTTGGTCTTATTATTATTTTTTAATATTTTATTTATTTAATAATTAAAATAAAATACATTTAATTTATTTTAATTTTAATTTCTAAAATTTTTTATTCATTCATAAATTATTGTATTGATTATTTTAGCTATTTATAAATTATTTTTAGTTTATGACTCTGACTTGAATTCATTAATTTTTATTTTAATATAGTAGGTTCCTTTATTCTTTACTTTTATAATTTGGTCTTTTTATTTTATTTATTGGTTTATGTTTGTTAATTTATTTGGTTATTAAATTAAAAATATAAATATTGTTAATTTATTTCTATTTTTATTTTATTTATTTATTTATGAATTATTTATTTTTACTTTATGACTTTGACTTGACTTCGTTAGTTTTTATTTTACTCTGTAGTTGGTCCTTTTATTCTTTATTTTATTTTATTTTATTTTTGTTTCTGATTTTAGTTATTGTTTTTATTTTATTATTATTATTATTCTATTTATTTATAATTTATTTATAATTTATGTCTTTGACTTGAATATTTGTTCACTTAATCACTTATTTATATTGTTTAGGTGGGGGAGTTAAGTTAGTTTTTTGGGTTAATCTTATACGAATGGGTAATTAGGTCTTTTTATATTTTTATTTTTAGTTTTATTTTTTGACCGTTTTAATTTTAAGGATGTGTGACTTATATTTTTGGATTATTTTATAATTGTATTTATTTTTATTTTTATTTATTTTTATTTTTTATTTATTTATTTATTTTTATTTTTATTTTTTTGACTCCTTGGGGTCTGGATCGTTGCTTCTCTCTTCATGGTATAAATGTGTATGTCAGATCAGCCATTCCTCATTATCCTGATGATGAACTACAGTTGGTAGTTCGAAACGCGCCGGTTCCAAAAATTCCTTATGTGATTTCCCAGAAGATTTATAATTAAAATGTTATGGATCATAGAAGCTTACACTCTCAACTTTGCAAGACCTATCAACCCACCCAGAAAGAAGACGGGTGCGCGTTACATTATAACTGCTACTGATTATGTAACTAGGTGGGCTGAAGCACAAGTGGTAAAGGATTGTACTGCAGATACCGCTGCACACTTCATCTTTGAGCAGATTCTGACCAGATTCGGATGTCCGAAAATCCTGATGAGCGATAGAGGCATGCACTTTTTCAATGAAACAATACAGGCCTTGATGGAAGAATTTTGGATCCATCATGCGAAAAGTACTTCGTACCATCCTAAGGAAAATAGAGCGGTCGAAGCTTTTAATAAAGTCTTGGAGCACGCATTGACCAAGGTTTGTAACTCCGATCGCAGTGACTAGGACGTGCGCATCCCATCTGTTCTTTGGGCCGACTGAACCACCTGTAAGAAGCTCAAAGGGAAAACATTGTTTCGGATGGTTTATGGCAAGGAGGCCATTATGCCCATGGAATACATTTTTCCTAGCCTACACATCACAGCCTTTACGAATATGGCAGAGCCTGATATCATGGAGGAGTGGTTAGTATAACTTGTGGCTTTGGAGGAAGACCGTTTCATTGCTAATTTCCATCAGCAGGTTCAGAAGGCTCGGGATAAGGCATGGCATGATCGACATATTTGAAAAAATTCCTTTGCAAAGGGTGACTTAGTGCTACTGTATGATAGCCAGTTTTTGGAACACCTGAGGAAGTTCCTACAGCACTTGCTCGGGCCCTACACAGTTAAAGAAATCACGGATGGCAGAGCTGTTCGATTAGCCACCCTATGTGGTGATATGCTACTTGGCTATGTCAATGGCAGCTGACTCAAACCATATCAGATCAAATGACTATATGGCCACAGTAGCTGTATAAAATGGACCACGCCCACCAAGGGAGGTAAGAACGGAAGGTACCATGATATGCGCAGGACGTGGCTGCCAAATTCGATGACCAAAGGGATGCGCGGGAGGCACAGAGGAATGTTCAGAGCACAGAAGGCGTGCTGGAAGCACATAGGTGCATTGGGAGTGTAGGAGGTCCGCTGGGAGCACAGGGCTATGATGGGCACATAGGAGGTGCGAAAACTAGCCGTTGGCACAGTAAAATCGGGTAAAAAGCAAAAGTTACTGTCAACAGGAGCGGGCGGCTGGCATTTAATGAGGTGATTTCGAGAGATTTTTTATCGTTTACTTGATGGTAAGTTCCAAGTGAATTTTACCTGACCGTTGGTTGATCACAAAGGCTATAAAACGAGGAGGATATATCAGAGAAGGGTTCCATATCGCTTGAATAGCTTGTACTTGACAATTTTGTGCTCTGTACGATTCTGTGTCTTTTATATTTTGTTGATGTCTGAGCGCACTTCCCCCTCAGACAGTAGCCATCCCGAGTTTGTTTTTTGTGCCAGAATGACGACCACTAATCCTACTGAGCCCTCAGAACCAGTGACCTCGACAGAACAAGAAACCAAGGAAGTAGTGGAGATTGAGTCCATGGCCAAAGAGGTTATCTCTATGCCAAGCCCAACTAAGAAGAAGGGAAAGGAAAAATCTCAAGGTTCAGGAAAACCTGCGAAATGGGTTGGGATGAAGCCCTGTAATTCCCTGAGAAATGTAAAATCTCTGTGAGCAACGCCCCAGGAGCGCTCTGCTCAGGAAGAGGTCTAGGCCACCGCACCAATCAATTGGTTACCGCTCTTTGTTCGGCCACGTAGGCCCTCGACACGCATGCCGAAGAACCTCAATGGTATGATAACCTACCTACAGATGCTGCTGACCCCGAGAGAAGTCGTTGTCATTGGCAACCCTTTTGGAAGGCTCCAAGAGATAAAATTTGATGATCATGACTTGGCCAATTTGGAGGCCTTCCCTGAGTTGGCACCTGAGTCATACCTTGACAAAGTTTAGGAAGATAATGGGATAAATATTATCCCCATGCACTGGGTGCGTGGATTGGCTGGGTCTGAGCTCCTGAACCTACTAAGGATGCTGCACTTCGGCCACTACAACATCACGGATCATCTGGCACGTCAGTTGATCGCCCTGGTTCATGATGGTTGCCTGTGGATTCAGGATCGAATCCCCATTGATGCTACGCTCATTCATTGAATTACTGGTCTTCCCATGAAAGGAACAAACCCCCTGTAACATGTTGGAAAGAAGTATGAAGGGGAGACTGCTGAATACGTGCGCAAAACCAAACATGTGGAGTGGAATACTCGAGGTTTCATAATCAAGTCCATCAGTGACCCTGGTACGCATTTGGGTACCATGTTGTTGGCATGCAATATGATGCAAAAATTCCAGGTCACCACCATCCTAGCATATGTGATTCAGTTGGCAGGCCAATGTGGAAAAGGGGTATGTTTCAATTGGTCCCAATACTTGTGCGATGAGTTTTTAGCCAATGTCCGAGAATCCCAGGAGTAGGGGCGAGCATTTTTCTATTCCCAGTTGTTGTTCCTCATTGCATTGGTCACCTTGGAAGCGCCTGAGGAATAAGTCCTCCCTGAACTCACCCAAGACATGTGTGAAGGGGCTCGATACACAAAATTGTGGGACTCTAAGGATGTGCAGCGCATCGAGGATAACCAGGTCTTCTGGGTCTTGTTACAAAGTGGGCTCGCTGCAACCATAAACTCTTGGCCACGTCTGTCGCCAGCTATCTATGATAAATAAAAAAGCATTGCCTCATTCTAGGTGACTATGCACAATGTCCAAATTCGAGGCCGCGAGGATTTTGCGTGGGTTTCGCTCCCTTATATGGTTTCGGGTGAAGAAATTGACAATGTAATTGTGCTATGGCCTCCTCATTGGAAGCTTGGCTTGAACCCAGGCGCGAAGGGCACCGAAGGAACCAACACAACGAAAGTAATCCCACCTATCATCACCAAGGATACTGGAGGACCGAGCAAGAGCACAGGGAAGGGTGCTGGAGCTGCATCACAGAAGGGTTCGCAGCCCGGTCAGACTACAAGAAAAAATGCCGAAGCTGAATCACAGAAGGATTCGAAGCCTAGTAAGAGTATGGGGAAGGGTGCAGACGCCGCAACACAGAAGGATGCGCAACAGGACCTCAGGACCGAAGATCAGGAGGTGGGAGGTTATGATTCCCCTCGAGGCATGAAATGGACAAGTGAGCTTGTCAAGGGGTCGCATAAGAAACATTGCGCCAGCTGAAAAGAATGAGGTACAGGAGTTAAACTGACCGAAGATGATATGGAGAAGATTGTAGTTGCGATCACCTTGGTGGTAAAGGATAAATGGCTAGCTCTCGAGGAGTAGTAGAAGGCCACAGTTGATACACTTCAGGCCGGGATCTGGGCTTTGCAGCTCCAGAAGATACGTTGCAGACTAGCATGCCCCAGGCAAGGTTGAACCCCGCAACCAGTAGCGCAGTCATTTTTCCAGCCGAAAGTCGGCCTTGTCTGCTGCCTGGCGCATCCCTCATAATGATTTCCCTTGAATTAGGTGCGCAAGTACATGCTTGTGCAGGAGTGTAGTTAGATCTAACCCGACTACCTCATGAGTCATTTCAGCTGCTCCACACTGCGCTCTTTGAAAAAATCCAACATCGGGATCGCCAAGTACACCATCAGCTCAACATAGCCGAGAAAATGATTGAAGAAAAAGTTGCTGAAGTATCTCAGGCCTAGGCTGCATGCACCCTTGCCACTGCGCAACAGACAGAGCTTGAAAATTTAATTAGTAGACTCTGTGTGGATGTTACAGATGAAATACCAGCCACGGCTACCCCCCGGGTCAATATTGAGGGGTTGGTCGCAACATTAAAAGCCTCAAGGACGGAGATCTAGGTAGTCATAACATAGATGGAGCAGCAGATCATGGATTTATAGGCCATGTTGCAGGTCGAGACGCTGCAAGAGGTGCGGGCCCAACGATCTGCGCTGGTTATCGCAGCCACAAATGTGATTACCAGACGGATTGCCCAAGGTGCCCAATTGCTGGATACAGCCATGCAATTATGGACTAAAGTAAAACATGACCCGATCCTGTGTAAAATCAACCAGGACCTACGACAAAAGGAAGAAGCGTTCGAGCATATCGAAACCACGATGCCTACTCTGGTTCCTGATCAACGATTAGCACGACTGCGAACTAGCCATGCCCTTCGGGACGATATCGACGAACTCTGCCAGAAGAAGAAGAATCTCAGTGATTGTCTTAAGCCATGGGATGATGAAGCACTCAAGCTCTCATAGGATATTGATGTTGTTGTTAAACAATTGAACCAAACTCTGGAGAGCCTCACCGCTGCAACAAAAGGACCGAATTCGCAGAAGCTAGTGGATATTGCGCAGAACGTTGCTGCTCAGAGTGAAGGAGTGCTACCCCCACTAGTCGAGGGGGTCAAACTACTGCAGGCACAGGTGGAGACCCCACCATCACAGTGACTTGGGACGAGTCAAAAGATTGTGTTGGGGGACCGTTGGAATAGGGTCCCCTAAAAGCTGCGAATTTTGTATAATTTTGTATAATTTTGATATTATTTAGTCTAGCGCAGAGGTTTTGGGGTGGTTTAAAGCCCCGAATGCAATGTAATGGGTCAAGGGTAGACCAAGAGTCTGCAAACCATGGTTTTCAGACTATTGGAAGCGTAGGCTAAGTCGATATAAATAGATGAACCTTTTTGAGTCTTAAGGTAGGAAAGAATTAAGATTGGATGCTGAGTGCGAATTGTTAGATCTATTGTTGGTCATTAGGGTAAGGACACCTCCTGGCTATGTGCGCGGAGATCCTCAGTCCTGCTGTGTGTGGACTCTGTTGGCTATGTGCGTAGGCTGTGTTAGATTGTATTAAGTTTGGATACTAATATATGCGGATATGGTTGAAGTACTTCTATGTTATCTGATCTAAGGTATTTCTGTTGATGCAAACTATTGGATCTGTTATGAATGTTGTTGTTTATCTGTTTATGCTGCGAATATAGCTATGTCATGGTATAACTATACTCTATTGATGACGTGTTATGATGATATGTGCTGATTATTGTTGATACACACGTGGATGTGGAGTTATTGACTAGCTTTGTGCATGATATTAGATATGTATATTGCGATTATACTATTAACAACCCTGCGAATAGATCTGTTTGGTGCGAACTCGATAGGCTGCAAACGCAGATATACTTGACTTACCTACTCTCTCTCTGGGTGCGGAAACCTGGTTCCATCACCCTCCCATACTACTTCGAGTGAGACTTTGGCCTGCGTAAGTAGGTCACTGCCGAAAGGGCCAATAGTGTAGGGGTTTGTTGGCAAACCTTAACCTCCAAACTTAGGTCAGGACCCCTTAAGCCAACACTGCAATTTGTGAGTTCTTTCTGAGCATATGACTTGTTTCATCCCGACATTCATTTTCCTTACCAAAACATTCGAATTATTTATTTCTTGTATTCAATAAAAAATGTATGTGGTATTGATAGGGTCAATTCAACTAAATCACCCATTTTCAGCTTCTGAAAAGGATCACTAACGATTTTGTGATTCACTCTTGACCTCATATCCTCTTGTATTGGCAAACCATAAGATGTAAAAAGTGAACTTCCATAAGTTATTTTTTCTAGAAAATCCTTCACAATTGAATTTGGAGGTATTTCTTGCACATTAATCTATTTAACAACAATAAGAAATCCTTTATTCATGAAATTGATATGATATTGTTAGAAATTTCAAACAACATACATAAAAAAATTGTGCAAAATATTAGCAAATGAATTTCAAAACAAGCATATTACAAAGAAACTACATCATAATATGGTGTTTTTAAGAATACCATGCTCACTTTATCATCTTCCAACATAATTAGAAGGAGAATATCATTTGTGCCACATGGTGGGCTGCAAAATTTATGCATATGTGGGAAACCATCTTTATGGGAAAGGAAAGGGATAGGTGGTCTCATGTCTGCATACTAGGGATATAACCATAGTTTAGTGTCCATAATCTCACTGTTCCACATTAGCACCCATCATGCCCACTTGAACATCTAAACAATGAAGGAAGAGTGTGTTTCTTCACTCTCCTTGTACCTCCATTGTGCAACAACTCCAAACTCAACTTGTTGATGCATTTCTTTAGTTTGTATTTGTATTTTCAGTGGAATACCATCATCCCCAAAAACAAATGTATGAAAATATTGATACCTAAAGTGTTTGGACCACAACAAGTGTTAGGAGAGTAACCCAAAAAATCCCATTGGTTTGTGCCTACCTAATCTACAAATGACGTAACTTTAATAGAGCAAAATGATGTATATCCAAAATCAGGGAAAGCATAAAATATATATCCTTTGCATACACAAATGTAGTGCTAAATTAAAATTCCTATATTTGGGAAGTGGTAGCAATGAAAAATATTTTAAAAGGGGATGTTAATGAATGATTTAATAGTATAAGCATCTGTTATCCAACATATCTAATGGAATTTTCAAAAAACATAACAATATCTTATCAAGAAATAGTGCAAATTACGACACCACCACCATGCAAAACATGTCGATATGCCACCATGAAAAACTTGTCGATATGATTGGTGATATGAAATTTAAGTTGCACATTCTCCTATTATAGCTCAAAAATGTGATCCACATATTTGAAGCAATTGATTTTAATTCCCTCTCTCATGAGATATTTCGACGTATGATGATCATCAAGAAGGGGTTTGTTAAAATAAACTTCCTCACCTATACTACCACTATATGATCCCCATTGTCATAATTTATCGACCTCCTCAAAGCTTAGGTGTTTAATCTCAAGAATAAAATCAAGGACAAAAAGGAATGCAATCCCAACAATAGTGGTGAATACTATAAATGTTTTGGATGTGCTCAACACATCAATCAAGGAAAGGAATCTCTTTGAAACAATCATATTAAATATCTAGAGAACTGTTGCAGCAATGCCTCCACATATATTTCTATATTTTGAAGGATAAATTTCAGAATTGATTTTCCATGGAACTGGTCCCATGCCAAGTGAGAAGAAAGTTTTATATAGAACCAAGCCATGAACAACAAGCCAACCATAGCTAATTGGACCCGCATCATTGTACAAAGAGTGAAAATGATGGGAATAGTATTTCTTGGATGTTGGACTTTTTATTAATGAGGTCTAAGGGAATTAGTTCTGCCATAGCCCCCAATAAAACACCTAGCCTTATCATTTTTTAGATATGACATATGGGTTGGAAAACCCAAGTGAAAATGGAACCTTGGTAGGAAAGGCCTCATACTCAGTTGAATTCAATAGTGAACTGAGGCCCTATTGGCTATATAGAGCTGCCAAAATAATGAGTTTTAAAGCCTATATGATCTTTAAAGCCATAACACTTACAACAATACCCCTGCTAAGAAGGCTTGAAATTCGAAATAGTTTAGGGAGATGGCAGGGATTTCATTCCATAAGGATATAATATTTTGATCACAGGAATAATTAATTTATTGATCATGCTACCGGAATGAGATATATTTTAGCAGAGGCAATCTTGCGGAAGCTCGACACTAAAATTTGTGAAGATCAAAACAATTTGTTACACTTGGGAAGTTAATTATGGTAACCTTGCTACTATCTGTAATTTTTTGAAGAGACTTCGTTGGTATATGTTGGAGGAATTATAATCTGAATTGATTCCATGTGTTGCAATTAAAGTGTTTTTTGGTGAGAGAGAAGGTCTCTAAGCGAGACCCAGGTTCAGAAGAGAGGCCAACAAGGTTTCTGCAGTAGTCTAGCACAACGTCAACATTTTCACCCTACTCTGAAGAGTAGAGAGTCTCACCTGAGGCATGCTGTGACCTTAGTAAGGTTAGGAACAGATCCAATATCGACAAATCACAACTATAAAGAAAAAAATAAGGAACTTGGAACAACAAATAGATATTAATACTTTGCACAAGATATCACTCATTAAGCATATTCAGGATGCAGAATTAAAATTTAAAAGCGGGTCATACATTCATAGTAACCAACTAATTAAGACCGAAATTAGAACACCAAACACAGGTAGAAGTATATTTCCATATCAATAAAAAATAGCTACATTACTCCGCAGAGTCTATTATAGAGGGACATAGTACAACAATGACAGAACAAAGCTCTCCTATAGCTCTCCTCCTCAGCCCTCTACTGGACTAACCTCCTGTCTACAATGGATAATTGCCTATTTGTTCCTTCGCTAATGTGACTATCAGTCTTTCCTCTTTTCCTTCTTTGTTGTTTGTCGCTTCTTCCTTATCACTGGGAGTTCCACTGTTTGTCCTTGTCGCCCATTTCTACCATTTGTGTTGGTTTTCCACAACTGTCGCACCACCTATTCTCCAGCTCTCCGCAACCATGACAAATCCATGTCTACTGTGGTTGCACTTCACCACCTATTCTCCGCAACTAAAAATTGTTTCCTTTTCAAAACAAAGGCCCCAACAGGCCCTAACCACATGCTATTGACTCGTCCTGAATCATTCCTTTTCTGCTACTTCGGTCTCCATTGGTCTATCTGCCTCTGTGGCTGGCCTTGTCTTCTTTGTTTCCTCACTCTATCGAAACAAAGGCCCCAACTCGGGAACCTTTTCCAATGCTGAAGATTTGAGTTCAGAAAAGTCTTTAATTGCCTGTTGCCATTCCTTAATGAGTTGGTCATTTTTTGTGGCAACTTGTTCAGCTTCAGTTTCTCCTGCAATGACTGACAATTTGTTGAATACTTCTTTAATTTTGATTTTGGCCTCAGCAGCTATTTTCTATATTGCTTCTGCTGTATGCTTGACTGGTTGCCTCAGTTCTCTGAGAACTTGCTTTATGGCAAGATAATTCTCTTCTATCTTCTGTATTGTGGTCTCCAGTGCCTCTGCTTGATTGTATAACTGGGTTATGCTGAAGAGATCCATGGTCTCATTTATTTCTTGTGAAATATGTTGCAGTTGTGCCAATATTGGTTGGGATTTCATAGTTAATGAGTTAGAACACTCTTTTAAATGCTTCAGGAGGTTGTAAGCCTCTTTTACTGTTGTCCCCAGGGTTTCTTTCATTTCATTTTCTTGTTTCTACTTCTCAGTGACCTTCTCGGCATATATGACAGCAGGATCTAGTAACGTCGGTCTTGTCGCGAGCGCTTCCTTTAGCTCTTGAATTTCCTTGCTAAGATTCACACAAGTTTTCTTCACGTGAATAGACCGTTCGACTATGGTGCAAGCTGATATGTCTTCCAGTGTCTTGTCATCCTGAGCCATTAATATTGGCTAGGGATCCTTGAAAATATTCGTTACCTTCTCCAATTGTTCTTGCAAACTTTCATTCTCTCCCTTTAATTGGTTGCGCTCTTCAGTAAGCACACTGATTTGCAGTTGTTATTGTTTGAACCTTTTTTGGAGGTTGTTGTGAATTCCTTCTACCTGTTGTGCCGCACTTTGGATGAAGTTGTATAGTTGTTCTGTGCCCCAGGTCTGCATACTCTCAGCACCAGACATATAATTGTTTGGCGGTATCCCTTTGAGGGGTTGAATGCTGGCTATTGATTTGGCTAAGTGCTCATGTGGTGATGTGGGTTGGTTCTATTTCGGTAGCTAACTCCCTGAGTTATTCATACTTGTGGTGAGTTGAATCTGCTGTAGTATCAAATTTTCCTGCTGAAAAGGGTTCAGCTCATTTGGCCAGGGCGTTGTGTCTACGGTAAATGATCCCCCCCAAATTAATAGGTCCAGGAAAGTGCCCTGTCCCACCAAAGGTTGGTTAAACTCGGGTACCATAGCCATACTCGAGTTAAATTCTGCCTCATTGTCCCCATTTGTCTTGCTTTTCATCTTGATTGGGTCTGAAATGGTTGCTGATGTGGATGGAGTGCGGGTGGAATGGTCTTTGGAGGTGAATGACGTGTGAGGCGAGGAATGGTGAGTGCGAGGTGAAGAGGTATGAGTGTGGGGTGGAGATGAAGTTTGAACATTCAAAACTGAGAACACATTGACACAGATAGCTCAGAGGTGACCTGGGTGTCCACCTCTGGCTCCTCTTGAATTGGCACTCCTGTATCCATAGGTTGTGTGTAATCTTCCTCAGTGAGATCAACTATTTTCCTAGGTACCATGACTCTTGCTTTCTTGGCCTTAGGGGTAGCTACGGGTGGTTTAGGTGACTTACTCTTTCGGATTGGAACTACTGTGGTTGTTGGGGGTGAATTAAACATGGTGGATGGTAGGGCATGATGATAGGTGCAACCATGGAAGGTGATGCAGAACTTGAGGACTGAAACTCTGAAAAAGAAGGAAACACAATAGAAGCACTTGTGAGAGTTTGAATTACTTGATTGAAGCCCTTTACCCTCGTGTCCAGCTCCACTAGTATGGGTGTTAGTTGCAGCCAAGACACTCTGCTCAGTGTCTCATCTAGTGTATCCCCTGGTAGTGCTCTTGGAAGCATGCCCTCGAATGAATAATGATGCATTCCACTTCTGATCTCCATTCCCACCCCTGGCCAGGAACAAAATTCGGTGTGGAATGCCTTTTCGTCAACCTGAAACTTAATGGTCTCATCTTAAATGTTGTTTCATCCACGTAGGTGGGCCTAATGTATGTCTGCTTGTGAGTGACCCTAAACCATATCTGAGAAGAATATCTGTTCAGAAGACTCCTCGGAACCCTTTGCTGCCTCGCCACTATATCCACAACCTTCCTATACCAGAATGTGAATGCCTCTTCATTTACCTCCTTTGTGATGGGGTCTCCCGAGATTAACAAAAATCTACATTAATTCGTAGATTCTATTATAGAGGGACACAATACAACAATGAAAGAACAGATCTCTCCTGCGGCTCTCCTCCTCAACCCTCTGCTGGACTAACGTCCTGTCTACACTGGCTAATTGCCTATTTATTCCTTCGAAAACGTGATTGTCAGTCTTTCCTCTTTTCCTTCTTTGTTGTTCTGAGTTCGGTGTTAATTAGTAGAAACGTACACCAGTTCATCTGGGTTCCCAGGAGGCAGTGTTTTGCAACTGAAATGGTGTCAAGGGTACACTCTCCCTTTGTGCAGTGCCTAATTGTCTTACCTGCAATCAGGTAACAGGAAAATTTAACTGCTAGGTTTTTTATGAGGTCTATCTTCACCCCCTTCCCTCCTCTTTTAGTGTCATATTTATTATAGTAATCACAATCTCTCGCCTTCTTTCCTCTCTTGGACATGTTCTAGAACGTCGTGGAGACATCACTTCCTTCTACTGATAATCATGTTAGCCATTGAATATCTTCTGCATGTATCGGTATCTCCCTCCCTAGCCATAGTGACCCGTTCTGGAGTCTTCTCTACAGGAATTTCGTACACTGCATTACTGCTCCTGTGGTTTCGAACACTAGGAGGTTCCTGAGGTTCAATATTTTTGACCTTTGGATACCTCTGAACTCTAGATTCAGTCTTGCTGCTTCCTCTACTCCTTCCATAGCGTAATTCTCTATGTATACCTACCTCTTCATAGCCGAAAACTGGTATGTATCTGTGAAATCTGTGTCGATCAGTGATGCATTGTCATACTTTCCCACTAGCGATTCCATTTTCTGAATTCTCTCGTCGAGCTCAGGCTCGACAACTGCTGGTGCTACCTTGGTCATTTTTTATCTTCTTTTGTACACTTGAAGTGCTACCCCTGCTCTTTCTCTGTAAATTCTTGCTACTGTATTCTCTCTTTGGACTTCCTCTGATGAAATTTTGGTTAATATTATTGTTGTTTCTTGTTCTAACTTAGAATTTTCCAGCATTCTCGTGCTTTCTTCTTTCATGCGAGTTAAGTAATGTAACTGGCATGAATGAGGTTGATAAGACCCCATAAATAATTAATTTTCCTACCTTCCCCATGGGAATAATCATGTGATTAGTTACCGTGATGAGGTGTGTTTTGATATGGTTGACTGTGACTTTGGGATTTGGGTAGACGCGATGGGTAATGATTATGGCTTAATATGGAAAATTTATTACGGTATGGTTGTTTCTAATTATGGCAGTTAATTCTCAAATCTGGGTAATCCTACGGACTGATATCGGTATGATGGGTTATTATGACGGAATGATGTTTGACACGCTTGGATTTCTGACATGGATGACACGCTGGACAGTACCCTCCCCCCGACCACAATCGGTTGCGATGCGGTCTCCACATCGCAACAATGAGTTTCCTCTTGTTATTGCAGTTTGTGCTTTATTGCGATTCCTATTCTATTCTCTTCTCAGGTGCGAGAGAGTTATTGACTCAATCTATCTCTATTATAACCTACTGAATCCTCTTGGTCGTGAGAGTTATTTGAAAATTAAATAATGAAACTTACTTGTGATAAGGCTTCAGGCGTGCGCCATTCACCCAAACTGGTAATACTTGGCGATCCAGTTGTGCTAATTCAACCGCTCCTGAATCTCGAATTTCAATTACATGGTATGGTCCCATCCAATGCATTCTGAGCTTGCCTAGGATCTTTTGAAACTTACTGTCATACAATAAAAAATTTCCTCCGACTGCAAACGTTTTATGTCTGATATGATGGTCATGCCAAGCTTTTTGTCTGTCTTTTTGGACCGTCTGATGGAACCCTGCCAGAAATCTGTCCTCTTCAATTTCTTGTAGCTCATGGAGGCACTCCTTGATCAAGACTTCCTCTTTTAACTGTAGTGTTGAAGAGATTAGTAGACTCGGTATGATAAATTCAGTAGGTACCACCGATTCCCTCCTATACACCAGTTGGAAAGGAGTCTGGTTATGCAATATTTTTACAGTTTTCCTGTATGCCCATAATGTTGTTGGTATGTTCTCATCCCAGTAATATCGATTAACATTGCAAATCTTTGTTAGTCCCTTTTCTAGGATCTTATTGAATGCTTCAGTTGTTCCATTTGCATGAGGATGGTATGGTCTGCTCTTATGATGTTGTACCATAAAATTTTCTAACAGAGATTTGATTTTTTTATTGATGAAGTGTGTACGTTGATCTCTAGTTAGACTTATGGGGCAGCCAAATATGCTAATGATATTTTCAAAAATGAACCTGGCTTCTGTTTCTATCGTGCAATCCTTCACTGGTACCGCTTCTGCCCATCTGGTAAGATAATTTGTTGCGGTAATTATGTACCTTGCATGTGAATGTCTTGCGACAGGTGCGATTGGTCCTATAAAATCAACGGACCACTTCTCAAATGGCTGCAGTGCTCGTACAGGTTGAAGTGGTAGCTCATCTCTGTGTGATGGACGTCCCGTTCTTTGGCTGACGTCACATTTATTTACAAATTTTTTACTGTCCTTGTGTATTGTGGGCCACCATAACCCTACTTGTAATATCTTTCTTGCAGTGGGTTTTACGCCAACGTGACCTCCCACAACTCCACAATGACACTCCCACAATATATCCTCCCTTTCATTGTCCATGAAAAATCTCTGGAGGACTTGGTCTAATCCCATCTTATACAATTGTCTGCTTTTAATTGATACTCATTTTCTTTCATGACAATATGTCTTCTTTGAGTTGTTGTATATTAAGTCGGGCACTGTCCTGTTGCCAGATAGATTGCTATCTGATCTAAATAGTCTGGGATGGCTTCTACTCTAAAGAGATCAGCGTCTGGAAGTTGATCATCCAAGGAGCCTCCATTCTCTCCATTTTCCAGCCTTGATAAATGGTTAGGACCCATATTTAATCTTCCTGGTTTCACTATCACTTCAAAGGTGAACTCCTGGAAAAATAGGAGCCATCTACATATCCTTCCTTCAAGGACCGACTTGTTAGCTAGGTACTTCAATGCTAAATGGTTTGTGAAGAATTTGGACGTACCTCCTAATAGGTAATGGAGAAACTTCTGAAGGGAATACCCCATTGCCAGAGCTTCTCGTTCTGTTGTTGTGTAGTTTCCTTCTCGCAAAGTAGACTGGGTGATCAACTAAAGTTTCTCCTGGCTGAGCCAGAACTGCTCCTAATACAATGTTGGAGGCATCAATATGGATGTGGAATTTATTGTCCCAATTAGGATGAAATAAGATGGGTGCACTTGCTAATTTTTATTTAAGTGTATTGAGGGCAGTAGTACACTCTTTTGTCGAAATGAATTACTTCGATTTCCACAACAGCTTTTCCAATGGGGCTATTATCTTTGCATAGTTGCGAATGAACCTTCTGTAGTACCCGGTGTGGCCTAGCAATGATCTCAACTGTTTCACGGTTTCTGGTGCCTCTATTTTAATTATATCTACCACTTTTGATGGATCCACGCAGACACCTTGTTTAAAAACAACATGTCTGAGGAGTGTCCCAAAAGGTACTGCAAAGACGCACTTCTTTAGATTGAGTGAAATCTGGAGTTGTCTGCATCTGTCGAACATTATTCTCAATAAGGTTGCATGATTTTTAAAAAAGCTGTAAACTGTCCATTCATCCATATAAACCTCAAGGAATTTGTGGATATATTCTTGAAATGGTGCTATCACGATCCATGAAAATACTGCTGGCGCATTTTTTAGCCCAAAGGGAATTACATGATATGCAAACGAGCCCCATTCAGTTGTGAAAGATTTTTTCTTCTTGTCTTCTTCAGCTATTCTCACTTGATGGTATCTTGAAAATCCATCTGTAAATGAATAAGCTTCATTCCCTGCCACATTGTCGAGCACCTCATCACTGAACGGAGTGGGGAACGGATCATGTATGCATGCGTTGTTGAGGCTGCTGTAGTCAACACATACTCGAATCTCAGACTTTTCTTTTTTTATTTGTATGACTATAGGACTTACACACTCTGCTTCTTCCACCAGAAAAATCAACCCTCCTTTCATCATTTTATCTATCTCTGCCTTGAATTTCTTTTTTACTCTTGGATTCAGATGGTAAGGTCTGTGCTTTACTGGTCTTGCATCGGGCTTCAAGATTATACGTATTTCCCCCCTGTCTCCTTTTATTCCTTTTAGCTCTGCTACTGAGGATGGGAATAAGTCTTCATATTCCTGTAGAAGATCAAATATCTCCTTAGTCGTTTCTGCATCCCAGTAGTTTCCAATTGACGCAATTTTGGGTTTTTCCAGGGTTCCGATGTTCAGATTTTTTGTCTTCAATGGTAGTAGATGGATTCCCTCTATTGTAGGTTCTTCTTGTATATCCCGCTCCCCTTATTTTTCTTCAAAATATAAGTGTCTAAGATTTTTTAGATCATCATCATCCATTTCACTGTCTATATTTTTGCATGCTACTGGCTGTTTGATAATCTATTCCGAGAGCGGTTGTTCCTCATCTTCTTGAATCTCTGGAAGAAATAGTACTCTTTTGATGGCTTGTAGTGCCCGTGTAACTGGTTTTGTTTCTCCTTCAAAAGAATTTTTTTTTGTAAAATTATCTGTAATGACTTGCCAGGTGCCGGCTCCTCTTTTCTTCTCTTCAGTTAAGTACCAAGATTGCGGGACTAAATCTAGTGAATGTATAAAATTGTGCATCCACAGATTTTCGGGATACCCAACTTTCTTCCAGTGGTACTCACAATTTTGTAAATGTTTGATGGGGTCAGAATCACCTTGGTACTTTTCATTGAATTTTGGTCCTTCATCTTCTTTGAATCTGGCTCTTAATGCTACTGCAACATCCTCCCATCCCAACAGTGAGTTGCGATGATTTCTCCACCATCTTGCCGACGTGGATTGTAGAGCTACATCCATGAGCGAGACTCTATGTTCCATTGTTACTTTATCCTCTATTCTTGCAATAAATGTATTTACATCATTCATGTTTGATAAATTTGGATATCCCCCTACCTCAGTTCCAATCCAGTTGACTCTTCGGATGTTAGCACATCTTCTTGTATTGGTCTCATATCCTTCCTGCTGCCAATCATCCCAGGATATTTCTGAGCCTAAGTTTGAGCTCTGAACACTTTCCAGCTTACAGTTCCCTCCGCTATTGGGTTGATGTAGTATTCTATTTTCCCTGTCGTCATCTGATAAATATGATCGAGAAGTTGAGCATCCTCTCTGTTGTCTACAATTTCTGTATATCGGGGTCCTTGATATGGGTCAAGTGGCCGAGTGACCTTGAATTCCCTGTATTCAAATATCATCAGTTCCTTTTTCAATTCGATCACTGCATAGTTCTCAAAATCCCAATCTATCCCTAATAGTGTCAGATAGGGATCCTTATCTGTAATATCCCCAAAAGGGAGAATGTAGTAATACTTAACACAATATAAGAACTGCAACTAAGTAAACAATAAATATAGAGACAACATCAGAATATAATACAGAGATGTTGAGCCATTTTATTATATGGAGATGAATCAGTTACATAATGTGCAGAAAATGAGTAGATCTAGCCCAAGAGATGGCCTAGAATCACTCTACAATGGTGCTGCAATTAGTACTGCGTAATTGGTGAAAGGAAGCAATATTGTGTTGTCCCTTCTGATGAAGATATGCATGAACTACTGCAAACTAAAATGTAGATCTAGGGAGCTCAAGAGCTCTAAAGATGCCAAGATTCAAGATCTGGCCAATGTGATGGAAAGCCAAGATAACCCAGAAAGGATTTTCCAGACCTACAACTTTGGAAAATCACCCTCCTAGGGTTTTATCCTTTATCTGCTGGGATTACAGATCTGAAGCTAGATCTGACAAATAGATGGCTGAAGTATGTCACAAGATCAAATCTAAGCTTGAAGGACTGATCCCTCCTTCAGATCTACAAGCTAGAAGCTCTAGATCTAGCTTCTCAATACTCCAATGATGATTACAGCTGCTGCTACACAACTACTCAAAAAAACTACATTGTAAAGGAAGGAGAGGCTCTATGCCTGCTGAAATATGCTGCAATAGACTCTAGGCTGATGGAAATACTGATGGCAAGGTGAGGGGATGGTCCCTCATAGGATTACTAGCTGAAATGCTAGCAACTTCCTTCCTCCTTTGGATCTACAATAATGGACAGCGTAATCCTGGATGGAATCACTGTTGTTAGGAGGTCAATAAATTTTGGCCTGATGCCAGATCTGAAATGAAGCTCTAGGAATGCTGATCTACAAGCCCAATATGATAGGAATAAATCTTCACTGATTCTCTAGCTGAAATACTGAAGACAACCTCCAACTTCCAAACTGATCTTCAGAAATGCACAATTTCTGAATATGGATGTTCTGCAGAAATTTGGAAAATATATGTGGCACCAATGCCTGATGTAGAATGAAGTACGATACTCTTTCCAGAGCTACTCAAAGAAAGAGGTGGGATTCCGATGAGTACCCTGTGCTAAAAACACTTTCAATCTTTGCTAAATAGCCCAAGAAAGCAATGGAATGTCACATGATAATTTCATATCTAAACAGATCTCAAAATCAATAATCAATAGCTTGCCTTCATTGTTATGTTCATCTCCTTTATATAGTTTATGAGCCTTCCCATGCCTTGGCCCTCATCTAAACTGCGATATGCATGTGGACAAGATCCTTCATGTTTGACTGCGCTATCTCTCCAAGTCACCCATCATTTCTAGGTGCAATGTACACTCTCTCCATCATGTGTGCATTAATTGCAAAAATTCCTCCATCATCTCATCATGAATGCTCCATGATCTTCTGTTTGACTCCTTCCAAGATCTTAGTTTACTGTATCAGCCTCCATGATCTATCTTATTAATGAGACATGATCTCCAATTTCATTCACATTAGTAGTGGCTCCACTACCTCCTTTATATAGATACAGGCTTAATTAATCCACATTCACACATAAAAAGTGGATATTTATTCATCATGAGGATTATGGGTCCCTCCACCCTTTTATTCACTTAATTAAGTAGGTTTATTAGGAACTCTAATATTCCAAATATCATGTGAAAATTTGGGAATATTACAGTCCTCCCTGGAAAAATGTTGCTTGTCCTCAAGAAACTGCAACAAGTGGATGCTACAGCAAACATCCTCCCTCCAAATGGCATCCTCAAGTGGAAGGCCTTCCCATCTGTCACAATGTGTCATGCATGTCCAGCTCCAAAGTTTCCTCTCTATAATGCCTAGAATGGCTTCCAACTGAAAAGTTAGATACCCATCCTCATCAATGAATCTCCAAGTGGCAACCATATGATGACGATAGTTCTCGTCTATACATGAGATACATAAGATAAAGTGGTTCATTCCCAAAGTGGAAAGTCCCAGTTGATGAACTATCTCTCCAATCCATGATACATAGAGTATATTGCACATATCAATGCCCTCATCACTAGCCATGTTGGCCATGTAGGAATCAAACATCACATCATCATAGTGAAAAACAATAGGTAGAGACATATGGGAAAACATAAACAATATCAAACCATATTCTCCTAATAAAAACCAATGCAACAAAGCCTCATGCTACCATGCTAGATCATCATGAAAACAAGTAAGAGAGCCATACTCTCTCAAAATAATCCACCGCAACAATGCTTCTTGTTGCCATGCCAAATCATCAATGAGAATATGAGAGCCATACTCTCTCAAAAGAAGCCATCGCAGCAATGCCTCTTGCTGCCATACCACATCATCATTGAGCCAAATGTAGTGGCCATATTCTCTCAAGAGAAACCACCTTAGCAAGGCATCTTGATGCCCCATCACATCATCATTATACCAAGTACAATGACCATAATCACCCAACAGAAGCCAAAGTTGTAAGGCCTCCTGTTGCCATCCTCCAACAATGTCATGTAATGTATGGGAAGAAATCAGCCCATAGTCTCCCAATAGTAACCATAGAAACAAGGATTCTTGTTGCCTCCTTGCATTATCATGATGCAAGTCATGGAGAAATAATATAGTAGTGTACATGTGAAATGTCTCATCAACATAATACAAAAAAGCTCCCTTATTCCACAATATGTGAGAGTTATGATTTCTCCCAAACCCAAGTGCATACATGAACATGAGATATATCCCAAACAGAAATATATTTATAGACATGAGACATATCCAAAACAAGAATAAATACATGGACATAAGATATAACATGTGATGTCCAAACTCTCTCATCAAAAACCAAAGTAACCATGCCTTATTCTTCTGC
This sequence comes from Pinus albicaulis, assembly GCA_034641835.2. NCBI lineage: Eukaryota > Viridiplantae > Streptophyta > Pinopsida > Pinales > Pinaceae > Pinus > Pinus albicaulis. The sequence goes on along the minus strand of CM076574.1, from coordinate 640,451,308 downwards.
ATTCTTCCAGTGATGTGTAAGGCATGAATCATAAAATTATGACTCATTGAGTGGTAACCATACTCACAAAAGAGCAACCAGTGCAACCATGCTTCTTGCTGCCCTGTATCATAGATCTGAAAGTGGTTTGGAAACCTCTTGATCCATACTATCAACCATTCATCCCAATGTGGATGATGGATCTCATTATGCAAATACTTGGTATCCTCCCAGTGTAGGACACTAACCTCCTCAAATTGATGAAGAACTTTTCACTCCATGAAATGTTGAAGTGCACCTCCAATGAGATCTCTTAATGATACCTTCTTCTCATCCATGCAGGCCTTCCAAAACCAATGAGGTTCTGGATCTGCTGCAGGTAGAAGTCTCTCTTTGAGCTGTGAGGTGCTCATTGAGAAAGTTTCATCAAGAAAGGAGAAAAGATTTCTCATCTCAAGATGTATACCATTCATCATCTTAACCTCCATTGCTTCATGAGTGAAGCTACCTTCATAATTATCCAAGAATAATGGGGCCTCTTCATTATCACTGCTTCTAAGTGACAACGTTGTAGATCTGTAGGGTAATACATATGTTGTCTCAAAGAAAGTTACAATACTAATTTCATAACCAGTCATTGTACATAGGATCATGCTTTTCCCATCTTTTGAAACTATACACTTCAACTCAAAAGGTTGAATGTAGTCCATCCATGAAAAATTGGGATAGCTTTTCATCTCCTCCTTGATCAAATCAAGGGTCCTCTACACTGTGATATGTTGCTGCTTCAAATTATAATTTTGTTCTAATCCTTGGTTATGCATTGGCCCTGATGTCATGTTCCCATAAGTTTCAATAAGATATATTGAAACAATATGTGATGAATGTGTATGCATACCTTGGATCAACTGATGTGTGGGAACCTCTTGACGGAACACAAGAGTTCCTCCAACCGGGAAAATGGTGTGTCCAACTGTTGGTAAGAGAGATGGATGCTCTTCTACCAATGTACCAGTGCTTGAATCTTCCTCCTCTTCCTCATGCATCTCTTGAATCATGCATGGGACTCTATGTGTCAAGAGCTCAAGAATATCTTGCAAGGTTGCAAGTGTCTCTTCTCTAGATGCAAGTACTTCTATAGATGGTGGTGAATGTAGAGACTCCTCCTTTGTTTCCTTAGGAAATGTCTCTTTGTGGCTCATATCTGTATTCTTCACATCAAACTTCTTCCTCAACTTGTGGAAGAAATCTGAATATTTATTCACCTTTGCATGATCCATGTGACTAAACCACCAATTATTGGCTTCACCTAATTAGAGATGAAGTGCTGCAATCTAGAAAACCTCTTTTTTAGCCACAGGATGTAGCATGAAAAATGTATCTAAATCCTTCCTCCAAGCCTTAATAGTGCTAGAGGAAGATCCATCAAATGTAGGAAAATAAAATCTATTGTGCCTCTTTCTTCTATTGCTGCTATAGGATCTTCTTTCTTCCTTGACTTCAAAGAATTCTTGGAGAGTTAGAATTTATCTGAATGCTCTAGACTGTTCCTTGTACTCATCAAGATACAAACTGAGAGTCTCATGAGTCTCAGGTTCTCTTTTTTCTTCATTTCTATAACTCTCACCTTCTTCAAAGAAAGTGGGCACAATAGATCTATGAGAAGATCTATGATTCTCCAGTCTTCTTTTCTGCTGATAGGAGGTGTTTGGACCTTCCTCCTCAAATATTCTTCTTGGATTCTTCCTTTGAATTTCCTTCTTCATTTGATTGACCTCCTTGGAGAGATCTTGCATGGATCTAAAGAGAGGAGTGACAAGATTATAATCCTACTTCATGATAGATCTCATCTATCTACTTCTTCTTTTGATGACAAAAATGAAGTGTTCACAAGCTGAGCCAAAGATCATGCTCTGATACCACTGTAATATCCCCAAAATGGAGAATGCAGTAATACTTGACACAATATAAGAATTGCAACTAAGTAAACAATAAATCTAGAGACAACATCAGAATAGACATAGAAGCTAATCCATTTTATTATATGGAGATGAATAAGTTACACAATGTACAAAAAATGAGTAGATCTAGCCCAAGAGATGGCCTATAATCACTCTACAGTGGTGTTGCAATTAGCACTGTGTAACTAGTGAGATTACAAGAAGAAATATTTCATTATCCATTCTACTGAAGATATGCATGAACTGCTGCAAAAGGAATGCAGATCTAGGGAGCTCAAGAGCTTTGATGATGCCAATATTCAAGATCTGGCCAATGTGATGGAAACCCAAGATAACCCAGAAAGGATTTTCCAGATCTACAAATTTGGAAAATCACCCTCCTAGGGTTTGATCCTTTATTTGCTGGGATTATAGATTTGAAGCTAGATCTGACAAATAGATAGCTGAAATATGTCACAAGATTAGATCTAAGCATGAAGGGTTGAAGCTAGAAGCTCTAGATCTAGCTTCTCAATCCTCCATTGATGATTACAGTTGCTGCTACACAACTGCTCAGAAAAATGTGTTGTAAAGGAGAGAGAGGCTCTATGCCTACTTAAATATTCTGCAATAGACTCCAAGTTGATGGAAATACTGATGGCAAGGTGAGGGGATGATCCCTCACAGCATTACTAGCTGAAATTCTAGCAACTTCCTTCCTCCTTTGGATCTACAATAATGGACAGCATAATCCTGGATGGAATTACTGTTGCTAGGAGGTCAATAAATTTTGGCCTGATGCCAGATATGAAATAAATCTCTAGGAATGTTGATCTAGGAGCCCAAGGTGATAGGAATAAACCTTCACCGGTTCTCCAGCTGAAATACTGAAGACAACCTCCAACTTCCAAAGTGATCTTCAGAAATGCACAATTTCTGAATATGGATGTTCTATAGAAAGTAGGAAAAGATATGTGGCACCAATGCCCGATGTAGAATGAAGTACAATACTATTTCCAAAGCTACTCAAAGAAAGAGGTGGGATCCCCAACCAGGAACACCCTGTGATAAACAACACTTGCAATCTTTTCTAAACAACCCAAGAAAGCAATGGAATGTCACATGACAATTCCAGATCTAAACAGATCTCAAAATCAATAATCAATATCCCGTCTTCATTATTGTCTTCATCTCCTTTATATAGTTTATGAGCCTTCCCATGCCTTGGTCCTCATTTAAACTGTGCTGTGCATGTGGAAAATATCCTTCATGTTTGACTGGTCTCTCCAAGTCACCCATCATGTCTAGGTGCAATGTACACTCTCTCCATCATGTGTGCATTAGTTGCACAACTTCCTCCATCAACTCATCATGAATGCTCCATGATCTTATGTTTGAATCCTTCCAAGATCTTAGTTGACTGTATCAAACTCCATGATCTATCTTATTAATGAGACATGATCTCCAATTTCATTCACATTAGTAGTGGCTCCACTACCTCCTTTATGTAGATATAGGCTTAATTAATCCACATTCACACATAAAAAGTGGATATTTATTCATCATGAGGATTATGGGTCCCTCCACCATTTTATTTACTTAATTAAGTAGGTTTATTAGGAACTCTAATATTCCAAATATCATGTGAAAATTTGGGAATATTACATTATCCCCCATGATATCTATCACTTCAAAGTCTGTGTATGTCTTTACCCCTGCAACATCAACTTCGACCTCTTCCAACCTGCCTATGGGCACAATGCAGTACTGGTTTTCCATGTGGAGCTTGATTGGTGAGTATGTCAACTTTGGTCTCCCCAATGCTTTCCATGTCTTTCTTGGTAGAATGTTGACATCTGATCCTAGGTCAAGCATGGTGTCTTTAATTTGGAATCCCGCGACTTGATTATTTATGTGGAATTCCTTTCCTGTTCTTCTCTTATTTATTTTGATTCTCTGTATATATTTTTGGGTTGAGTCATTTGACTCCTCTGGTTCTGTGTTTTTCTGCACCACCATCTCTAGATTTTGTTTCAGTTGTTCTAGTATTGGTGCATTGGTTACAATTTTCAAAAATAGTCGAAACCATTCTTCAATCATTGTACTTTTATGGGTCTGCTTCTCTTTTTCTATAGTCGGCTATGGTAAATCGATACCTTTGCTCCCCCCGAGTTGGGAAAATGTTTCCACTACCTCTTTAAAATATTTCTTCTATATATCTAGCCTGAATATTGGCTTTGGAGATGTTGGCTTGATCAACTTTATCGGGTCTATATTCTGTGCATCCTCCCCTATTTTCTTTCCTCCCAGTGTTACTATGGCTACATTTTCAATAGCCTCAGCCTCTACTATTATTGGTTCTGCGTTCACCAAATTTTCTCCTCTCTATCTGGCTCTTTCTTCCCGTCTCTTAATTAATTCTGGACAATCTTCGGTTGCATGTGTATTGACTCTGCACTGAGAGCACAATTTTTTTCTGGAAAGTGAACATTCCCTTGCTACGTGGCCTTCTTGGTCACAATTGTAACATGTTACAGGTCCCCTTACTCCAGCTTTTCCTCCTTTCATTCCTCCTCCTTGTCCCCTTGGAGCCTCATTCACTCTATAAGATGGTTTTTCCAATCGTTCTGCCAGTGCATCTAGGGATCTACACTGCTCTGTATTAAGTGTTGTGGAAGCACATAACTCACAATATATATTGTTTGGAACGTTGGAGTATTTCTGAAAAATTGGGCATAGTCGTGTTGGATGACCATTTCCTTTACATATTTCACAGTATTCAGTTGTGGTCTGATTCTGTTGCACAGGGAACGCTAGGAAATGGGGTTGCGGCAGGTATAACCCTTGAGTTTTTATCCACGCAAATCCCCCTACTAGTGGAGTCCCTTGTGTCCCTGCTACTGAAGCCCTTGTATTTTGTCCCCACAACACTATTGCTAGTAGGTACTGTTGTTGTAGACTAAACACTATTCAACTTGATAAACTCTCGTAACTTAACAAAAATTTCAGCTAGTGGCTAATAGAGTACCAGGGGAAGGTTGGGACTAGAGCTAATTGAAATTTGGGGAATACAGTTACCTTGAGTTACAGGCACTGGCCTCTCTTGGAATAGTTTCTCCATCGCAACATGAAACTCCACATCGGACATCTCCTCGGGGCGTGCATCCTCAACGTTAGAATTTTCTCCCTTTTCTCTTTGGGTTGGGCTCCTATACACTTGCCTGAATTCCTTGATGGTCCCTCCTATTCCTTGGGATCTCATTTGACCTTCCATTTCCTTTTTCATCTGCGGTGCCTTCTCCTTGTCCTGTCGACTACTTTCCTATTTCTCTAACTCCTTCATCACCCTCTCTCGCCACTTCTCAGCAATCTGTGCCCTCCGATGTGATCATCACTCGCTCAACCTAATGGAGGTATCAACATCCATATCCCTATTCCCCCTTCCAAATACTTGAAGCATCTCTCCCTCAGCTCCTTCCCCCAGTACTGGAGGTTTTAGTCTCCATCTCAGATTTTTGAAATTCCATCAATCCCTCGTCTACCATTAAATCTTTGATCCACGACGAAATTTCCTTCAACATCTCTCCTCACAATCTGGATCTGAAAATGTCTTCCTCTTTTGAAAAGGACTGGTAACACTCAGCTGAAAACTCCACAATATATCCTTCCAAGATAGATTGTACCCAGAAATCTACGACTCGGGTCAAATCAGTATCTAACTGATGGAGTGCTATTAGATCCACATGCGTCCACTTGTGACAGACCTTACGCAACCCTCCTTGGAATGTCTTGACTTGTAGTCTCCGCAACCAATTATAGAGTTCCTCCGGAAACTTTCCCCATAAAATTTCGTATAGGTCACTCATAGATTCAGAGAATAGAACCCAATCCTTAACAATTTTCTCCCTCTGCTATCGTAACTCAGCTTGCTATGATATGAACTAATCTAAGTGGTTATCCCACCAGCTTCGTAGTTCTCTCTCGTAGATCTGTGATACCATGATATAGCTCCTAAATGAAATTTCAAGTCCCAAGAATGGAACCATTTGTTGGCAAGAAAGAAGGTCTCTGAGCGAGACCAAGGTTCAGAAGAGAGGCCAACAAGGTTTCCGCAGTAGTCTATCACAACACCGGCATTTTCACCCTACTCCAAAGAGCAGAGAGTCTCACCCGAGGCGTGTCATGACATTAGTAAGGTTAGGAACAAATAAAATATCGACTAATCACAACTATAAAAAAAAATAGAAGGAACTTGGAACAACAAACATATCTTACTACTTTGCACAAGATATCAATCATTAAGCATATTCAGGATGCATAATTAAAATTTAAAAGCAGGCCATACGTTCACAGTGACCAACTGATTAAAATCAAACTCAGAACATCAAACACAGGTAGAAGTATATTTCCTTATCAATAAAAAACAGCTACATTACTCCGCAGAGTCTATTACAGAGGGACACAGTACAAAAATGATAGAACAGAGTTCTCCTGCGGCTCTCCTCCTCAGACCTATGCTGGACTAACCTCCTGTCTACGCTGGCTGATTTCCTATTTGTTCCTTCACCAACGTGATTGTCAGTCTTTCTTCTTTTCCTACTTTGTTTTTTTCCGCTTCTTCCTAATCATTGGGATTTCCACTGCCTATCCTTGTCGCCCATTTTTGCCATTTGTGCTGGTTTTCCGCAACTGTCGCACCACCTATTCTCCAGCTCTTCGCAACCGTGACAACTCCCTGTCTACCGTGGTTGCGCTCCGCCACTAGTTCTCCACAACTCAAAACTGTTTCCTTTCAAAACAAAGGCCCCAACAATATTTTTTGAAATCCAGGATAATGTTGGATTGGCATTGCAATTATTCAGCTGATCAGAAAAACAATATTCAAAAAACTATACAAGTTCACTTCACTCTACTGAGCATTTTATTGCAATTCTTGTACATCTAAGGTAGGATTCTCATACCTCATCAAAGAGTGGTCTTTTGAAGCCCCTAAATGGATAAATATTTGACCTATATACCCTAAATTTACCCCTATTTCCATGTTTTTTCCACTAAAGCCTTCATTTTCCACCACCATGACCATCATAAAAAAATCCCTAAGCGTGTCTCTTTGGATTCCCTGATTTCAACTCTTAAAGGAGAAAAAAAATTCATAGGGTTGTCTTTAACTCAATGTACAGGTGCCTGATCTATAAGAAAATATTCTCCATCTATGCATAAAATTACAAATATTCAGCATTTAAAAATACCCCCTATTTGCTGCAATGACATTGTGTTGGTTTTACCGAACTCGAGGACGCATGGTGTTACTAAAAAATGTAATTGATTCAAGGCCTTACTGATTCCCCCAATGGCCTTCAGTTCTTTTTTCTAGACTCGAGCACCACAGGAAATCCAGAGCTATCACATGGAGGAACACCAAGCTTAATCTTATAAGAAATAGTGGTATGACTGTAGCATACATTGAAATTGCCACTTATCCTAAATGAGCTTAGGTTCTTAATAAAAGTTGCATTGAATGGAACAAGACTTGGAAACATTCTTTAACCTCTAATTTTGGTTCCTTGCTGGAATTTGCTGAAGGAAATCTTTAAAAGAAAATTGTGTGAAATCTTGCTACAACACTAGCAAGGGTTTTTAGCCTTGTATATCTGGAAATACTCATTTTTATGACTAGCATATTGTAAGGACCTAAATAATAGCTTCGATGAATATACCAAAAATTTTAATTCTACCTCAGTTGAAGATATATAACCATGGCTTACAACTTGAAAGTTTGGACAACAATTCCAATATATCAAGAAGGTTGTTTCTAATTTCCCTCAAATCAGGCAACAAGCTTACTTTATGCTTACCAAATATGCTTGGCCATTACTTTCCATGCGACATCGAATAATCAAACTGAAATCTATATATAAAATATCAAAGCCACATGACATAGTGTGTCAATGTACCAATACTTCATAAATGTTGGATAATATATTTGGGTTCAAGTGTGAGAAGATTGCTTCTATAAAATTATATGCAAGCATAAGGCATGTCATAAGGGTTGAAACCTTTCAATATCATCTTCATACTAGAATGAACTAGGATTTAAAATATTTAGATGGACAAGCATATAAAGTAACACCATGAAGATGTGGCATAATCTATAACATCATGAGAATGACTTACCCATCAAAGGCATTGAAATGTGAAGAAAAATATGAGATGAACCATTGACCTCAATAGTGCACGAAGGGGATATTGAATATCCCTCACTAAATAATTATCCAATTAATAGATAATACTATATCCTAGTTAAAATTTTAAGTGTGTATTTCATGTCCACCAGTGTCCCAATATGTGATCCTTTATTCTGCACTTAGTGTGAAAAATATGGATTGATGACTCATCTAATTCATAACATTGAGTCAGCTTGTATGATCTGAAATGGATTCAACAAGTGAATGGTTGTAATATTCAGTACAGGAGTCATCAATTTTTTTTTTAATAGCTTCCTAGATATGGGAACAAAAAAACTCAAAGGTCTGGTAGCCATGAAAGAAATGGACAACACATTTCAAGGAGAAAAAGTTAACTGTAGAACATAATTCTAAAATTCGAAGCAATCTTCTTTGTGTGAATGCTGAGATAAAAAAATATAGGATGGAGAATGTAATTCCCTAACTTCCAAGGAAATCATTTTGTCAAGCTTTCATGAAAGTTATATTCCATCACATATGTAGATTCTCACTGCACCTAATGTTTTTTCAACAACATTGTTCATTATTGGTGCTTCAGTAGTACCATTTATCCTTGTTAACTCTCTTGCTGAAGCTAGATGATACATTTTCTCATATTGAAAAACAAAGAGACAGAGTATTAACAAATGTATAATTTTCAAATGCAGAAGATATGCATAAGACAGATGTGGACTTGTAGTCAACAAGATCACCAGACCAATTGGAGTTAATACAACCAACTAGATCTTCATTACCATTCGAAGAATATTGAATTTCACATGTGTGTCCCTCTAATGTTGCAAATAATTCTCTTTTCATTTTTTTATGAAGCTCATGTGGTTCTTGCATGAGTTGGGCAACCAACCCAACTGCATAGGAAATATTGGTACGACTATAATCATAGTACAAAATTCTTTCAAAAATGTAATAAAACAATGTAGCATCAACCAAAGGAGTGGTACACTTGGCTGGAAACTTGACCCATGAAAAAAATGGCATAGGTGAAAATTTGTAATCCTACATGTGAAATTTGCTTAAGAAATCCCAAGGCATACTTGGGTTGAGAGATACCTATCATAGATGCATACTGAGTGATTTGTAATCAAAGAAAGTAGTGAAGGAGCCCTAAGTCTATTGTGTTGAAATGTTGATGAAGGGTACACTTTCACATGATCAATCAAGGTAGGTGAACTCCATTGAGAATGAGATCATCAACATAGAGAGAAAGTAGGAGGAGTTCATCGCCTTGCCACAAAATATAACATTTGGCTCAAAGTGGTAGTGAGAGAATATTGAGAAGAAAATAATCCATCTTCTCATACCAAGCCTCAGGTGCTTGTTTGAGTACAAGGAATTTTAATTTTGCAGAAAAATGAAGAGTTTGGGATAAAACCAAATGGTGGTTCCATGTATATCTCTTCTTGTAAATCCTCGAAAAGAAAGGTACATTTGACATCCATTTAGTGTACTGCCCACTTTGAGATGCAACTAGATAATGAGCAAGGAAAGTAGATCTCATTTTAGCCACGAGGGTAAGGGTTTCGAAATAGCAACACCTTCGACTTGAGAAAAACATCTAGCAACCAATCAAGCCTTGTAGTTGTCTACAATACCATCTGCTACATAATTGGTTTGAAACTATGATATACCGACTTAGGAAAAATGAATTTTATACTTATCTACAATACCATCTGCTATTTCAAGAAAATAATCTTCCATGGTCGTATCACACTCAAAACAATTATGGACCATATCATCTTCATACTAGAATGAATAGGAATTTAAAATATTTAGATGAACAAGCATACAAATTAACACCATGAAGATGTGGCATACTCTATAACATCATGAGAATGAATTACCAATCAAAGGCATTGAAATGTGAAGCAAACTATGAGATGAACCATTGACCTCAACAATGCACCAAGGAGAGATTGATTATCCCTCGCTAAATCATTATCCGATCAAGAGATAGTGCTATATCCTAATCAAAATTTGAATTGTGTATTTCATGTCCACCAGTGTCCCAATATGTGATCCTTCATTCTCCACTTAGTGTGAAAAATATGTATTGATGACTCATCCAATTCATAACATTTAGTGAGCTTGTATGATATAAAATGGATTTTACAAGTAAATGGTTGTAATATTCAGTACATGAGTCATAAATTTTTTGTTTAATAGCTTACTAGAGATGGGAATAAACAAACTCAAAGGTCTGGCAGCCATGAAAGAAATGGACAACACATTTCAAGAAGAACAATTTAACTATAGAACATAATTCTGAAATTCAATTCAATCTTCTTTGTGTGAATGTTGAGATAAAAAACTACAGGTTGGAGAATGTAATGCCCCAACTTCCAAGGAAATCATTTTGTCAAGCTTTCATGGAAGTTATATTCCATCACCAATGTAGATTATCACTACACCTAATGTTGTTTCAACAACATTTTTCATTATTGGTGCTTCAGTCATACCATTTATCCTTGTTAACTCTCTTGCTAAAGCTAGATGATACATGTGCTCATATTGAAAAACAGAGAGACGGAGTATTAACAAATGTATAATTTTCAAATGCAGATGATGCACATAATCCAGATGAAGGAGAGATGTGGACTTACAACCATCAAGATCACCAGCCCTATTGGAGTCAATATAACCAACTAGATTTTCATTACCATCGGAATAATATTGAATTTCACATGTGTGCCCCTCTAATGTTGTAAAGAAATCTCTTTTCATATTTTCAATGAGGCTCATGTGGTTCTTGCATGAGCTAGGAAACCAACCCAACTGCATAGAAGATATTGGGATGACTATAAGATTAGTACAAAAGGTTGTCAAAAATGTGCTAATACAGGGTAGCATCAACCAAAGGAGTGGAACACTTGGCTGGAAACCTGAACCCTAACAAAAATGGCATGGTTGCAAATTTGTAATCCTATATGTGAAATATACTTAAGAGATCCCAAGGCATACTTGGGCTGAGAGATACATATCCTAGATGCATACAGAGTTACCTGTAATCAAATAAAGTAGCAAAGGAGACCTAATTTTGTTGTGTTTAAATTTTGATGAAGGGTGGATTTTCACATGATAAATCAAGGTAGGTGAACTTCTATTGAGAATGAGATCATCCACATAGAGAGAAAGTAGGAGGATTTTGATCGACTTGCCACAAAATATAAACATTTTTCTCATAGTGGTAGTGAGAAAATCTTGAGAAGAAAAGAATCCATCTTCTCACACCAAGCCTCAAGTTCTTGTTTGAGTACAAGGAATTTTAATTTTGCAAGCAAATGAAAATTATTGAATAAAACCAAGAGGTGGCTTAGGTGGCTCCATGTATATCTCTTGCTGTAAATCCCCATAAATAAAGGTACCTTTGACATCCATTTAGTGTAGTACTACCCACTTTGAGATGCAACTAGAGAATGAGCAAGGAAAATAGAATTCATTTTAGCCACAAGGGCAAAGGTTTCAAAATAACAATGCCTTTAACTTGAGAAAAACCTCTAGCACCAAATCAAGCCTTATAGTTGTCTACAATACCATCTGCTACACATTTAGTTTGAAACTATGATATACCAACTTAAAAAAAATTAATTTTATACTTATCTAAAATACCATATTCTATTTTTCATCAAGGAAAGATATTAATATTCCATGGTCGTATTGCACTCGAAAACATTGTGTACCTCACTAAGGTACTTTGGATCTGAAGCACTGGCCACAAATAGTTCAGGAGTCTTTGAATGAAGGACCTAGTTGTTCGTTAACCCCAATTAGGAAGTGGTAGAAGAAATTCACACACGGTGCTTCAAGAGAATGATCATTAGCTGGAGAAGTTAACTTGAAAGAATAAAAATCATATGAAGATCCAAGAAGATGATGGGATTGCTCATCAAATCCAATACTGCCTCTTATGATTAACTTATGTGTCAGGATAAAGTAATATTTACCCTTTAATGTATTTCGGGTAGCCAACAAATATGTAAGGTTTATTTTGTATATCCATTGCCTTGCATTTTTATTTGGGGATGTGGGCCCAATCATTACACCCAAAGACTTTGAGATGGCCAATAGAGGTTTTTCCTCTTCAAGCTTCCTCTAGGGTCACCACTTGGACATCTTTGTGAGGTGTGCAACTGTGAACATCATTGGTACAATTGATGGCTTTAGCCAAAATTTTTGGGGTAATATCTGTAGAATGGATCATACATTTTTCCTTCTCCTTCAAAGTACATTTTTTTTTTCAGCAACATCATTTTGTTGTGGATAGAAGGGAAAAATATGTAGAAGTTGAATAACTTCAATGGCACAATAGTTCTCAAATAGTTGGTTGATGTATTGACAACCATTATCTGCATGTGAACATCTAGTAGATTTTCCGTATTACTTTAAAATTAAGACTTAAAACACAATAAAAATCTCAAAAAACCTCACTTTTGTTAATTATTGGTAGACCCAAGTGTTTCTGGAGTAGTCATCAATGAATGTAAGCAAATAGTGGGCTTTTTGAAAAAAAAATATAGGAAAAGGGCATGAAATATCATTGTGAACAAGTTGAATATATTTTGAAGCTCTCCAAAACATTTCTTTATCAAAAGTATTTTCAGGATGTACGCCAAGAACACATCCAGTGCAAACACAATAAAAAAATGATATAGGTGGAAAATAAATTCCCACCCGCCTCCCCAAAAAATCAAAAGAAATTAATTAGAGAGGCACCCAAGGAAATTAATTAACAGAAAAAAATTGTTTCTTAAAATATTAATTTAATGTTTATATCAAAAGGTCAAACTCTCAAAGTCTACTACTCAACAATTTTCTGGGAATTGAGCAGATAAATATGCAAGAGAAGGTGTAGCATTTTATAGGAAGGTTTCGATGTGTGAGGCCTGTGACAAGGAGAGCCAAACCATCTGCAAAAAAATCAATCAATAGCCAATGATGACCATGAGCAGTAGCTGCAAGAAATTCCAAGAAATCTAGCAAGCCACAAAGAGGGGAAACTAGTTAAATGGTGTTGTAGCGACCCAAAAATTCTCAGATCTTAAAATGAAGGTGCTCGGGGAATATGGAGGAAACTGATTCCCTGCAGCTCTGGTACCATGTAAAATAAAAATATATATAACAATATAATATCAGGCTTAAGAGTATACAAACAATAAAAAAAAGAAAATGAATAGAGACTCAAAACTAATATAAGGAACAAGATAATAATTGCATCTGTTAAATATGTTGTGTCCTAAAATAGAGAGTGAGGCCCTCTTTACAGAAGAGTGGGAGGAATCCATCATTAAATAAGGTGATTTGCGGGTATACCAACTGAGAATTTAATAATATACCTCAGGGAACTTAAAATGAGTGTGTACACTAACATGTCCAAATATTCAATGTAGTAATACATAATATAAGAATACTGAATGCAAAACTGCAAGTCAAAAGGTCCAAAATAACAAAAATTATCACCCAAAAGTTGTTATAGCTACCCTTCCCAAGCCCTAATCCTATATGATTGGTAAGTATATTGTTGTATAGATTCAGAGATTGTTTGAGAAAATAAACTACATGTTGGAACATGATAAAACCATAAATTCAAAGGTGAGGTGGAACCAACAAGAAATGAGTACATTCAAATAATTCAAGTACAAAAATGTAAATATATTCAATGCTCATATCCTTTTGTCATAAAGGTAATAATATTACTTTTAATACATTCTTGTTGGGTAGAGTGATCCTTTGAAACTCAAACCCATAGGGATCCAATTGACAAAATATTGTAAGGGAAATACAGATGGGGTACAAGAGACAACAGGAAGAAATAATATTATAAATCAACGCTTCAGATAGAAAAGGACCACACTATCTACAACTTTTTATGATAACGTTAGCATGTATATCCTCAACGCAACTTTGGGTGCCAAGTTTGAGTTCCATAGGGATCCCTAGGATCTTATTGAACCTCACTTAAAAAAGGAACATTTTGTACCAACCATTTCACTAAGAAGGAAAGCATGGAAAATTCATTCCCTCATTGCAGCAACAACAAAAGACTTGGATTTAGTTTATCTCTCATTATTAAGGCTCACTGAAGATGCCCATCTAATCACATCACCCAAACTCCTTTATAGTATAAAATCCTATTAGAGAGTCATTATAAAACAATTGGGAAAGGACAAAGAAACAAAGTATCCAAACATCCTTTCATTGTCCTTTCCTCCATGGTTTAGAAAAAAACCTATTTATCGAAATGGCACACCTGGGGCCTCTCAATTCCATAACGAGAACCCTCCAAATCCTCGACATAATAGCTCCAACATTGAGTCATAGATTGAGATGCCCCAATAGCTCTAGCTCTAAGTCAAAATTTGAGATGTCCCAACTAAACAAAATTTAGAAACCATTGCAATAGATCCATAGACAATTGATGATTAAATGAGGTAAGCTCTATGCCACCTGAACAACGTTAGAAAAATACCATATCAAAGTCAATATAAAAATATCACCAGATGGGGTTCCATCCAGAACACCCTAGGACAGATGAAGCATGACCACAATCCCTTAATAAATGGCATTAAGTGGTCAGGACTGATGGCATTGAGCAAGGTCAAGTTTGGGCATGCATTACACAAATTGATAATGATAATTTGTACCAAATTCAAGGTAACATTTCTCAAATATATCATAGGGATATAAACATACATAGGAGGCCACCGTTGATATTTTTATATGATGATAAGGTCAATGGAACTGTATTCCATATATAGGAACTAGCGGAGGAAATGTTTAAAATATACGTTCAAGCAGTTGACATATACTGACAAATAAAAACAATGGTGTTTAAGGTCCTAGTTGAAAGAATCAAATCATGACAAGAGATTTTGTTTTCTATAGATTCCATACATATACAGGTTTATAAGTTGGACAACAAGGTCATTCAACTCACAAAATAAGTAGCTAATCTAAGGCTCACAAAGTCTAAAGAAGAGGATAAACCAAAGAAGGCCAGTGATGTCACAATATACGATTAGGCATGAACAATATTTTACTTTTTGATATACTTCTATTTCATAGTATAAATGATATCTAAACTAGTATATTTATGATGGACATAACAAACTATGATTATGAAAACAATCTGGAAGCTATTTAGTTTAGTTTAGCATCTAAATTAAATATATCAAATTTTGTCTATAACAACATTCTAGAAGCTATGTTCTTTTGGACTAAAAGATTGGTTTAGTTTCCCTAGTAGAAGAGAAGTAGCCATGCATGTATTTTTTTATCATGCACTGGATTAATATATAATATCAAAAATGAAATTACACCCTTAAAAAAGACAAAAGAAATAAAAAATAGTCAAGAAAAAAATCTATAAAATATACTCTTCTATTGTGGATCAAGGGATGATGATAGAAGAAGAGAAGCCAGAGAAATAAGACCACCTCAAGAAGTAAGAAAATATGGCAAACATGTTCACTTGCACATTTTCACATGGATCAACAGGTTTTTCCTTGATAGGTCCAGGGTTAATATGGTTCTATGCTAATGAAAATATGAATATCCTTTGAAGGGTATGCACAACCTCATAGGATTGTTAATCAAGATTATGAAATTATGAAATTAAACTTTAAAATGTAGCTCCTAAATAAAAAATATCTAGATTGCAGCTCAATAGTTCTTGAAAAATCATTTGAGATGGTCTAATTGATTCCATTTAATTCTTAGTGGAAAATAGAAGCCAATCAAATGTGTGCATTTCTATTACCCCCATGTAGAACACTTTGGTTGACAGGTCCCTTGAGACAAATTCTCTGAAAAAAAAATATTCCTAAATTCATTATTTTCCATTCTAGAAACTAACTTACCAATGGTCCTTTAGCCTTGCAAGCATCATATAAAGAGTAAATTCACCAAATACATAGAATTGTCCCTAGATCATCAAATCCAACCAAAGATTCTAATAATGTGTCATATTACAGTATGGTGATATGCAAGTAAAAAATGCATTCGTAATTGGACAATTTTTAAATTATTTATGTTAATGTTCCCAAACAGAGACTTGGCATGAAATATTGGATTTGATCATTAGAATCATGCAGCTTTGATAATTAAAATACAAAACCACCAATTGTACCTTTGTATATGATATATTAATGTCCAAATTATCATCCACGCAGAGATGTCCCAATTGATACCTAGTATTCAAGTTACTAAAGACCATATTCGGGGACAACTGGATGTGTTTTACATGCAATAAAGAACATATGGGACAACAATATGCCTAGCACTCATTTCATTACAGTGGAAAAAGTGCTCCTTGGCAATGCTCCATGCTATTCTTACAGACTTGTAGATTTATAGATGAGATTTAGCCGATCCAAATCATGCTAGAATAAGAAATTTAAAAAATAATTGGATCTCTCAATGCATAAATTTTGGATCTTCTCACTTATGTTTAAATTTTAGAGGGGAAAATTCATAGTTCCTTTCTTCTTCCAAGTAAATGCATCTTTTTGTGAGCATGAACAAACAAGATAATACAAGATTTCCAAAAAATACAGTACACACTTCCATGTAATAGACAGATTGAGCAATGATATCAAATGGCACCTACAAATCATATGCACATATCGAAATTTGGATCCCCATCGTCAGGCATACTTCTATTTAAATTTATGTTTAAAAATATATTGCATTGGAACCCCAACCATTTGAGTAATGGAGTAATGGAGCATATTTTCTTTTGGAACACCAATCCCATAGAAAATGATTATACATCTGACTATTAATAATGAACACTAGTTCAACCAAAACTAGAAGATCGTGTGGATTCGAATAGCAATATAACCAAAATATTGAAAACATATCCCAACCACTCATTTTTTATGGATGAAAACAAAAGCATGCTTTCAGCAATAATTTTTCATCCCACCTTAACTTTTTGAAAATTCAAATAAGGGATATGAAAATTCTCCAAGGCAATCAAACTAACTTTGAAGGATTCTCATTCAACAAAAAAATGAATAGAGCATGTTGGGAAAAACTAATCATATCAAATGCCTTTTGAAATCCAAAAAATAAAAGCAGTTGCGCCCCTATGTACACTAACAATATCATGTGTATTGGTCAAAACCACAGGTGAAGAAATAATGATTTGATTCTATTTTGGCTTGATTTTATAAACTGGTGGCTAGATTGAATTCACTCCTTCAAGGAGTGGAAATTAAAAAAATAATGAAAACATATTGGAGTAAAAAAAATTCTCCATACCCCCTTGAAAAAACAATAGATCAACATTCACATTTAGCATTATTTTGTTTTTTTGGCTATGTGATTACCCCTTCCGTGTTTTAATTAAAATCAATGCCTTCCCAAAAATTCCCATTCCTGAAGGAAAATTTATGCCCAGAATTTAGACTGATCCATGTTATTTGCTCAACAGATAAATCTATACTCCCCCTTCTTATTGGTAACAAGAGTTCCAGTAACGCATCTCCATGTTGGACAACGAGCAAGAAGGTGATGTGGATAGAGAGAAGTAACCAACAAATAAAGAGACAAATGATGATTTCCCCACTTAGGGCCTTGAAATTAATATGATTGAAGGAAAAATATATGAATTAAGAAGTGAAGAAAAATTTAATTCCAGAGACATTGATGAAGACCATCTTTACGATGTGGATGATGGGAGTCATGGTGTAAATATTAATATGGGGGTTGATAATCACAATGGAAAACATGTAGAACCAAATGTAGTGAGATCCCTTGTCTTATATGACACACAATATGCACTAGAAACTAATTGAAGCATAATTAAATAGTCCATTGACCAAGAGGTTATAAATATTCGTGATCGAAAATATGTTTTTAGAATCAGAAACACAAAGAGACAATTTTTTATTTTTTAAATTTCAAAATAAAATTATTGCTGCAATGAAAATAGAGATTGGCCTTGGCAATTTCAACAATATATATCAAGAACATAAAGTGGTTGATATGGCAGGAGAATGTTTATTTTAATAGTTTGGGAGGTAGTCCAAGCCCGAGGGTTCGGGAATTGGAGGGAAAAGTGCCACAAGATTCACTTGTGGGCTTGGAACCCAAGCATGTGGTTTTACACCCATCAGGATTTGGGCCAAAACCATGAGTATTTTTAGCATGATAAAATTTGAGGTGATAAAGCTTGGCATGGTGATTCCAATGCTTTGAAAATCACCCAAATCGGAATTCTAGAACTTGAGATATGAATTTTTGAAATTGAAAATTAATTATGGATAGTCAAGTCATGTAGGCTAGGGACATGTCTCTTTAACAAAATCGTGGAGCCCTTGGATTTGGTATAAATACAAGGTGAGGGAGAATTCATTTAATCATCCACGTGCAATCATCTCTTGTGAAAACACATCTGAGGAAACGTAGGAGTGGATAAAAAAATGTGGAGGAGAAAGATCTTAGTTTTGGCATGATTTTTCCTCTACCACGGGTCTGAGTAACCTCAGGAGCTACCACATGAAGAAAGGTAAGTGTTCTTGGTTATTTTTGGGTAATATTGTGTGGGGTGACTCTCCAAAGAAGGTTGTCAGTTTAGTTGTGCCTTGTAGGTGTAATGTAGGCCTAAAAACACCTATACATAGAGCCTAGTTTGTGCTCTAATAAGTACAGAGAAGCCACAACTTTACAGGCCTGGTATGGAAAGCGTTGTTTAGGGGTTGATTCAAGCCCACAAATATAGCATATATTTAGGAGATTACTGTGAGAGAAAGTCGCAACAAGTGAGTGTTGTGTGGATGATTGTGTTATGGTTTTTGCAGCATCCCAAGGTGCCCTAACCACGAACAATTTAATAACAATAGTATACATCAACACTTTGTGACATGGAATTTGTATGGGTGACGTGTTTTGTGTAGGATTAAATGTTGGAGGATCGGTCCTAGTGTAGAACAATTCTAGGTTGATATGTGTGCAAGGTTTGGTGTGGATTTGTCTCAGTATTGTAGGCAGCAGATCCCCGATATGATTGTATAGATGGAAGATGTTGTAGTGGTTGTTGGAGGAGCCAAAACCACCTCAGACTTATCCCTAAGTGGTAACAAAGGGAGCATATTACAATGAGAAGAAAACCATAGCTAGAGGCAAGGATCTAGGGCTGAGGTGGACTAATATTATCCCTAGCCATATTGCAGACTCAGCAGCAGTGACACATCAGCTCATAATATAGATGTCCTAGAAAAGGACATGTTAGAGCCTAGATTTGTGCAATAGCTCCTCTATTGCAGAGCAAATGGCAGATTTTTATGAAGTTTGTTGGAAGCCAATAGAAGGTTCTTTGAGGTGTGAGGATTCCCTAGCTAGGTGCAGATGCTACAACATGGAATTGGTCACTCATGGACCCTTGGAGGGAAGTGTAATAGTGGACCAATTGTGGACGTGATTGGGAACTTATGGTCTACTAAAGGACAACATGATAGTGTCCAAGTTGGAGCCTGGTGTGCAACACCTTAGTGGAGAAAGGTAGTTTCTAGAGTGGAATTTGTTGCTCTCAAAGGTTGACGAACCAGAGGAGTAGTTTGTGAAGCCTTACACTTGTGTGTGGATAAGTAATTATACAATAGATGATGGGAAACCCTCCTAGACCGTGTTCATTGTGGGAGATGGACATATTGCAGTGATAGGTGGCAGCCTCCATGCCCTATGTTGGTCTTAATCAGAGCAATGTAGGAAGACCATAGTGGGATGAATTCCCTGAGTAGCTGAGGAGCAGCAGTGGGCGAATTGAGACTTTTTCACAAGTGGATCTGTGAACAAGTTTACAGGAGTCTTTCTGTGTTGATGCATTGGTGGATGAATGATCAACTAGTGAGAAGATTTAATAACTAAGGTTCAGTGGTTTGATAGACTTGGAGCATTGATAGAGGTGGGAGCTATAGATTGGGAGCCAAAAAATCGGGAAGGTACAGGGTATGACTGAGAGGAGCTAAGAGAGCATGCTACAGCCAGATGGTGAGAGTATCTTGTTGAGGGCAGATTGGTTTTTGATGTACTGACACCAAGCCCCAGTTTGTATCTTATACTAGTGGATGATTGAGGGCCATTATCCCTGGTACAGGAGCCCTAGACTATTGTATTATATTTTATTTAGTATAGCAAAGTTGGGTTTAAAAATGTAAAAATTTGTCTATATTTTGTGCATGTGTGATTTATTGTTGTTTATATTATGTTGTGCAAAGTAGTTTTGTTGAGATTCTTGGTTTGGTAGCTTCAAATATTTTAAGACTCTATCGTATATTACCCAAGATCATGGAAATTCAACATTGTATCAGATTGTATCTGAGCTACTTTGAGGGACAGTGAATCAGAGCGTGCACATTGATGCAACTCAGATGGAGTTGTGGGTGTCTAGATCATGGAGTAGAGGGTTCATCTGAAGACATGGAGATGTGGCATTGACTAGCTTGGTAGCGAGATTGGCTGGGAGTTTTGATGGATTGGTGGTGAGCCTGGTGAACAACAGTTTGTTGCAGGGCAGGTTGTTGATCACGGACTTCCTTTGAATTTCCATGGATGGTTGATACAGGTCGAAGATTTCTTTGTCATGGATGAGATCAAGTTGATCGAGATGGCTTCATGTGATGGACTATAGGTTGGCAGACTATATTCTTCATCATGTTGCGATGTTTCATATCCAATATTGGAGGGATTCACATGTATGGTATTTGATCTAGGAGGATGAGTGATTGTAGTACTAATCTAGTGGAGATAATATAGGCTCAAAGGGATTCTAGCCTCAAAGGGAGAAACCCTATGGAGGATCAAAATATTTAGGTTCAGATGAGATGAGTCAAAGATACTACCAAGATTACGGGGTTCATTCTATAGGGTATGCTACATTGATGGATGCCATATGGGCTAGTGTCATCGTCGGATGATTATGGTTACTTCATAGTCTTCGAAGTACCTCCATCGATAAGAGGGATTGTTGATTTTTGGTAGCTTGGGAGGTACTCCAAATTCAAGGGTTCAGAGATTGGAGGGAAAAATGCCACAAGAGTCACTTGTGGGCTTGGAACCCAAGCATGGGGTTTTTCACCCATCGGGATTTGGGACAAAACCATGAGGAATTTTAGCATGAGAAAATTTGAGGTGATATATCTTGGCGTGGTGATTCCAACTCTTCAAAAATAACCCAAATCAAAGCTCTAGAACTTGAGATATGAATTTTTGAAGTTGACAATTAATTATGGACAGTCAAGTCATGTAGGCTTGGTGCAAGAGACATGTCTCTTCAAAAAATTCGTGGAGCCCTTGGATTTGGTATAAATAAAAGGTGAGGGAGAATTCATATAATCATCCAAGTGCATTCATCTCTTGTGAAAACATGTCTGAGGTAGCATAGGAGTGGAGGACAAAATGTAGAGGAGAAAGAGCTGAGTTTTGGTGTGATTCTGACTCTACCACAGGTCTAAGTTACCTCAGGAGTTTCCACAGGAAGAAAGGTAAGTGTTGTTGGTTATTTGTAGGAAATCTTGTGTGGGTTGACTCTCCAAAGAATTCTACAGCTTTAGTTGTTCCTTATAGGTGTAACGTAGGCCTAAAAACACATGTACATGGAGCCTAGTCTTTGTTGTAAAGAGTACAGAGAATTTGTAGCTTTACAAGGGTATGGAAACGGTTGTTTAGGGGCTGATTCAAGCCCAAAAATATAGCCTAGAGCTAGGAGATCACTGTGAGAGGAAGCCATAGCAAGTGAGGGTTGTGTGGATGACTATGTTAGGGTTTTTGTAGCGTCCTAATGTTCCCTAACCAGGAACAGTTAATAACAACAGTATACATCAGCACTTTGTGACATGGAATTTGTATGGTTGACATGTTTTGTGTAAGATTGAATGCTGGAAGATTGGTCTTAGTGTAGGAAAATTCTGGGCTGATATGTGTGCAAGTTTTGGTGTGGATTTGTCTTAGTATTGTTGGAAGTAGATCCCTGGTATGATTGTAGATAGGGCATAAGTTTTAGTGGTTTATGGAAGAGACAAAACCACCTCATACTTATCCCCAAGTGGCAGCAAAGGGATCATGTTGCAGTGAGAAGAAAACCACAGCTATAGGAAAGGATCTAGGGTTGAGGTGGACTAATATTAGCCCTAGCCAGATTGCAAACTTAGAAATAGTGATACATCAGCTCATGATATAGATGTCCTAGTTGAGGATATGTTGTTGGAGTCGAGATTTGTGCTATAGCTCCTCTATTGCATAGAAAAGGGTAGATGTTGATGAAGTTTGTTGACAGCCAATTGAAGGGTCTACGAGGTGTGAGGATGCCCTAGCTAGGTGTAGATGCTACAATGTGGACTTGGTCAGTCATGGACCGTTGGAAGACAACGTGATATTGGACCAAGTGTGGGCATGATTAGGCACTTATGGTCTACTAGAGGAAAACGTGATAGTGTCCAAATTTGAGCGGAAATAAGCCCAAAATGCAAGGGAAAATTAATTGAAGATAGGGTGGTAATATTACCTTGACATGCACAAGTAGGAAACACCCTTAATTCGTTGTATTTTCCAAATGATATCAAACCCTTGATGTTGTTTCCACTTCTTCTACATTTGATTAATGCAAAATTTTCACCCTGACTCCTACTCCACCACAGTGCATGTAATTACACATTACAATCGCAATCCAGAGAAGTGTCGATCATTTATTTTACTTCCTTCCATCATTTTCCACTCACTTCTAGCTTCCAAGTTATTATGTAATGAGTGTGTCAGTGATATGAATAAAGTATGACTCATACACCAATCATTTTAATGTTTGAAAATTATTTATATTGAATGGAAAATTAATAAGTTCTACCACTTGGGGAAAGAGACAGTCGAAACATACAGTGAACTCTGGGATGTTGAAGCTCCCAAAAAAATAGTAAATGTGTAGAGGGAAATTTACTAGCAATTTCCCCTAAAGGTGAAAAGATACACCGAAGGAATAGAATATTTTGGAAGATCCCCTAACCAAGAATAGAGCCCATTTCTAATCAATGCTCACTATGTTTGCTCACAACCTATACTAAACCATAAGAAATGTTAAACAAAGAAAAAAAATCCATATATGTCTATAAATTTAGATAATAAAAATAGTCAAACAGAGAAAAAAATCCATATATGTATATGAAATTCGGTAAAAAGGGGAAAATACCTATGGAATTTATGTCGGGCAAGGAGGGAATTTGTTTTTTGGTGAATGTATAGTTTGGATAACTCTACCTAAAAAAATATTCAACTAATTTTATGGATTGAAGAATTAGAGATCAAGAGAAGACATTCTATCCAAAGTAAGGATAACAATAAAACATTGTCTTTTCTCCCCTAGGTTTAAATGTGAGCTTTCCACATTGTAACAGTATAATAAACAAAAATATATATAAACTTGTTATCCCTTATTTCCTCTATTTATTGGTAATATTTCCTTC
This sequence comes from Pinus albicaulis, assembly GCA_034641835.2. Classification (NCBI taxonomy): domain Eukaryota; kingdom Viridiplantae; phylum Streptophyta; class Pinopsida; order Pinales; family Pinaceae; genus Pinus; species Pinus albicaulis. Next base: position 640,427,695 of record CM076574.1, on the reverse strand, counting down.
GACCATTGAATTATTATGCCTTAATGACCATATTGAACACTTGTGAATCCTCTTATTTCCCTAATAACTTTTACACTAGGTACATTTTTTTTCTCTTTGTATCAAATCTGGTGAATATATCTATATTTTGATTGATTTTGGATCATTTTATACTCATCAGCAACTATGAGATTATTCTCATCTACCCAACAATATATCAAGGGTATATTTTTCTAACCCTCGATTAGGTGTCCTGGAGATCTTCGAGAGCTCAATACTCGTGTATCTGAAGGTTTTTTTTGAGTTTCATGCTTTAATAGGTGTTTTGTAGCAATGACTAGACATTCATGGAAAAAAAATTCATCACTCCTGTTTATAGTATTTTCTTTGTTGTTTTTGCTTGTGTAAGGATTGAAGACCCATCTTTTTCATTATTCGAGTTATGCTTGTGTAAGGAGTGATAACCCCTCTCTCTAGTGATTAGATTTCTTCCCTCGAAGGTTTGAAGCTAAGTTATTATCCCAGGACACCCATTTTCAACCACTAAAATTTGTATATATATGTGTGTGTGTATTTATTTATATATATTCTGCATATATATTTGTGGGTTGTTCTTTCAAGAATACATAGTTAAAGTTACAATGATAGTGTGTGTGAAGTAATATTTCATTGATTAGAAAGAGTAACTACTTGCACAAAAAAATAGTTGCTGTGAAATAAATCACCTATATTTCATTGATTACAAAGAGCATCTACTTGCACAAAACAAGCAGCAAGGAATATAATGGTTTTAGATGAACATTGATTACACTTTAGTTGTTTTTGTTAACACGAAAAGAGCAGGTAGCAGATCAAGTTGTCCATACAGGAAATTCACATACATTTCATTTAAAAGTGTTCATTTTTATTGACTTTTGCATACAACTAGAAAAAATCACATACATGTTATACTGGCGTCTTGTCTTCTCAGTCCACGCCACTCCTCGCACACACACTTCCTCTGGAAAAGCTCGTTGTGGTTCTTCCTACTACGAATCCTTGGTGTTCCCGACATCAACCTCTGATGACCTCATGAATCATTTAGCCATAGGGTAAAGCCGGCCAAACTATATAGCTCTGTAGCTGCCATAGTGAAATTGATTAACAACGTCTTCTGCACACCACTGCGATGCTTGAAGTTGTTCCAATGAAGAAACAACATGGAACTATTCATACATGTAAATGGAAGATTACCAAATAATTGTACTATAGAAAATAATATTAAAGTGAAAATTTCATCAAACAAATTGAGTTTTCAAATTTATAAATCCATTGGCTAGTTTATTTGACCGAATTTGGTTACTATGATTGAAGTGATTGAGAGAAATGGAATTTTCATTTTAAAACTTATGTGTGATTTTTACTAAATAGGAAAAATTAGGGAAACATATTTCATATTATGACTGTTTATGCTTGTGAAATGTATTAAAGTATATCATAATGATTTTAGAAAACAAGATGAGATCAATGAAACATATTTTGAATTGTGAATGTTTAAGAGGGAAAAATAGTTGGCACTCACGACAACGATCCTCGAGAATTATAAAAAACAATCCCAAAAGTTGCTTATAGTTCCATTTCAGGGCTTGATCCAATAGTTGGGACTGTAAAGGCTTGGAGGCCCATCAAAACCCCATTCTATTCAGTAAAATGGCTTCACGTATGTCCATATGTCACACCTCAAAGATTAGATCCGAACAACCCCAAAATTCAAAGCTAATGGATGATGACAATGCCACGCCTCCCTACACTCATTTGTCAAAAACCACTCACTCATATTCTTAGATAGACACATACACATCCACAAACAAAACTATGAGGCTCGAAAACACTCCTCTCCACATATAGATATGCATAAATGTTAGTTGCATCAAAGGAGGCTCCATTGAATACAAAACAAGAGTCCATATAACCTGCAAAAAAGAAGATACGCGGGTTTATAAATGCTCTTGAACACAACATGTTTACTCATACTCTTCAGGCACGGTCTATTTGGGATGAAATCAATTACATTAATGACACTTGTAGTGGTGCATCGTCTGGTGTTGTACGCTACGGAGAAAAAAAAAAAAGTGCCACACATCATTATTCGAATCCGATCATGATATCTGTGATAAATCAGGAGACATATGTGGCATGCCCATCCATCATATTCGTGGAGTTGTGGAGGACCAATCTAAAAATTATTTTGTCTAGTATGAGCATACACGTGGAAAGATGTCATTTGTGTATCATTGTGACAAATGTCAAATGGAGATGAAATTTGGTGTAAAAATGAAAAATAAATGTAAATGTGTAGAGGGAAATTTAAAATAAAAAATAAATGTAAATGTGTAGAGGGAAATTTAAAATGAAAAATAAATGTAAATGTGTAGATGGAAATTTAAAATGAAAAATAAAACAAATTTGTGATCACTAAAAAATATGGAGGGAAAGAAACAAACAAGGTTTTGTTATAGCTTCAGCAACACCATCTGTTGATAGTAAAAAAAGACCAATCTCCTATGTTTAAATGTTTATTCCACATTGATACATATATTTTCTCATTCTATGTATATTTATATATTGAATTCTTAAAAACTAAATTAGAGTGAAAATGTGGTGGTCATGATAGTCAATGAGAAGAACCGCACAAACAAACACACACACACACACAGATATATATATATATTATTTGATCTATTTATGAAAAGGATATTGGCTATGTTAATATATGTTGTGGTTAATCATTTTAATAACAACTTTTGTGTTGGTTTAGTAGTGATTGTATAAAAGTGTTATAAATTTAGCATTATAGATGGATTCATGGACCCCTTAAAGGGGGTCTTTGAATCCATCTACCTAAATTTCAACATTGCAAATGAGGGTCTCTAAATTTTAACACTTCATATGGAATCAGAGACCCCTTTGTCTCTAGATTTAACACTGCATATGGATTCAGAGAAGGGGGTCTCTGAATCCATCTGCAGTGTTAGACTTTAGAGACAAAAGGGTATTCATAATTTTAACACTGTAGATGGATTCAGAGACCCGTTTGTCTCTAATTTTAACACTACAGCTAGATTCAGAGACCCTTGTTGTGAAATGTAACACTTTAGTATCAAAATTGAAATTTTCCATTTCTTGAGTGACAGAATTTAAAATTACTAACATAAATGACTAATTCATATACTTTTGTACATGTTGTTTGGTCATATTTTTATTCTTGGACTATAATAATCATTTACATTAATCATTATTAATTTTTTCACTTATTATCTATTCATAATTTTAGTCCTAGACAAAATTAGTCATTCAAGTTAGTCACTTTTAGTTTAGTCACTTATTATCTAGTCGTATATTTTATCCCTGGAATAAATTAGTCATTTAAGTTATTCATTTTTAGTTCAATCACTTAAAATTTCTCAAATTTAGTAGTAATTCACTTGAAATAATTGTGGTGACTAACATTTTTAGTCACCTAGGCACCAATTTCATCATTTTCTACTAGTGATTTCTCACCTAAGTCTACACATATAAGACTCTCGATAAAATTTCTTGAAACCTTTTGGTTGATCGATGTACAATAACATCATTGAGAAATGTTTTTTTTTACATCTATCTGGTGGATATTCCACCCCATATTTTCAGCCAGTGCAATAATTGATCTAATGGGTGAATACATTACTACGGGAGAAAAGGTTTCGTCATAGTCAATTCCCTCAACTTGAGAGAATCCTTTGGCCAAAAATCTGGCCTTGTACTTCTCTATGCTTCCATTTGTTGCATTCTTAACTTCGAAGATCCATCTTGAACCCACAATTGATTTGTCTAACGGTCTTGGGACCACTTATGAGACATTGTTCTTCATGATGGATTCATATTCTTCTACAATTGCATGAACTCTGGTTGCTCAACTACTTCCTCAAAATAGGATGGATCAGTCTCTACATGCTGAGTCATTATAGCCATGTATCCATTGTAACTCTTAGGTGACCTCCTTTTCCTGCATAAATTTGAAGGATCTCCCACATTATCCTTTTCATCCTACACCAGTATTTCAACTTCCCTAGTTATTTTTCTACCTTCTCTGGATGGTTCTTTTTTATTCTATGTCTCCACTCTGCCTCCTCTTTTCTCCTCCATTTGTGGCTACTCCAAAAATTCCTGAAGATCCTCCTAAGGCTCCTCCTTTGGAGCTAAAATCTCCTCTTATGGTGGTATTTTTAACTCCATCTCAAGAGAGCATCTCATTGATTTCTCCTCATAAAAATTTGCATCCCTTCACACAACTGTCATTCTGAGAGAAGGTAATTACACCTAGTATCCGTGTGGAGTTTCAATGTAACCCACAAAAACTCCAAACTCTATTGTCAGCTCAAGTTTCTTCCTCTAATATTTGGAGACATGGCAATGAAAAGAGGCTACAAAAATTATGAAATGTGACACATCCGGATTTATCCTTGATAAATCCTCCTCCACTGTAATAACACAAAGAATACAATGAGGAATATAGTTCTACAAGTAATTTTTGTGTTACATGCATATTCCCACAAATGTAGTGCCATGGCTTGTTCATGTAGAATAGCTCTCGTGGCTCCTGCAATGCTCTAGGTCTTCCTCTCAGCTAACCCATTCTATTGTGGGTTGTGGCCAGCTGTTAGTTCTCTTCAAATTTCTTCTTTGGTACAAAATTCCTTGAATTCATTCAAAACATACTCACCTCCATTATCTCTCCTTAGAGCCTTCACCTTCTCGTCGATGTCTTTCTCAACTAGTGCCTTGAATTCTACAATTTTTGAGAATGTCACATCCTTATTTTGCATGAAGAATATCCAACACTTTCTTGAGAAATCATAAATAAAAATAACAAAAGTATTTATGTCTAGAAGTGGAGATTGTCAAGAAGATTCCACAAACATCAGAGTGGATTCTCTCTAATATCTCATTTTCTTTGTTGTCTCGATCATGGAATTTGGATTTTACATACTTCCCCAAGGTACAACCCTTGTAGACATATTGTCGCTCAAGTGATCCTTTAGGGAGCCAGTGGTTATTTTTGGCATAATTTTTAAGGTGCCATGATGCAAATGGCCCAATATCCTCTGCTAGAGTTCACTGAAATCATGACTCTGCAGTTTCTCTTCCTTACTACTTAATGCAACGCACTATTTCACATCAAGTTTACACAGGTTCTTCACATGTACCTTGATCTTCTTCACCTGCACAGTGGCTATGTGTCTTAGAAAGGATTTCCCTTTACTGAATATGACAACATAACCATGCTCTTAAAAAAATGCTATACAGATGATGTTCTTCTTCAGACCTGGTAGAAACATGAAATCTTTGAGGCAAAGAGGGTATCTCGACTCCCTCTTACTACCAATCCTGGTGGTACAGTACCTTCCATCGTCCCCAATATCAATATGCATCTGGAGATGTTTCTCCTTTAGGTCATTGAAAAATTCTCTACACCCTCTCATGCGGAATGAGGCTCCTAAGTCTAGGTACCACACACTCCCCATCACAGTTATTTCCATGCATGCAATAAGGGTTAAGTCTAGATCAAACGGTGAAGCCAATGCTTCACATGTTTCTCCTCCTGAGTTCCCTTGATAGACTTTTTGTGTGGACACTTTACAGCATAGTTCCTGAATTCATGACAATTGAATAATTTTATTATGGAAAAGTCTTTCTTCTTAGCCCCTTGGCTGGATTCTGATTTGGTTTGATATTTCTTCCCTTTTCCATTCTTTCCCTTTCCAACCAATGCAAAAATTTCTTCATCCTCTCCCTTACATGAACTTCCATATCTAGCATTTCACCTGATTTCTTATTATACCAAATCATACCATAAGCATTCCCAATTTGGTAATTTATCCCTCTCGTTCATTGATTCCTAGTAGGTATGCCAAATTTTGGGAAGGCTTAGAAGATCCAGGATCCCCAGATCATATTCTGCAACATTCACACCAACCCCTCCAAGCTCATCCTAAACTTATGGAAATGTTGTCAGATACTATGTAATAGTATAATTCTTCTACATATTATTGTTTCAAATTTTGTCTTTGAGAGCCAGTTTTCTATGGTCACTGATTCTTGAATAGCCCAATTAGTTCTTCCACATTGCGAAAGGAGTTTCTTTCCCATGGAGATTTGAGACAATGTGGTATGTCACTCCATCTAATTTTATTCTCCTTGCCTTGGCTACATCTTTATTCCATTGGGATATGTTCTAGGAATCAACTAATCCTGGTTTTGGAATGTTTTTCTTGACATATTCCAGCAATACATTGTCATCAAGCATTGCCTCCATGCAATCCTTCTAGGAAATGAAATATGAATTGCCTTCCAAAGCATATTATAATCTCATTCCATTGAAGGCCATTCTCCCAACTCTGATGAAATCCTGCTACAATAACATTGCAAATTCAAACCTCCTGAGGAACAACTTCAAAATTATTATTCTAATGTAAATCATGCTCTGATACCATGTATAAATATGGTGATATAATTGCAACTTCTCAAGAAATTTAATCTAAATCAAGAGACAAAATTCTACTCTACTGCTCTATGGAGATTAATTCATAATTTAGAACAACATTCGTAAACATTCATCAATCACATAAACAAGTACACGTATTTATCTATGGGAAACCAACTGGTAAAACCCCTTAAGCATACTTGCATTAATAAAATTAATAGAGAATGTATTACAATTTATTTCTTACTCTAAGCACAACCTGCAAGTGAATAATTGTTCTCTCCTCTCAATGACAAGCTATAACCCAGACTTAGTCAATTTATACCCCCACCTAAACTCATATTTCCTTGCAAAAATCCTGAGGAATTAGGACCCTATTTTTTAGGAATTTTCCTCCAATTGATTGCAAAATTCCTAAAGATTTATCATTGACTGCATGCAACACTTGTACACTCAAGACTAGTCTACAACTGATGTTAAACTGCCTTGGAATCTCCACCAAAATTGAGCAATTTGAATTCCTTGCATGCATGAGCTATTCTTGGTTGATTGATCAGTTAACTGGATGATCTCTAAGTTATATTATTGTCCCACTACGCAACTGACCTCCTACGAGTTCTATCAACAATAGTTTAACTAAGTAAAACTAGAAATAACTAAACTGAATTGCTATAAATTAGAAATAGCACATGCTTAAATAAACTCCAAGCCCTCTAACTCAAATTTACTAAGTGAAAAGAGTCATGTCATCTCATTTAACTGCCTCCAAGTTGACTGTTGATGTGGAAATTTTTAATTTTCTCAATTTAACCAAGGTAGAGTCAAATTGATCCTTTCTTGCTACACTTCTCAACATATTCAAGAATTGAATGTTGCTCAAAAGGATTGATTGGGCCATAACAAAAATGATTAGTTTAATAACATTCACTAATGAATAATAGGATTTGATTTTTCACAAAAGCACTTAACATATATGAATCCTTTGGTCAATGATGATATTTATCTTGATAATCAGAATGATAGGCTTCATAGCTATGTGCATACATGAAAGATACATATTTCAAACCCAAATTCGATACAAGATATTTGCATGGAGATGAATTAACTAAAGAAAAATATTTTATCTAATTTGAAACTCGATCTTGAGAATTAGAAAAACTATATCTTAAATATTGAAAATATTTAAAGAAGGAATTTGCCTCTAGTGAAACCATGCAAAGAAAATAATTTTGGGAGAAAATATAGATCTAACTTAGTTTGGGGATCTCATCAGGATAGTGATAACTTGACATAACCATCAACAAAAGTTGAAGTGCCTCAAATTCTTAATAAGTCCCAAAAATTTCAAGGTTTGTAGAATTAAATTTCGAAAATTGGATCAGATCATGCATGGTATGTGGATAACTATTATCAGTTGAATCAATAAGATCACTATTATCCAAATGGAAGCCATCTACATCACTAGTTTGATAAAATTTTACAATTTCAACAAAAATATCACTCAAATCATAATATCCTCCTAATTGCAGATCTAAATATGGATGGTGTTGAAAAATGCAGCAATAAATTCTCAATTTGATTTTTCCTTAACTAAATTGAGAAAATTTGAATTTCCACATCAGCAGACAACTTGGATGATGTTAACTTGTGGTACATGGTTTGTGTCACCCAGTTTACTCAGTAAATTCAAGTTGGAGGAGTTAGAGTTCAATTAAGCATGTGTGATTTCTAATTTGTAGCAATCAAAGTTAGATATCTTAGGTTGTTTTCAGTTAAAATACTTCTAATTGTTGGAGGAACTAGTGGAGGGTTAGTTGTGCAGTGGTACTTCAATAAAACTCAGTGACCATCTAGTTAACTTATAAATCAGCCAAAAATATCTAGTACATGCAAATAATTTGAGTTCCCCAGGCTTGGTGGAGATTCCATGGCAGTGTAACATCAGTTGTAGACTAGTATTGAGTATACATGTGTTGCATGTAGTTAGATGATCAACCTAAGGAATTTTGCAATCCATTTTGGATAAAATCCTAAATAATAAGGGAAAAAATTCTCAAGGAAAAACGCAAGGAAATAAGAGCTCAAGAAGAGGCAAAAATTGAATAAGTTTGGATCAGAAATTCTCAGTGGGTAGAGAGATAGGTTATGCACTTGTAGGTTGTGATCAGTTGAGAAAAGAAATTGTAATAAATCTCTATTCTTTTGATTTAATCCAAGAAGGCATTGGGGTTTTTATCATATTTATTTCCCTAGGAAAAATAATTATTGAATGCATGTGATTTCCTATGGCATGTCTGAGATTTTTGTTCTAAATTGTGAATTAATTTCTTCAGAGCAATAGATTAAGTTTGTGTCTTGTAATTTTGAGTAAAAATTCATGAGAAGTTGCAAATATACATCATAATTTCTAAATGGTATCAGAGTAGGATTCACAATAGAGTATGAACTTTGAATTTTTTTCTCAGGAGGCTCAAATTTGGAGGTCAGTGTAGTAGGATTTATTTAGAAATGAGAAGATGGCCTTCAATGGACTAAGTCTAGAATATGCCTTGGAAGGCACCTCTAATTTTGTTGCATGGAAGGATCAAATGGAGGTAGTATTGGATGAAAATGGATTGCTAGAATAAATCAAGACAAATGTTGCAAAACCATTAGAATCTGATACCCAAACCTTGCTTAGTGGAAGAAATATGTATCCAAGGGGAGGACAATAATCTCAGAGGGAGTATGGGATCACATTGTCTCAAATATCCACAAAAAAGAAACTTTGTTCACAATGTGGAAAGCAATGATAGAATTTTTTGAGAATAATAGTGACCATAGGAAGCTTTCACTCAAGGATAAGCTTCAAAGTATGAATATGCAAAAGAATGACATTATTCCTTAGTATCTAAGCAATTTCACACAATGTAGCGATGAACTTGGTGGGGTCATTATAAATGTTCTTGAAGAATACTTGGTAAGCCTAGCCCTTTCGAACCTTCCCAAGAGCTGGAATAACTATTAGGATTCGGTGAAAGAGAGGGAGAAACTACCAAATTGGTAGTTCTTATGGTATGATTTGGTATAGGAGGAAACAAGGTGAAATACCAGAGATGGAACCTCATACAAAGAAGAGGAAGAGAAATTTTCTCTAGTTAGAAAATGATTGAAGTCCAAGGGAAATAATTCACAAGGTAAGGAAAAATCCATCCAAGAGGGAAAGAAGAAAGACTTGTCCAAAATTAAATGCTTCAATTTTCATGAATTTGGGCACTATGATACTAAATGTCCACAAAAAAAGTCTAGCAAGAAAGAGTTTGTCTTAGAAACAACAGGTGAAGATTTGGCTTCACAGTTTTAGTTATGATTCACCCTTATCGCACGTATGGTCAGCACTGTGATGGGGAGTCTGCGGTACTTGGAATCGGGTGCCTCGTTCTACATGACTGGGTGTAGAGACTTTTTTAGTGACCTAGAGGAGAAATATCTCCAGATGAATATTGAGTTTGGAGATGAAAGAAGGTATAGAGTGACCAAAATTGGTACAATCACTTTTCAAAGGGAGTCGGGATCCCCTCTCAGACTCAAGGATGTCATGTTCGTTCCAGGCCTAAAGAAAAATATCATATTTGTTGCAGTTTTAGAACACCGTGGTTATTATATGATCTTAAACAAAGGGAAAGAATTCTTGGAACACATAACCATAGGATAGGTGAAGCAGATTAGGGTTTGAGTCAAGAACATGTATGCACTTGATGTAGAAGATGCATGTGCAACCTTGAGGATCAAGGTAGGGATAGTGATATGGTGGTTGAGAGGGAGAATTATTTACCTCTCAATGTGGAGCCTTAGAAGAAGCCTCGGGAAGTTGTGGAGCAGCCAAAAATGGAGAGGTAGATAGGAGGTAGAGTGGGGACATCCACTCAACCAGATACCTCCATTGGAGGGAAATTTTTAGTTAATTGGGCAGAGGGAGCGCATGCAACCATACCTCCAAGTGTGAGGTGGGGCGATGTGAAGCCCTAGTCTCAGAATTGCAAAAATTTGGGCAGGATCCATTGATGTGTTCTCCTCATGGATCATTACCTTGCTACAGGGGCCCATGGTATTTAGTAGCAGGAGGATCAATGTTAGTCATATACTAAGGAGTAAAGATAAGTGATGACAATAGAGTAGGAGGCTGAGTAGCAGAGTCAGCAGCAACACATTTCCAAGTAGACAGTTGCAAACACAATTCATTCAATGTTTTTTTTGGATGCTTCTTAGTTGCAGATGTTGCAGTAGTAGCTATTGTTATGTGGAATTTATGATTGCAAATAGAAGTATCTTCCCTAGACCTAGTGGACTGATCTAGAACAACAAAAATAAAAGAATATAATTTTTCCCTTAGGGAAATTGAAGAATGGAAAGAGGCTTACTTGGAATCTGTCGCAAGTGTTACTCTCCTCTTAGCTTGTAAGCTCTAGTCGTAGCTATGATTGCTATAATTAGAACCTGAACATATAATCACAATAAGAAAAATATCTACAACATCTATGTAGCATTATTCAATTACCCTATTCAATGCATCAACAAAGCATTGAAACATATGAATTTAAATATAACATAACATATATAGAAAAATTGTATACTCTTTGTATTAATATGAAAAGGAGAGAGTTTAAAATGAAGAATAGTAGTTTATATTGTAGATATCTCCCCAAGTTGACTTGTCCTTCATTGTCACAAAGCACACCTCAATGTCACCCTAACGCATGATGATGATGACTCTCTTATATTCAAGGAAATAGCATCAGGGCATGATCAATCTCCAAAATCCAACCTTGATGTTGTAGATGGTTATAGATTTATAAGAGAGTGTGGTAGTTTAGGAATTCTTATCAATTTACCAATATAGGTTTGAGATACACCCTTGATGGGAGGATGAGATCAAGGGATAAGATGTGAAATAACAAAGGTAGGATTAGATAGGGTTTGAAGTTCTTATCCAATGTAAATGGTTTGAACAACTCTTGAAAGCTTTTGGAAGAGGAAGCTTCAAGATTCTTTTTATTTCTCCCTAATTTCTAGAATCAACACACCCCAAACAAGGGACAACCTATTGTTGATCACTGCAGGTGTGGAATGGAACAACCTATTGGTGAACGTGGATCCCTATAGGGCTAGGGTGCATTGGGCCTTAAAAACACTATATTGAAGCAGTCATACTAAAAAATTCAGGTATTTGGAAGAGTAATGCTTAGGGATTTTTGTAGGGATGATGCAAAAGGTGTTCATGGATGTTGATTGATCCATTTTGCAGGCCTATTGACCAAATGCGAAAAAATGGCCTATAACGGATTTCCCCTAAAGCGCAAAGTTAGAAACAGTGGTTGATTATTGAAGTGTTTTACCTTGTGAAAAGTCTGGATCAAGAGAAACTGGTCGAGATCATCATCTATTACAATAAATTTTCATCATGATATCTTTGCTAAGGGTGGCATACCCATGCTCAACACATAAGGTAACATTACCTGTAAAATGATTAAAAAATGTGTCCACTCATGACAAAGTGTGGATCCATGATTAGATTAGTGTATGAGCATAGCCATCATGCCTTTTAATGTTGCATTAATCCTGAAAGCGCTGCCAGGATGGATGGAACTATATCCATAGTCTTCTATCTCATTCACTCGATCGACCTATGTATGAGTCTAACCATGTGAATAAAGGAGTTGAATTTGAACATGGTAGACACCATTTGATTACCGACCATTGATGTAAGTCATTATTAGACATGAGAGAAATCATCGATGATGTCAATGGATCTCAAGGTACTGCAATACAATCTATATGGTGTGAATGAATGAGTTGAAGTCGAACACCACACAAAATATTTTAGTTTGAGGCCAATGATGTAAACCTATCGTCGAGAGCAAGTACACTTTACATTGATGTATGCAAAATCCAAGGTACTGAATGAAGGGTTTCTAAGTCAAATTCATGGATATTGAGCTGATGTCGATAGGAAGTGACTTGTCACTGGAGGGCCTTGATGTATTCCCCATCGATTACATGAAATGGGTATCATGATTTGAGACAGAATGTTGTTGATGCAGAACTGGTTCATGAATTACAAACATGAATGTAAGATTAAGAGTATCGTAGCAAAGATTAACTAGATGAATTCTCTTGAACACATCAGTGACACTAAATGGAGTTTCCATCATTGACCCAAAACCAAAAATGGAGGCTTTTAAATAGTGTAATGAACCAAAAGACAAGCAGATTTCCCAACCCAACAACCACAGAGATGAAGGGAAGAGTGTTGTGTTCAATAGCGACTCACTACCATTAATAGGTGGATTATCCCATTTTCCTAATTTCCCAACCATTTCTGGTGAGTACCTCTTTATTTTTTAACAATATTGAGAAGGATAACATATTGTTGATGTATAAATTCCTTGTAGATTCAAACTTCTAATTATAATTTGCTAAAACAATAAACTTGAATATATTCTACCAATTTCGAAAACAAATTTAAACGATCGCGAAATCATGAAGCATACAAGAGAAAGAATTCAAGCAACACATTACACAATGATTTCCTAGGGAAATCCACAACTAAAAACCTCTCTATCTTTATATTTTATTTGTCAAAAAATATGAGAATATTATAATGCTTTTCTCATGCTCGAGCAACCTATGCACTATCTATATTTGTCTCATTGCTTCCTAGACAAGCCTAGGCCAATACGTAGCCAATTTTTGCTTTCCAAAATCCCTATTTCCTTGCGTTTTCCTTGGGTAATTAACCCCTATTAATTAGGAAATCCCTTCAAATACTACGCAATCCATCATAGGCCTTCCTCTCCTTGCATTCCCACCACCTCTACAATTTGGATGATTATACAATTGATGGTACCTTACCTTGAACTTGAATCTCAAGTAGGTAACTCTTGGTTCACACATGCATGAGTTATATATAGCTGATTTATCAGTTATATAGTTGATCATGAGTGTGGTTCAAGTTCCAATTCCCACACTGACCTTCCACTAGTTCCTCCGACAATTGGAACTAGTTAACTAACTTTAACTCAGTTTAACTGAATTAATTAATTACAACTCAAAATAAACTCAAAAAGGGATCCTGTAAAGTAGGAGCCACTCTATATGACTCTAGTTATACCCTCAACTTGAATTAACTGAACCAACTAAGTCAAACTAACTTATTTAACTCGTACCAGTTGTCATGTGATGTGGCCTTACAATTTTATTCTAATTTAATTTAACGAAAAATTAAATTAGAATTTTTCTTGGTTCCATTTTCAACACTCCCTCTCAAACATAAAAAAAGAAAGAGATTATCGAAGATACCCTAATCCTTCCTCTATCCTGAACCCTTTCCTCTTGACGATTGCCAATGTGCCGATCCAAATTTCCAAACCAAGGAAATAATGCATGAGCCCCATGTCTTTCATCTCAAATTATCCTACCAAATATTATTTGCAAGATGTTATCATCTTCTCATCACCTGTTAAAATTAAATCATCAACATATAATACAATAGTCAATCATTTACCTTCAACCAAAATATGGTAAATTTTTGCATCTGCTTCACTTTTGGTGAAGCCCAACCTAGTGAAATAGTTGTTGATCCTAGTGTACCAAGCACATGGTGATTTTTTCAATCCATAAAATTCTCACTTGATTCTGCACACGTGTGACTCTCTTTCGAAGGTCTCAACTCCTTACGGCTGCTCTATGTACACCTTTTCCTCAATTAGTCTGTCGAGGAAAGTTGTCTTCACATCAATCTAATG